>OY776270.1:6600000-6997500 GCA_963675405.1 Cosmorhoe ocellata
ACAATGGATTCTCATTTCTCAGGATTTTCCAATTCAATAGGTAGTATTAAATAAATATAAAGTCACTTAAACTGGCAATTTCGTTGACTATTCATCCGTTATCTAAAGATTGGTTTACATTATTCAAGTATTTAGGAAAGTGATTGAGAGGAACTCGAAAGGCGAGTGCTTTAGTATATTAGTCATTTTAGTACATTATCAGCCAGTAGGGTCAATTTGTGTGAAGAACACAGATGTTTATTCTGTATCTGAGTGTTATTAAGTATTTAAAAGAAAAATGATTGATTCAGGCGTGACTTTGCGGAAATCCATTACAAATACTGAAAAGGACGGAAATGTCTAGTACTTTCCCGCTAAAACTATTATCTAATGAGGTTATTAATTAAGCTTATTAATATTAATGAGCCCCACAAAATGCCTTATAGAAATATTATTATTCGCGCCGAGAGAATTTCTCTCGGCGCTCGGTGGAGCAACACCAGTGCGGAGCGAGTCAACGGTCCTGAGGATGCTTCGTGGAGAAGCGAAACACGTGTCGAGTTTCTATTTGAGGTGTGGTGTTGGGATTATTAATATTAATAATATTTCTATAAGGCATTTTGTGGGGCTCATTAATATTAATAAGCTTAATTAATAACCTCATTAGATAATCGTTTTAGCGGGAAAGTACTAGACATTTCCGTCCTTTTTAGTATTTATTTAAAAGAAGTATTATAATTCATCTATTAGCTAATTATGGTTCCCATATTATACAAACCGGCTTAGTTTGAGGCTAGATGGTTGTATGTTGTTGATATTTATTCACAGCATCCTACTTCCTAGATTATACAAAGCCGTGATCATTTCCACTAGTTATAATAAGTATCTATATTGGTTTCTAATCGTTCCGAATAAGTTAGAGTTAATATGAAAGTACTTGTTGGATTCCAATCAGAATGGTGTCGCCTGGTCGGCTTTTAATTAAGACCTGTTCCTGCGGCGTGGAAGGCCGGCCTATTGTTCTTACCCTACAGAATAACGTGATAGAAAACATACAAAGAGCATAGTTGTGCTACTAACACCAATGTGTATTTTACATGTTATGTGATGTATTCTTACAAAACTTGCAGAAAATCCTAAAAATTCAAAGATTTGTGTGAAGTACGCGAAAGCTCTTTATTCTTTTCAACACACTGATCTAATATTTTACATTAGATCGGCTATTTTCGATACTCTCAGTGGCGGATTTACCAGTAGGCTGAGTAGGCTGGAGCCTTGGGCGGCAAATTTGGCTCAAAATTTTAATTTGTCTTACAGAAATAAAAAATAAAAATTATAATATACACGGAGAAGTGAAATCTCGAAATTTAACAAAATTATAATAAGTACTTTAGTACAGTACATAATACCAAATACTCCAACGTTAGTACATGAAAAATTACAAAACGCTAAAAAATTTAATAGCCTACTGGCGTGAATGTGTAAATCAGCCACTGGATACTCTCTATAATTTTCGAAAAATCCACTTTGTGCTTCGAATCCACGACCTTAGAATTGCAAGGGTCTTACCACTACACCACCAGTGCTCTCTCAGCACTAATATCTACATAAGTTCTACATGATTCGTGTTTTGAATAGGGCAACACCGCTCCGGGCTACAGACTACAATAACGTGCGCCGAGTAACAATCTAAGACAAAAGGCAACGCAGTGATGCTTTAATGACTCTCTGTATTGTATACTGAAGTGTTATTTTCTTTTTGAAGTTGTTCATGTGAGAGACTCGCGAAACGGTAAAATAAACTATACTGATAGATTATGTTTTGTAAAACGTTTACTTAGTATTGAATTCTAATTATATCTTATACCTTTAAACGAGCAATTCTTGTATATACATATATATATATATATAATCGGAATCTCGGAAACGCCTCCAACGATTTTCATGAAATTTAGTATACAGGGGGTTTCGGGGGTGATAAATCGATCTAGCTAAGTTTCATTTTTAGAAAACGTCGTTTACCTCATTAAAAAAACGAGCAAAGCTCGGTCATCCAGGTACTTAGTAATTAGTCAGAGCATGTATAAAGACTATTAGAACATGCATTTTGATTTTGACTTTATGTACTGTTTTTTGTTTCAGGTAAGTGATTAAACAAATGTGAGGAGTTTCTACTATTTACTTGAAAAGTACACTAGTTTTGCCGTAACTACATTTCTGGGTAAGATTGTTTCTAGCGCCATCTGTTATTTTACCTTCGTAGTATTTTCAAGTTGCAAACAATGTTCGGTTTCCCTACTCACCGCTAGGTGGCATCGTTATGTTACGAATTTATTTAGGTATTTTTATAGCAAAGGAAACTTAATTTTTTGAGTATTATCACGGTAGTATATAACATAGTATATACATATTTTCTACTTCGTTAAACAAAAGTTGTTGTATGAGTTTTGGTTGTCTTGTTGTTGCTACTCATTACCAGATAGCGCCACTTGTTCAAGTTATTGTTTCAAGGTTACGTTTTCCTGTAAGTTTTTAACTTATTATTGTTATTATATACGTATATGCCCTATAATAAGTATTATTCATTGATAGCTCAATAAGTATTTAAGTGGACTTGTTTTGTAATACGCATGAGCATCACTAATGGTGAGTAATGTCTAAAATTGAGTTAGTTACGTACGTACGTACGCACCTGCCTAAGCTCATTCATTCATCATGGTACGTTTTCTACCGGTTTTATACCAAAATGAGAATGTTTGAAAAAGTTTATCGGAAATATTTCGGAAACCCATCCAAGTATGTAGGTACTAGGTACCTATATTATGCAGACTTTTTTTTAAAATTTAATTTATTTGCAATGGTGGTATAGTGGTAGCACCCCTGCCTCACTATCCTAAGGTAGTGTGTTCAAACCTGGTCGTGCATCAATGAGATTTTCTATTTGAAAAATTGATGTGCGCAATGCCAGTACTCCTAAACGGTAAAGGAAAACGTCATGAAAAAACCGTCATACTCTAGAACTAAAAATTCGAAGGTGTGTGTCATAGGTCTAAATCAAATTTCATCCAGATCCGTTCAGCCGTTTCAGCGTGATAGAGTAACAAAGATCCATACATTCATATATACAAACTTTCACATTTATAATATTAGTAGGATTTACTACTCGTCCTCACGCATCGGTCAATCATTCCTTAAAAAAGGCCCGTGTAGTCCTATCGTTAAAAGGCACTTGTCGTTTCTGCGCCTGCGCATAATAATGCCGCCTGCAGACGGCCACTTGTTTGTGCTTTCAATATTAAAATATAGATAGTGCAAAATTAAATAACTTGGTTCCGTACCTTTATAGATCAACAGACTACATTTTAGTATGTTATCTAACACATACCCAAAAGAGGAAATGTCAGTTTCAGTTATTTTGGATATGTGGTGACTGGTATGTGATCAATGATCATTAGGTACAGTTCATCCAACGGATCTAGGCTTTCGTGAAGTTAGCCACAGTTGCGAGTTTGTGCATGTACAGTCCCACTGCCCCTCTCCATACCTCCAATTGCTCCCGAAAAATGATACTGCGCAGCGCTCTGCGGCTAACTTCACGAATGCCTCGACTCGTTGGGCCAACTGTACTTTGTCTTTTCTTAAGTAATTTCAAACTTTAAAGTGATAAGGCATAGCAAAAATGTATTCTTTTGGATGAAAAAAAAAAAGAAAAACACTTCTTCACTTTTTCTTAGTTTCTCTTTTTTTCCGTAGCAGAAAACGCTGTCTTCCGAGCTCATGCTGAGAAGACCAATTTTTTGTTTGTTATCTCTAAACTTTCGACTGGGTGAATTATTTTATTTGAAAGCTGGTGCTTCCCTTGCCTGAGACCAAATAGGACCATATTTGGTCCAGTTATGACAATGGCATCCATGAGAAAACCATATCTATATACCTACTTAATACCTTTAAACGAGCTATTCATATAATCTGGATCTCGGAAACGGCTCCAACGATTTTCATGAATTTTAATATGCAGGGGTTTCGGGGGCGATAAATCGATGTAGCTAAATTTCATTTTCCAAAAAACACTATTTACCAAAAAAAAACCGGTCATCCAGGTACTTAGTCTTAAATTTGCATAGGGCTACTTTGAAGCTGGTTTTCTTTTTAATTTTTAAAACGTCCATTAAATATCCATTAAAAAACCAATTGTTTAGATGTTTCCGGAACAGTTTGAAGCGGAACCCTAAAATCAAACAACAGGAACAGATTACGGAGCCCGATATCCAAATAAAGAATTGAACACATCTGCCCAGGACATGTGCCTTGCATCTGCACACCTGCCCCGCGCAGATTGCAACCTTCGCCAGTTGAGGGTTTGGAAGGTCGTTCAACTGGTCACACCACCAGCTGTGCCCCAGGGACTATTCCCATTTGTCCCCCTGCTCTGTCCCCTTGGGCTGAGATATGAGACTAAAACGTTCTATTTGTACCCATCGACCCCTCTTGACAACAGGAGGACAGATTGAACTTTTATTTATTGAAAACAATCTTTTTGGTGTCTTTGTCTTTAAACGCTGTAGCCTATATGCTATTCCAAACTATAATCTACCTCTGTGCCAAATTCCATCAAAATCAATTCAGTAGTTTTTGTGTGAAAGAGTAACAAACATACATCCATACAAACTTTACCGCTTATAATATTAGTAGGATTTACTTATGTAATTCATACCCCCACTGTGCCAAGTAAAATAATCTAAACCGACCACATTATATAAAAAAATGGTTTTTGCATATGTTTTGAGAATGTACTATTACGATGTTAATAAACCTAAAGTTGTTCAATGAAACGCGGGATGTATACAATTGTGGTAAGTATTCGCGCAAACGATATCCTTGTTCAGCACTGCAAGTGTTACACGTAATGGCTAGTTTACACAGTGCGAGCTAGCGTACGAGTCAGCCTGCCGAGTAGCTGCACTGCAGTAACTCGCACTGTTTGGACGTCACTTACGAGTAACTCGCACGTGCGAGTTGGACAGCTCGCATCCGAGTTATTTCAAGATTTTTGTTTTCACTCGCATGCTCGCCTTGTTGTCATGGAGCGTATATTTTTTATAACACGTTCACTCGACATCGCGGTAACTCGCAAGACTAGACAGCAGCTCGTGTGTCGTGTAGACAGCAAAGGCGAGCCGAGCTACTGGCGTACGAGTAGACAAGCCGAGTAGCTGTCTACTGTCTGGTCAGCAGCTCGAATCGTCTAAACTAGTCTTAAACAGTGTAACGCGAGTGACGCAGGCGCAGCGCTGGCCGCCTCCCAACTCATTACCGTCCGCCTATTCGCCTGATATCAACAATACTCTTGTTTTTCATCAAAATTGACGTCTTCGGCTTTTGTTGAATCATACTTCTAAGTTTAGTTTGAATTTGCAGGCCGTTGCCTTACCACAAGCTCTTACAAACCATCATGTTCCAGAAACGTAACATTGCAAGCTTGAAGTAACACTCCTTCGAAACATTTTTTTAAAGGAGTTTGTACGAAATATCAAAGTTACATACTTAGTTATATTATCTACTTTGATATTTGTTTTGTTTTTTTTCAATCAAAGCTAATTAAGTTTATTTTAAACAATTTTATAGGACTTGGTACGAAATATCTAAGAAATATTACTTTTATATTTGTGTTGTTTGTTTTTTAAATCAAATCTAATCAATTTTATTTTAAGTCATAAAGAAATTAAAATAAAAAAAAGATAGTTTAATACAAATTATAAATTCAACGTTGTGGAGTGAAAAAAAACGTAGTTATGAAAATTGAGAAGGTTATGTTAAGATGGTTTTGCTCAGTTAGTATTCTCATAAGAGGCGATGGGCTTGCAACCTGACATGTACGTCAATACTAACTACTTTGCAAAATTTGGGCATGTAGGTGCCAAATGTCATGTTTGGACGTGTCTCTGACTCTCATTAGATATCTTCAAAAGATCTAAGTAACTAGGGATCTATGGGATCTCTACCAAAAAATTGGGGATTACAGTCGTGATCATTGGCTTCATTGGATCATTAAGTGACTGCCCAGTAGCAGTAGAACGGAATTTTTGTCCATTCCATCCGATCGTAAGACTACTTGGACATACCCTGTGATATTTAGCTGGTCAGTTCTAAAGATATAATTATAAATAAATAAATAAATAAATAATGCTGGACAATCCACACAGCATCATCTAGCCCCAAGGTAAGCTACTCAAAGCTTGTGTTATGGGTACTAGATAACTGATATATTTAATACATTATATACATAGATAGATATTTTTTTTATTATACATAGAAAACACCCAGACCAACGGAACAAATTTCTGCAGATCGTACACAAATTTGTTCCGCGGCGGGAATCGAACCCGCAACCTCTTGCGTCGCAGGCGGACTCTCGCCCGCTGCGCCACAGAGGTCGTCAATTGAAATTAATCTGTTGTGCTAACGCGCCTGATTGATCGCTTTCGTACAATAAAGGGAACGTAAAATCATAAATAAAGAACGCCAATGCGGCGTGTAGCTAAAAATACGATGATTTTTCGATGATAATTAGCTCTGAGTTGGTTTGAGATAATTATTATCCAACAGGTACTTAACAATATTTTGAGCGATTTATATTTTTACTTACTTACTAAAAAAAATTTGAGTATGTACTCGTACTTATCCATTCCATCCAAAAACTGGTGCATTCGTCACTGGTGCATACATACCTGGTCGAAACCCTAAAATTATTATTTATTATTATTATTAAGAGCCTCTAGTGTCCCACTGCAGGGCAAAGGCCTCCCTTCCTTCTCTTCAATCACCAAGGCGAAGGTGGAGGGACGAAATTGATGCCTACTTAAAGAACTGGTTCTCGGTAGCCAAAAACTGTGATGATTGGAAACCCTAAAAATATTTAAAAAGTATCAATACATCTGTAACATAACAAAGCTCTAATTGAGGAACGTCAAGTTATATTTTATAAAAAAGTTGCCGAAGAAAAGAAATTCTATGAGAAAACACTAACGAACTATGTATATTATTAACTACCAAGTTACATATAAGTGAATCTTCGTAAAAACAATACCATTAAAAGTTTTATTTAATAACACTACAGCTTACAAGGATTATTGAATCGTCTTTCATGATGGATGACCTAATAAATATAAGATAGCAAAGTCATGACAATCAGAAAGAAGGAAATTTAAAAATAACTGAGTTCCCAGAAGTGTCAGTAAACTGATAGGTGGGTCTGACCTCAGCCACAGATGCAGCAGCAGTAACTGACCTCGGGCCGCTGAGCTTGGCTGATAAGCGGTTATGTAATAATGATGTTCTTGTAAAAGCTCTTTAAGCGCTGTGGAAAGCTGTTCTTATTGATAAATAAGTGTTACCCAACAATATAGACACTTGGCCGGATTTAGTGATGGCAGGTGGTGTAAAGCGCTGACTGAGTGGTGGCCAAGGGACAGCACTAGAAGCCGGGGCAGACCACCAGCCCGGTGGGTGGATGATATAGAGGCCATAGAAGGAAATACTTGGACAAGAACAGCACAGGGTCGATTGAAGTGGCGTTTGAGGGAGGAGGCTTATACCCAGCAGTGGGCCATTATTTGAGCTGCCAATGATGATGATGATGAACAATATGTATAGACGACCCCACCTATACTCGTATTTTTACTATAGAAGACCTCGACTATAGTATTGTTGGTTTCATTGTTATATGTAAAACGGGAATCCCGTAAAGGCCATCTCTTTCTCTCTCTCTTTTCCCGACTATTCATCCCACATGGTGGTGGGGTCAGCCTTCCTAATACTCTTCCTCCACTTTGCCCTATCCATGACGTCATCATGGGAAATGTATGCCTTCATGTCTTTAGGCCATCCCTTTAAAATTTAAATTCAAATATTTGAACAATCATTTATAGAAGGACCATTTCTACAGAAAAATAACCGCTTATTCAATATTGAACATTTGCAGTTACCAATGTTGTTTATAAACATTTAAAATACTATTGTACATTATTAAGTTTGATATTTGATCTTATGTTTTTCAGGGTCTAAGGCGCAATAAGAAAGTTACTTACATTGTTCTGGTCTTCTATCTTAAAACATTGTTCATGAATATTTGCTACTATACGCATGTACCAAATATAATTTTCGGACGTGCGCATGCCAGGTTTTTGACTTACAAAAACCTGGTAAACAGCCGTTATCATGTTTGTTTTGTTTTAATTCGCTCACGCACCTTGATATAGTAGGTCTCGACTGGCAGAAGCCATACACAGCACGATTTGTTTATATCATAAATCGCTTGTGTCATTTTAGCAACAACTTCATCTTTCGCGAGTGACTTAAGAGCGGTGATGTCATTGCTAAATGCATATGCAGCACCGGCCAAAAACACGATAGCTTTTTTAACCTCACAATCTCTAAATACGACCTCGGTGTTACCGGTAGAGAGATGTTTTTTCAATTTCCGTTGCGGGATCTGCAAATATCTGTCCCTGGTTAGACGGTTCTGGGACTCTTAGCAAGATCATTTTCTGTTGGCGTCACGACAGTGGAAAGATCAAATCGTAAAAAATAACTTTAGCTTGAGAATGTCATATGACTGCTTATGTGCTACAATATCGTTTCTTATATCAGTTAACTTTGTATAATATGGTCCGTTTCACAATGGCTTTAAAAATTGTATATAATGTAAATGAAGAGTTGTATACAAAATCTCAAACCTAATTAAAACCACTGATGATGAAACTCAAAGAGCATATAAATTAGTTTTTTCAGATCCGCGATGATTTAGTATTCTAGACTTTAAATCACTTCGACCTAGACCCTCCCACCGCGAAAATGACATCATCCATCTACATTAAAATTCACACCTCTAAGTTGTTGGTTATAAGGCTGATAATGCCATGAAAATTTATTATGCTTCACTAAATAGTGTCTATTGAAATGTCGGTTTTGATTGGGATTTGGTAGATCAGATTTTTGATCACTACATCAGCATTTGACATACCCTTATTTCAATATTTTTGTTCTCTGAAATAGTGGTGCCTGTTTTGTTTGTATATGTTGCCTTTGTATAGTTGATAACAGAAAAAATATACATATTTGTAAGTATAGCATAAAATAAAACTTTTAATAAAATTATAGTTACAAAAACGAAATGGTATTCACCAAAGACCTCATCTAGGTCTATTTTTATTTACCTTATATTATAGGGACAGTATAAAAAGATCTTCTTTAGACTTTTAGGAAAATGGTTAGCATTATCTAGTTAGAAAATAGATAAATACGTCTGTTTAAAACCGCTAGGCATTCTTATGGTATTTTTATGTTTGTACAAATTGTGTCACACACACATGATAAATATATGGGTTATTGTGACAAGACGATATATATTTATAAATGCCCTTCGCTATTTATAATTCCTTTGTTTATCAACTGTAGTTATTAACGGGTGAAGTTTCCTTGAAATTTTTAAACATTAATTCTCCGACAACAGAATGACCTGATTTCACTGTTTCTTCTTCTATTGCATCACTGATTCTCTTTTGGTCTCATCTTGTAGAATATGTTTCTTATTAATATCATCGACAACCAATTTTACCGCTAAAGTATTTCTTACCTTTATTTAAATAGTATTTAAATCACATCGTCTTTTAGATATTGACGATATGTAGAACAAAGTTTAGAGATATGTTTATAGTTTATCGTTTGATTGCTTTAATGATTCTGGATCAATCAAAATAGAGTTTGGCTGTTAGATTGTTTGTATGACTAGTGTATTTAGAAGATGCTTCTAGCAATCTAGGCGTTGTTGTCGGTGTATCCTTATTATCATCTATTCAATAGTTTAATAATGTTTGTAAACTTTGTTTGTTTGTTTCGGCTATAACATCACTAGCGATGTCATCTGCTACTAAATGTTGCACTGTGTTTCTTTTGAGTCTCTTTATATACCTATCAGTTAGTAGTTAATGTTTAAGTAGAAGTTTGTCGGTTCTGTCACTGTATGTTGATTATCTTGTTTATAAACATTTTGTCGTCTCATATTCGGAACTTTTAGTTCTTCCTACATTTGCCGCTTATCGACTGTTTTGTCTCGCTCTTCCTCGGGTGAATATAAGGCAGTATGCTAACATATTTATTAAGGAGATGAAAGTATTCTATAAAAATAATCCTTTGAATACGCTGCTTACAAGAAGAAAAAATAAAAATAAAATAAGAACAAACTTAATGTAAGTAACACAAAATTTTAAATAAACAATAAAAAAAGTAAAAGTAGGTGATAATAATGTAAGCCCGAGAAATAAGGTGCCTGTCTACAACATTTCAAAAATAAAAAATGTGTTACCGGAAGTACAGCCGGACTGAACAGCTGTTCCCAATTTAATGAAGGTAACATGAAACGGCGAAAATTTGGTTTGGTCCCATTACTTCTGTTCTAATACATACAACTTACTGGTCTAGTGGAACTAGCAGGAATAAGGCGACTTTTTACCTTAAACTTTCAAAATTGTACAAAGGAAAATAATATTACAAAATTGTATTTTATTACTTTCCGTTGTCCCCAACAACTTTATTAATGCAATAACCGCGAATTCGTTCGCAAAAATCCATTGATGTAACAAAATTATTGGTAAGTATCGGGATTTACATGCGGACAATGTCGCGAGCAAGCCTTTTCTGACTATTAATCGATTTTAAAGTGAAAAAAGCGTACGTGTGCTTCGATCGCTAGCAGAACGTTCATTCACAGAAGCGTGTGCCCTCGGCGCTAAAATAACCAAATTATAAACAGCTTCGCCTAAATCACATTAAAGGCATATTCTCAGTATTGACGGTTTTCATCTCGAAGCTTCAATCGAAGGAAGTTGATTCTAAACGTTCGCGGAACGCGTGGGAATTGTTCTTTGAATGCGGGAGTTATGTCATTTGACATCGACTTTGACATTTGACGCGGTGTGACGTTTTTGCTTGTGCTTGGTTTGTAATGCGAACTATTTATTATAAAAAAGGTCGTTTATTGAATGAAAACGATTGTGTGAGGACTAGACTCAGAGTTGACGAATGATAGGAGTAAGTGGAAGAAGAAAATATGAGCTGACCCACGCGTAGGATTAGGGCAGAATGATGAATATGATAATGCGGATGATAAGAGTAAGAAATTTACGTTGATTTGTAAGTTTGAAGCAAACATAAATAACGGGTTATGATATTAAACCTATTACTTTTATTTAATAGTTTCTTATTAAATAACAGCTGTAATATAAAACAATCGATAAATATAATTGAAAGCGTATTGTTCCATGGCCTCAGGAATTTGGCCACAGCAGACGTACCTTTTTGCCATATGTTGACCCTGGCAATCAACCGGCTGACTCACAAACCATAAACATCTACGCAGCCCGAAAGATAACTCTATTCCAACTGAATTAAAATACAATTTTAATTGTTTAAATGTGCACTTACAACATTTAGACTCTCGATATCGAAAAGGCTCAAAAGTTCTCCGTCTCGCTTTGGTTGTAAGAATGTTTTATTTCTATTTCACTTCGACGATCATTCAATTGTAAGTGCACAGGTGCACGGTATGTGCGTCTCGCTCGCTCGCATTGTTTATACTTCTTCTTACGCGAGTCAGTCGCCGGGGCTTTGCCGCGTACGTCAGACGCGCGTTTGAATTTGGAATAAAGTTTTTTAGAAAGTGCGGATGGAGTGTGTATGAGTTTGTTTTTTTTTTTCTCAGTGGCAATGACATTGTCCTTTATTCTGATGGTGAAGTGAGTGACGTTTTTGGCATAATGTTTCGCAATTTTGGATGCTCTTTTGTTTGGATCCACGACCGCTCGGTTCGTTAGCGGGGTACGACTTAAATGGACTTTTTTTATTCGTTTTATTGCTTTATGGATTGTCGCGCTTTGCCTTTTTACAAAAAAAAACTGTCAAAATATAGAGCATAATTATGACATACAAGTCAGTACAATATAGCAACACATGTCAGCAATGTCAAAGGCAACAAAGCTTACAATAATGTTAAGGACACATATGGTATAACGACAAAAGTATCAATAATACGAACCACGCTGGGAATTTTGATATTTCCTGTATGCTCTTCTATTTTATACGCCATCGTATTTTAATCAGCTTACGAGGTTATCCTATTAACCTAATAATATTATAAATGCGAAAGTTTGGATGAATTGATGTTTGCTACTCAATTACGCTTAAACAGCTGAAAGGATCAGGATGAAACTTGGAATACCCGTAGTTTACGACCTGGAATAACACACTACTTTTTATCCGTGTAGGTAGGTACCACGCGAGTTGCTAGTATCAAATATTAATTAAAAAAGTATAATTTGGTACATGTACTACTATGTTTAAGTATTAATTTCCTCATTCTCTAGGTAAAATGACATTTATACAGGCTATTAATAATTACTCTGTTCAAAAATTAATTAATAAATACAAAAATAGACTTAAAAATAAACTACTTACCAATATAGCGTTTCCTTCTGGGGCCCTACCACAAGCTCTTCAGGCAATATAAAAGTAATATAACTTTGATATTTCGTACCATAACCTTTAAAAATTGTATTAAAGTAGTGTCACTTCGAGCTTGAAATGTGACGTTTCTGAAACATCCCCCCTCATCCCTAAGTAGAAAGAGCTAGTTCAAGGCACTCACTACCAAACATGATATAACATCACAGATAATGTACCATGAGAGGAAAATTAGATTTATTCCATGACTGTAGGTAAGTTATATATAAAAGTGACGTAACTTTAGCAGTAAACATGACTGGAGCCACTTCTATTCAATGATAATACTGCCTCAGAGTTGTGAGGTTTAACATGTCCTTAGGAACATGTTCTGTGAAGTATTAAATGGTAATTTCAATGTCAAGGTAAATAGCCAATGCAATAACTATCGAACAAGTAAACGCGAGATAATACGTAAGGTAGATATAAAAACAGTATTGAATGATGTTCATTTGACAACATGATATGGACATTAATGATTTGAAGCTTTGAAACTTATATATTGGCATAACAAGGAAGGCAATTTAGTAAAAATAAAGTCAATATTAATGAAACACAATAAAAAAAATAATAATATCACGACTGTTGATCCCAGGGCTCGGTAGATATCTCCTCAGATCTTTAGTTACTTAGATCTTTGAGGATATCTAAAGAGGATAGTCAGAGGCAAGTCCAAACATGACATTTGGTACATGCCCACCTTTTGCACAATAGTTAGTATTCCGTACGTGACAGGTTGCAAGCCCATCGCCGCTTATAATAACCTATGACACATACCTTCGAATTTTTGGTTCTAGGGTATGCCGGTTTCCTCACGATGTTTTCCTTCACTGTTTAAGAGCACTGGCATTGCGCACATAAATTTTTCAAATGGAAAAACTCATTCATGCACGACCAGGTTTGAACCCACGACCTTCGGATCGTGAGGCAGGGGTGCTACCACTACACCACCAGCGCTCTAAAATGAAACATCTTAAAGAAAAATCATAATCGAAACTGCTTAACACAATTATACTTACTTATATACGAGTAGATTACAAACAAACATGGTCACGACTGTAATCCCCAGGCTCGGTACATTCTTAGATCTTTGAGGATATCTAAAGTGGGTAGTCAGAGGCACGTCAAAACTGAATATTTGGCACATCATGCCCAAATTTTTGCTTAGTAGTTAATATTCCTTACGTGACAGGTTGCAAGCCCATCGCCGCTTATAAGAACACTAACCTATGACTCACAAATTCGAATTTTTTGTTTTATATAGAACTAGCTTCCGCCTACGGCTTCGCCCGCGTGATACCTTGAAAAATTAAAACAAATCTATCCCGCGGGAACCGTACATTTTTTGGGGATAAAAAGTAGTCTATGTGCTGTTCCAGACTATAATCTATGTATATCTGTTTCAAATTTCATCCATATCCGTTCAACCGTTTCAGCGTGAAAGAGTAACAAACATACATCCATACATCCTTACAATCTTTCGCGTTTATTATTATGTATTAGTAGGATTCAAATATCAAATACCTACCCATTTGTAAATGTTTATTTACGTATTGAAAAAGTCATCCAGGAAAATAATCATTGCCCTTGATATTGAGGCATCGAGAATAAAGGCGGAAACATACTATTAACACGCTACGCGACCCGATGAAACGCGACGCGTGTCGACTCGAATCAAATTGTACTATTTTCTATGACTAGAATCATGCGATGAACATCCGACGTGTCTCATTTGATTCGAGTCGACAGGCGTCGCGATTCATCGGGTCGCGTAACGTGTTAATAGTATGTTTCCGCCTTTAATCGTATATTGAAGCGAGTTTGATGTTTGACTCGCGAATATTCTTTTATCTCAATCGCAATGGATTCTCAGATGTTACATTATTCTCTGAAAACTAAGCCTTTGAACTTGGCTTTGAAGTTTCTTGTCTCACTGAGATTAGCTACAACTGTTTCAGCTTTGTGTGAACACAATAATCTGTAGTTTCTATGGCAGCTTTAACTAACAGATGGTGGAGTTAAATAGGTCGATGTGAACTACCTACGTTAACAAGATGTTTCAGTATTGGCGATTCTGTTAGGTTTGATCAGTTAAAATTTCATAAATAAAGATAAAGATATACTTTATTTGTAGCTGAAGTAGTAGGCATTAATATAAAAAATCCTGACTTACTAAACTAATTAAATTACCAACACCATTATACTAAATAACCCACTTAAAGCCTACCTTAAAGCTACAAAATGGCGTTCGACTCAGCATAATTATGTTGTGATAGCTATAGGTTATAGCTAACACAACGCTGATCTTCCGTCGAAACCATTGCGTTGCGTCACGTACGCGACACTGTATACATATAAATTAACAAAAAAATAAACTATAATAACTAAAAATCCTACTATAACAACATAACTATGTAAAAAATGATATAATACAATGTATACGTGTTTCAGGATTTTTCAATAACCTTCAAAAAAGGGTCAAATGTGGGGTCAATGTTTGTATGGGAACTTTTTAATGGGTGGTGCGATTGGCGTGAAACTTTGTTTGTGTACTGTAAATGCAAAATAAATAGACACGTATTTCTGGATATTTAAAAAAAAACCCTCTAAAAAGGGTAAAAGTCAAAGTTATGTATGGATTTTTTATATTAGAGTGATTTGTTTAAAACTCAGTAAGTATAGATAATTTAAGTGAACGAAGTCGCGAGCGGGACAGCTAGTATAGCAGTACCTACGAATACAAAAAAACAAACGAACATACTTGTACCAGGCAGACTAAGTTTAATTCATAAATAATAAATTAATGAAATAGTGCCAAGGCTCTCAATACCTTATAATATTATAATAAAGCACGGTAAGTAACCCCAACAAGAAAGTGAAAAGTGAAATACGATCTTTTTTTGTTCACCCCAGATATTAAACCTTTTGACCATAGTTTTATCCAGCATATTTACATGGCTACTAAATAATGAGCCGAAATACATCGAACACACGTTAACTATAATTTAAAATGTTTACGCTAGATTAGACTTTGGTGTGAACGAAATAAGGTGGTTCATATTTTCTGAAATTTTTACTTGTCCAATGATACACATTTACACATTATACATTTTACACATAATGGTGGACACTTCACAACGCCATCTAGCCCCAAACTAAGCAAACCTTGTACTATGTGAACCAGATAGCTGATAGATTAATAAAATACTTTTTTTGTAACTACACATAATAAACAAACATTTATCTGTATAATGTTTGTCCTGGGTGGGGATCGAACCCTCAACCTGCAGCGCAGAAGGCAGAGCTACTACCAACTGAGCTGTGAGGCCGGTCGAAACAAAACAGCAGAAATACTGTACGTCTACCATGAGTTGTCACATTTAGATCGGCTGACGTCACTACAGTAGTAATAGTACGTTACTATGACATCTGTCAAAACTGTTACTCATGGTACCAAATTGTAAGCAAATTATGAGCGCAAACTACAGTCGCTGTAGTACGCTGTGACGTAGGATAGTTAACTACGTGACGTTTTAGTACCCAACTATCCGCTAGAGGCGCTGTACAAGTTTTCATAATTTTTTTTAACTACAGTCGCTAGCGAGTGTAGATTGTGAAAACTCATGGTAGACCTACTGTACTGTTTCCTAATTCCTGTTAACTGTCCAATTGACAACTCAATTGCTAGTTAAACTCGTGAGCTAGTGAAGTATCAACAACCTCCAGTAGCTCTTAACCTGGATCAACTTATTACTCAAACTCTGAGTTTACAATCTATCATCTTCAGCGCCCTTGGATCGATGTAGAAATCGGCACACATCATCTTGCTACACTATTCTGATTCAACAAATAGACTTTGGGATTCAATTGGTACTTACATCAATTTACACACAATTTATTAAAAAACATGATCACGACTGTAATCCCCAGTCTCATCATCTCATGAGAGATCCCTAGTTACTCAGATCTTTTAAGGATATCTAAAGAGGGTAGTCAGAGGTACGTCCAAAAAATATTCATACTCTAAAATCTGATATGAATTTTATTCTGACAAAGTTTTAAGATCAACGTTCATAACCATTGAGATATCTAGTATTAGCAAAAAAATAAGAAAAACTCACTGAAAGCAATTGAAAAAAAAATCTTACAGTCGCCATATTTCATTTTTTGCAAGACATGTCCAGAATTTTTTTTTTTCAGATTTTCGTATACTTACTGCTTTTAATACCATTCACATTTGTATTTACCCGACTGCGAAACGAAGGAGGGTAATGTGTTTGGGGTGTAATGTATTATGCGAGCTTATTTGGCTATTAATTTTATTTAGCTACGACGGATTTTGACAAATGACGTGACAACTATAGATTGTCTATTTATAATTTATCTATCTTTCGCCCACTGCTGTACCCGCGTGGTACCTTGAAAAACAAAAACAAATCTATCCCACGGCAACCGTACAGTTTTCCGGGATAAAAACTAGCCTCTGTGCTATTCCAAGTCATAAACTACACGTATTCCAAGTTTCATCCAGATCCGCTCAGTCGTTTCAGCGTGAAAGAGTAACAAACATTCATACATACAAACATTCACGTTTATAATATAGGTAGGATTTGATCCCTGCATTTGTCTTAATTATTGAAGCAAATATAGATGACGCATTCAGAAAGACAACAAAATGAAACCTAACTATTCAGGCGACCACTCCGCGAGGCCCCTCGATGTGTTACGGCTTGTTTATGTTTGTTTGATGGCAACAAAGCTTAGAGGTCAATATACGTTGGTCATATCAGCCCGCTGTATGATCTCATAGTTATTTGCGTGAACGCGAGACTTGAGGAGATGTCACGTTTTATTTAGGAAAATCTATGTTAATAGTGATTATATTGGTACAAACATGCATAATATTCATATTAATCATGTTTTTTTATAAATTGAGCATCAACTAAACAAATTTTAGGCGACCATCAAGAAGGCTGAACCACATAAGATATTGAAAATTAAATAAAATAAATATGATCACGACTGTAATCCCCGGGCTCGGTAGATATCTTCCTCAGATCTCTAGTTACTTAGGTCTTACCCCTCGTACCCTCTTTAAGATATCCTCAATCTTAAGGTTAGGGATTACAGTCTAGAAATCTAGTATAATATCGAGTGTTTGTTAACTTTGTTTAATAATCATATTTCGCAGTTAGATATGAGAATTGGATTTTCCTTAAACTTAACTCTTAATTTTTAGGTATGCCAAGGTCTGGACCCGTATACATATACATACCGACCTAACCATATTTATTACTATAGATAACCAGTAAGTACCACGTACCTCTATATTTATTTGGTTTTTCCGTAATCTATCAGTCACACAAATTGATTATTTTAAAATGTTTGCTTTAAGAGTGATGGGTTAAAACTTATCCTATCTGGTTTTGTGTTATGTAGGTAAGTATCGAATCGCGATCAGTAGGTACCTACCCCTAGTATGAGTTTTTGATAGTTTACGAAAACTTTTTTCGAATATTATCCTTTCATTCATTTAGGTACCTCCATCGGAAATGTTACGGAACTAAAATAAGGTCGCCACTCCAAGAAACTAAACGCCACTCCAAGAGTGTCGTTGAAAAAACCAGGGACCTTACCACAAGCTCTTCCAGCAACATCAAAGTAATATAACTTTTATATACATGACCTATAAAAATTATATTGAAACAGTGTCACTTGAAGCTTGAAATGTGACGTTTCTGAAACATGATGGTTTGTAAAAGCTCGTGGTAAGGCACAAGGGACGCCATCAGGTATGGGTGGGAATGACTGCGTCCCATATTGTGCGGTGTGTCATGAGATGAGGTCACCCCCGCAGCGCACACGCGGGTTAGGGCTGTCACCACTGTCTACGTGTCAGTAGGGTGAATCAACTTTTAAGGCACTCCTTTTGTGTCCCTGATATGGAATTAGAAATTAACTTATGATTTCGGTTTAAAATTATGGTGATTTTGACGTTACCATAAAGTTAGATCCTTTGCTAACATGGTAGTTTCATAGTTTTTATAGTTTAAAGCTATTTTTTTTATTTTCTTATGGTAACTCAGCAGAACTTAAGCAACCTCCATATAAAATTCACGTGTCCCCAGGCATAGGTGACAAAACAATGTATGAGTTTCTCAAAAAAAAATGTATGAATGTCCAGCATTTTCACATAATATTATGATTAAGAAAATGATAAATTTACGTTTCAAGTTAACATTCATAAAAGTTTGATTTAAATTATATATTTTTCATGCACCTAAACTTTTGTCCCAAACTTCGATTAAAACATCAGCTATACAGAGTTACCGATAAAAGTTCAAGAACTTTATCAAAAGACGGCGTCTAACTTGGTGTCATCTAAGGCGATTATTGTCTAATATTTCGTTCGTATGGTCCGACAAGGCCTCCCTCGCTTTACCCGCCCTTCAGTCTGCGGTAAGTTCTCAACGGGCGCGCGTAGGTTTATTGCCGCTCTACAGTGTTACGGCTGGAATCTTGGTAAGTTTTTAAAATATTTGAATTTTATTAGGTCAGTATGTTGTCTGTGATGTCTCATTTCAAGGTCAGAACCAAATACTTGGTGATTTTTGGTCACGGAATGAATTATGATTTTTTTAACTGAAAATTTCTCTAGAGTTACCGGTAACACAGGATAAATTTTATCTAGAGTTACCGGTAACGCCAGAGAATGTATGGAAAAATGACATTGTGAGTTGGCATTAATGGATGGTGTGGATGTTATTCTGTGTCAAACTGAGGTTTTTAAGATATCAATATAGTTTAATTTGTTCAAGGTTTGTGCAACATAATCTGAAATGCCACTTACTGCAACAGAAAAACAGAAGCTCTATAAAGAAAGAATAAAAAATAATAGAAAAAAGCACGAAGAAGCGAAGAAAAAACAGAGCTTGATACCATAAAACTAAAAGATTTAACGCTAAAAGAAATATTTAAGGCCAACGTATTATATGGAAACTACGAAAACGACAGTAAAAAGAGGGTTAACAGGCTGTTAAGAGATTGCTAAAGCAAACACCCCCTGATTCGCCTAGAACCGACTCCAGACTAGGATATTATGATGAATTCTATGGTACTCCACCACCAACGCCTCCACGTGCTACTTCTCCACCAGATACGCCTCCGCGTGGCAGAGAGAACCACCATCAGCTAGGGATATATCACCACTAGTACGAGACCCACCACTGCGATCTAGAGTCCTAACGCCACGATCCAGAGATCTAGCACCAAGATTAAAAGACCAACAACCACGATCGAGAGACCAACCACAACAATTCGGAGACCTATCACCACGTGTAACAAAAACGCCACCACGAGCACTAGCTACGCCTTCAAGAGCACCAGCAACTCAACTTCACTTATCTTTAGCAAAAGTAGGCCGGAAGAATGTTAAAACAAACAGATCACGGGTGTATAGAAAAAACACAAAACATAAGCAAGATAATGAGAATTTGAGACGAAAATATGAAAAATTTAAGAAAAGGTATCAAAGACTAATTTACAACAAACCTAAAAAAAACTGAAAAATTTACATCTGAGGTACAAAGTCTTGAGCGCTGCCATAAAGAAAACATTAAAAAAAAACAAAATCTAGAAAAGAATAGGGGTGATGAAAAGATTTTCGCAACTGCAGAAATAAAAGATTCAAGAATGAAGAAAAATATACTTATGAAGACTTTGGCATGGACAAAATAGTCGAAAGAAAAGACTGTACAGATAAAAACACATTGCTCCTACTTCTATTTTAGAAAACAAGCCTCTTTATGTCAAAAGTGCTTCTATCGACGACGCTAGAGACATGTGTCTTTGTAAAACACACACGAACTTTGCTATAAGTAAGGCAAAGGCACTGAAAAGAAAAAATGTAACTGACACAGATGACATTAACATCCTCATTGAATCTACCGTTTACAACGCAAACTCGAAAGATTGCATGTAGGTACAGTATATGGAATCAATTTGCCTGCAAAACGAATAATTATTGTATGAAAAACGTAAAGGACACAAGCACATGGACAGAATGGGTTAGAAAGGAAGAAAAATATAGAAAAGATGAGAAAAAAAGAAGGCTATAAAAAGTTCTCAGGCGTTACTATTTTTCTCAAGCGTTACTCACATGTCCCTCAATTGTTATTATATCTTTTGAAGATAATTCTTATAGTAATTTAATTATTGTATAAAAAACGTTAAACTAAAAGGCTCCAAGACTCATGTCTATTGTAGAAATAAGATATGCAGATCTGATTCGTTTATATTGAGATTTATCTTAAAGTTAAGCATTCGAAAATTTTCAAAGTAACGCAGTGGACTTAGAAATGTCTCTATTTCATAGGTCAGTTATAAAAAAACTTTAAAAATAAGTAAGGAAGACTGATTTTATGTATGAATAAATGATTCTCAAGTTGATTTTTAAAATTAGCTCGTTTTATTCCATGTTATACTAATTACAAATAAGTAACGCAATGGACATTTATAACGCACACTTGTCAGTTTTTGTAAAAAAACTCGCTCAAACTAGCCTAAATGGCGTGCCCCGCTGCAAAACCTAAAAATAGGATAAATAGTGCAAACGTTAACACTCTATTTTCATTATATTTCAAAAGTTTATTTTTTATTTTTAACTTTTCATTATGGTGTCAAAAGAGTATCTTAAAAGTTGATTCACCCAGTAGTCAATACCTGTACCGATAAAACTTTGTGCAATAGTTATTGTTTAGTTTTCGGTGCATATAAATAAGCGTAGAAATATTATAACGAACGGTGATTTTTATAATAAACCTAGCTGACCCGACAGACGTTGTCCTGTCTTAACTATGAATATTGATTTTTCTTTCATAAGAAAAAATACAAACACAAAAAATGAATTAGCGAAATTGGTCCAGCCGTTCACGGGTGATGCCGTGACCAAGGGAATTAGGGATTCATTTATATATTATAGATATATATAGCCGGGATGGTTCATATAGTATTTATATATTTCCATTCGCGTGATGTTTTAATACACCTCAGTGATCGAAAACAAGTGAAGCGTATTCCCACGTCCTGTCTTGAAACACAAGACAAAAAATAGCATTTATCTTTAATTACCTACTTGGATACTTCTGTTGTCGTAATTTGCAGTTTAACGTTTAAAATTCTTAAAAATTCTGTTATGTATTTGACAACTTGACTAAATTAGATACGCTTCTTTGAGTGTTGGTTATGGTAAGAACAGTGAATTTACTGGGAGGGGCGCAAGTTTTAACCATACTCATCTAAACTAATATTATAAACATTTGATTGTTTGTTTGTTTGTTTGCATCGAATAGGCTCCGAAACTACTGAACCGATTTAAATAATTCTTTCACTGTTGAAAAGCTACACTATCAGCGGGTGACATAGGCTATGTTATATTTTCAAAAAAATTAGGGATCCTTACTAAAACTCCAATAATGTAACACAGGTGTAAAAAAAAATACCTAAAATATTATTGAAATTGCGAGCGCTGCAAAAACTATTGATGATAGAATAAAATAATGTACTACGACTATAAAGAGCACATTATTATTTACAAAAAATGTCGCAATAGCATATGTCAAATTATTATAGTTATGCCACATACCTATATAAATGGGTGAATCAACTTTTAAGGCACTCCTTTTGTGTCCCTGATATGGAATTAGAAATTAACTTATGATTTCGGTTTAAAATTATGGTGATTTTGACGTTACCATAAAGTTAGATCCTTTGCTAACATGGTAGTTTCATAGTTTTTATAGTTTAAAGCTATTTTTTTTATTTTCTTATGGTAACTCAGCAGAACTTAAGCAACCTCCATATAAAATTCACGTGTCCCCAGGCATAGGTGACAAAACAATGTATGAGTTTCTCAAAAAAAAATGTATGAATGTCCAGCATTTTCACATAATATTATGATTAAGAAAATCATAAATTTACGTTTCAAGTTAACATTCATAAAAGTTTGATTTAAATTATATATTTTTCATGCACCTAAACTTTTGTCCCAAACTTCGATTAAAACATCAGCTATACAGAGTTACCGATAAAAGTTCAAGAACTTTATCAAAAGACGGCGTCTAACTTGGTGTCATCTAAGGCGATTATTGTCTAATATTTCGTTCGTATGGTCCGACAAGGCCTCCCTCGCTTTACCCGCCCTTCAGTCTGCGGTAAGTTCTCAACGGGCGCGCGTAGGTTTATTGCCGCTCTACAGTGTTACGGCTGGAATCTTGGTAAGTTTTTAAAATATTTGAATTTTATTAGGTCAGTATGTTGTCTGTGATGTCTCATTTCAAGGTCAGAACCAAATACTTGGTGATTTTTGGTCACGGAATGAATTATGATTTTTTTAACTGAAAATTTCTCTAGAGTTACCGGTAACACAGGATAAATTTTATCTAGAGTTACCGGTAACGCCAGAGAATGTATGGAAAAATGACATTGTGAGTTGGCATTAATGGATGGTGTGGATGTTATTCTGTGTCAAACTGAGGTTTTTAAGATATCAATATAGTTTAATTTGTTCAAGGTTTGTGCAACATAATCTGAAATGCCACTTACTGCAACAGAAAAACAGAAGCTCTATAAAGAAAGAATATAAAATAATAGAAAAAAGCACGAAGAAGCGAAGAAAAAACAGAGCTTGATACCATAAAACTAAAAGATTTAACGCTAAAAGAAATATTTAATGCCAACGTTTTATATGGAAACTACGAAAACGACAGTAAAAAGAGGGTTAACAGGCTGTTAAGAGATTGCTACAGCAAACACCCCCTGATTCGCCTAGAACCGACTCCAGACTAGGATATTATGATGAATTCTATAGTACTCCACCACCAACGCCTCCACGTGCTACTTCTCCACCAGATACGCCTCCGCGTGGCAGAGAGAACCACCATCAGCTAGGGATATATCACCACTAGTACGAGACCCACCACTGCGATCTAGAGTCCTAACGCCACGATCCAGAGATCTAGCACCAAGATTAAAAGACCAACAACCACGATCGAGAGACCAACCACAACAATTCGGAGACCTATCACCACGTGTAACAAAAACGCCACCACGAGCACTAGCTACGCCTTCAAGAGCACCAGCAACTCAACTTCACTTATCTTTAGCAAAAGTAGGCCGGAAGAATGTTAAAACAAACAGATCATGGGTGTATAGAAAATCACAAAACATAAGCAAGATAATGAGAATTTGAGACGAAAATATGAAAAATTTAAGAAAAGGTATCAAAGACTAATTTACAACAAACCTAAAAAAAACTGAAAAATTTACATCTGAGGTACAAAGTCTTGAGCGCTGCCATAAAGAAAACATTTAAAAAAACAAAATCTAGAAAAGAATGAGAGGTGATGAAAAGATTTTCGCAACTGCAGAAATAAAAGATTCAAGAATGAAGAAAAATATACTTATGAAGACTTTGGCATGGACAAAATAGTCGAAAGAAAAGACTGTACAGATAAAAACACATTGCTCCTACTTCTATTTTAGAAAACAAGCCTCTTTATGTCAAAAGTGCTTCTATCGACGACGCTAGAGACATGTGTCTTTGTAAAACACACACGAACTTTGCTATAAGTAAGGCAAAGGCACTGAAAAGAAAAAATGTAACTGACACAGATGACATTAACATCCTCATTGAATCTACCGTTTACAACGCAAACTCGAAAGATTGCATGTAGGTACAGTATATGGAATCAATTTGCCTGCAAAACGAATAATTATTGTATGAAAAACGTAAAGGACACAATCACATGGACAGAATGGGTTAGAAAAGAAGAAAAATATAGAAAAGATGAGAAAAAAAGAAGGCTATAAAAAGTTCTCAGGCGTTACTATTTTTCTCAGGCGTTACTCACATGTCCCTCAATTTTTATTATATCTTTTGAAGATAATTCTTATAGTAATTTAATTATTGTATAAAAAACGTTAAACTAAAAGGCTCCAAGACTCATGTCTATTGTAGAAATAAGAAATGCAGATCTGATTCGTTTATATTGAGATTTATCTTAAAGTTAAGCATTCGAAAATTTTCAAAGTAACGCAGTGGACTTAGAAATGTCTCTATTTCATAGGTCAGTTATAAAAAAACTTTAAAAATATGTAAGGAAGACTGATTTTATGTATGAATAGATGATTCTCAAGTTGATTTTTAAAATTAGCTCGTTTTATTCCATGTTATACTAATTACAAATAAGTAACGCAATGGACATTTATAACGCACACTTGTCAGTTTTTGTAAAAAAACTCGCTCAAACTAGCCTAAATGGCGTGCCCCGCTGCAAAACCTAAAAATAGGATAAATAGTGCAAACGTTAACACTCTATTTTCATTATATTTCAAAAGTTTATTTTTTATTTTTAACTTTTCATTATGGTGTCAAAAGAGTATCTTAAAAGTTGATTCACCCAAATACCCGTGCGAAGCCGGGGCGGACCACTGGTACTCAATAAGTTTATGAAGAAACATCACTGACTGCACTCCATGAATGGAAATTGTCAGTTTTACGATAAACTTTATGGTAAAAATATTAGCACGTAAAGTGATTTTACAACAATTTAGTACCGTCATGAAGCGTTGGCAAAATTTTAAGGTACCAAAGCTTAAATTAACTTAGTCTAACTCAAGGTGAACTCGAACACCAATAATACCAGGTTCACGATATTCTTGTGTTCTGAAGCGAGGACGTATTTTTTGCGATGGAGGGTGAGTAATGAATATTAAATTTTCCTGTTTTATAGGATAATCGTCTAAATTGTTTTTTTTAATGTCTAATAACTTAGCCTTCTTATTATCGATTAGAATCATTAACATAATGTTGACATAAATCATTACCGGAAAGCTTGAGCAAAAAAAGTCTATTTTTATTATTATTATTTAATGTATTAAATATTAAATATTTTTAGTTCCAAGAAAAAATAAAACTCAATGTTCCTTATAAGTTTGAAAAAAAAACAGCGCCGGGGTGACAGCCCTAAGTGTATTTGCGCGCGCTAATTCCGGCGCGGGCGCCGCCCGCAGCGCTCGTTCGTAGTTTGTTATCCTTTCTCAGTAGTGGACTAGTTCGGAGACGTAGACCTGCCAGTCTACGAGAATAGACTTACAGTACCCCCTTTTTTTTTATCAGAGGAAATCCTTTATGGATCCCAACGGAGCCAGAAGGTTATGTCAGACTCCTGATCCTGGCTTAAACCTCTGGGGTGTTCCGCTTTGCGCTTCCGGGACGAGACCGCGGGAACGCTGTTGCTTCCTTCTTTACGGTACCCCCTGTCCAAGCTCGAAGCAACCCTTCGATCCAATTTTTAGTACGAAATATCAAAGTTGTACATTGATATGAGCTTGTGATTAGGTCCCAGCTCCTTGTTGTTGTTATTTCTAGCCAGAGCTGTCCCAGCGCTGGGCGAAGGCCTTATTAAAAAAAAATACATGAACCTTTAGCGCAGCAGAGGTTTGAAATTGCTTTTAAAAAAATTGAGGAAAAAATTACGAGGGGTTTCAATAGTATTACCATATTGAAATTGTGAAAAATATTAGGGTTTGTAGAAGTACGTTTTTAATATTCATGGCCTGTAGCTAGTTTGGAAATGTTTGTTTATAGTTCTGGGTTGGCGGTGTTGGCACGTGCCCACCCTTTGTTTGGTGACGAGCGTTCTTTAATTGGGTACAAATTCGTTCACTTTATCGACTTCTTTACTACGTTGTTCTCTCTAGTCTCGCTAGAGATTTTTGACTACGTTTTTGTCCATTTTTCAACAAGTGAGGATCTATGTTTGGGTCTTTAGTCCACTTAGACCGCTGTCAACTTATCCCGCGGGATGAGTTAACCTAATGCATTTTTGAGTCGGTCAACTCATCCTATTGTCACATTTTATGATTTGTATAGACAGTAGACACGTAAAAAAGTGTTTTTATTGATTGTATTGTGTCCACCGATATATCCGTCCGATTGAGGTCCGATTTCGGTAAATCCGATTTTTTAATTTTTTTTTGTTTGAAAGCTACTCTTGGTAAGGTATTTTCGAGTTGATCCCATAAAAATTTGAATATTGAGAGATTGATACTTTCCCGACTTTAAAATTGAAAGCCTAATATTCGGTCGTCATTTTCTACAAAGCTTATTATTATTTAGCCATTATCATCCCACTGCAGCGAAAAGGCCTCCTTTCCCTTCTTTTACTCTTCTTCTTCATAGTACACCATTTAAATCGGTTGTCTTTATAGTTTTTACTCTACTGCGAAGATAAAGTTTTAGTGTTTTTGTGGTGTATGTATGCATGCGAGTACCTTTGGCTTTCGCTGTTACTCAAACAGCTGGACAGATTTTGACAAATGATGTCCTTAGATTCGTCAGAATATACAGAACGTCGCAAAATCTAATACGGCGACTGTAGGAAACCATTTTCAATTACTTTCAGAAGGGTTTTTTTTAAATGTTTGCGATTAATACTAGTTAAATAACTATGCCTTTGCACGGTGTTGGTGTCTGGATCTTTAGAGATTGGTTACAGCATCTCTGGCTCCCTGCAAGGTCGCTCTCGAGCCGTAACATCTGGTTTGTTTCACCTCCGACTGCAGATAAGAATGGCTCTGCTATTCCAAATGGGATTTGTTTATATTTAAACAAACATTAGTATTGATAAAACTAATATTTAAAACTAATAACATAGTAATTATGGAAGTAAAGTTTTAGCTTATTGTGATGCTTGAAACAATTTCAGATCTGTAATTACTTACATATTTTGAGGATATCTAAAGGTAGTCAGAGGCACGTCCAAACAGTTTTAGATTTTCAGAATTATTGCTAAGTAAATCTAGGTGCCATTTCTAGTATTATGGCCAGTCCGAGAAAAACTGACAAGAAACTCTCTGGGCTTATCAAATCAAATCAAACCAAACACATTAATAAAAAAGTCTTATAACTAGAGTAATGTCAAATGTATTCAACCCGCAAGCAGGTACTTATGCAAATATGTATTAAATGTTGGTTATGATATAAGTCAAAAAAAAAAATTTATAAAGAATCGAAATTCAATAAGTAGGTAAGTCAGATACTTAATTGGGGTCATAGTAAAATATATACTAACTTACACTATAGAAACATTTGTCAACGAGCCAATTATTTAATTTTTGTTTAAATAAAGCTAACAAACTAAAGCCAACCCTACAAAGTTTTGGTGTAGCAATGTCACCAAAAGTATAGATTATAAATAGATGTGTAATTACAATCTGTCAGGGTGGGGACCGTCAGATGGCAGGAAGCGTATCCGTGTTCACAGGATGCGGCTGATTAGTTTTACACGGAATCTGGCACACATTTCGCCGACTGCGGGGCAGGGAGGGAAGTCATGTTATCTGAAGGTTTCGTAAGTGAAAACGATCGTACTTCCGAAGGGCAGATTCAAAATCAAATCAAAGAAGTTAATTTTGTGTCACAAATACAAAACATAATAGAACATAATATAGTTCATACAACGGATCTAGGCATTCGTGAAGTTAGCCACAGGTGCGAGTTTGCGCATGTACAGTTCCTTCCCCCCCCTCCTCATACCTCCAATTGCTCCCGAAAAACGATACTGCGCAGCTCTTGCGGCTAACTTCACGAATGCCTAGATTTGTTGAGCCAACTATACATAACTGAAACTTAATATTAATTATGACATTATGTGTTCTACTGTTTATAGATTATAGATTTGATTTTTGACTAGCTTCCGCTCGCGGCCCACCACGTATCTACGTAAAATATAGATGTTCATCCTGACAGTTCATTCTAAACATTGGGGAATTATTTTTTGAAATCGGATGGGTACTTAGTTTTGGACGTAACCTCCTACATACAGACAAACTCTCTTATTGATATTAGTGTAGATTCTCGCCAAAATACGTCGGTGTTTCAACACCCTACATCTAATAAAATATTTACGTACTTATACGTTTCAATAAAAAATCTTATTGACATTCATAAAATATACCTTACCTTACCTGGCTACCATCATCTATACTAATATTATAAAGAGGAAAACTTTGATTGTTTGTTTGTTTGTTTGTTTGAAATGAATAGGCTCCGAAACTACTGAACCGATTTGAAAAATTCTTTCACCAATGTGTAGAATGAACTTTCAGGATGAACATAGGCTATATTTTATGTAGGTACTTCGCGGGCGACGCCGCGTGCAGAAGCTAGTAAATAATAAGTACCTGGGTGACCGAGCTTTGCTCGTTTTTTTGGGGTAAACGACGTTTTCTAAAAATGAAACCTAGCTAGATCGATTTAACACCCCCGAAACCCTCTGCATACTTAATTTCATGAAAATCGTTGGAGCCGTTTCCGAGATTCAGATTATATATATATATATACAAGAATTGCTCGTTTAAAGGTATAAGATAACGTCACGATGCATTACTCATAAACCACGGAATGATAATTGCCATAACAAAAATAACTTCGTACGGTCAAGTGTCTTTAACTACAATGTTCTGTATCAAATTCACCTAGTTTTTAGGACGATTAAATATAATCTATATAGTTTTTTTGATATATATAATAGTTACCTATAATAAAAACGGCTTATTCCCAAAGTACTCCACATTTTGTTCCCAAAGTACTCCAAGAAATATTCTCAAACTACTCCACAAACAAAATATTGTTTTTTTAGTTAAATTCGACTCCACCCTACTCGTGTCCAAAAATAATTATCTCATACATTCATTCTCAAACTACTCCAAATATTTAATATTAGTCATCAGTAATGTAAATAATACTGATTTATTTCGCATTTTACTCCACAAGGTAACTGACGTACAGTCAGCTTAAGAAATACTTATTTTAATAGTACAATAAACAGATTTTTCTTCTCTTATTATAGCGATAACCGCCTATAACGTCATAAAATGTCTTACCTAAACCTAAATGAATGAAGATTTAAAATAAAATACAGTACTTAATGATTTAAAAAAAATATATTAATCTAATCAACATCAAGAAAAAGAAGAAGAAGATCAACATAAGTAGGTACACATTTTCAAAAAGAGACGGTAGAATAAAAGAAACAATATACCTACCTACTTAATTATGAGGAACCAAAATTTAGAAGTTTACCATAAATATTGATAGAAAAAAAACCATGACGTATTAACAGAAGGGTGTTTTTTTAAAAGCTTAGAAACTTTAAATTGAAATAAAAAAAACGCTATGAATAAAGCCAACTGGATGTATAAATTAATAACGTTTTTCTCTGTTTTATTTCAGTTTAAAGTTCTTCGCCTCTAAAAAACACCCGTTATTATAACTTACCTGTAAAAATCAGTCTCTTCAGCTATGCATGATGCTAATGCAAGACATAATTAGGTCTTAGAATATATTCAGAAATAAAAAAATAAAATAAATAAATAAATATGATCACGACTGTAATCCCAGGGCTCGGTAATTACTGTAATCTAATCAACATCAAGAAAAAGAAGAAGAAGATCAACATAAGTAGGTACACATTTTCAAAAAGAGACGGTAGAATAAAAGAAACAATATACCTACCTACTTAATTATGAGGAACCAAAATTTAGAAGTTTACCATAAATATTGATAGAAAAAAAACCATGACGTATTAACAGAAGGGTGTTTTTTTAAAAGCTTAGAAACTTTAAATTGAAATAAAAAAAACGCTATGAATAAAGCCAACTGGATGTATAAATTAATAACGTTTTTCTCTGTTTTATTTCAGTTTAAAGTTCTTCGCCTCTAAAAAACACCCGTTATTATAACTTACCTGTAAAAATCAGTCTCTTCAGCTATGCATGATGCTAATGCAAGACATAATTAGGTCTTAGAATATATTCAGAAATAAAAAAATAAAATAAATAAATAAATATGATCACGACTGTAATCCCAGGGCTCGGTAGATATCTCCTCAGATCTTTAGTTACTTAGACCTTTGAGGATATCTAAAGGGGGTAGTCAGAGGCAAGTCCAAACACGACATTTGGTACATGCCCACATTTTGCACAGTAGTTAGTATTCCGTACGTGACAGGTTGCAAGCCCATCGCCGCTTATAAGAATACTAACCTATGACATATACCTTCGAATTTTTGGTTCTAGGATATGCCGGTTTCCTCACGATGTTTTCCTTCACCGTTTAAGAGCACTGGCATTGCGCACATAATTTTTTCGAATAGAAAAACTCATTGGTGCACGACCATGTTTGAACCCACGACCTTCGGCAGGGGTGCTACCACTACACCACCAGCGCTCTTATTATCAGAAATTAAATCATTTGTAATTTGGTATTTGCTTGTAACATTAACATACCTAGGTGTAAACAAAACTTATCTCTTTTGCTACCCTTTTTTTCTAAATAATAATGCATTAAAAGTATGTACCTAAGTGATATTGAAGTGATATTACAATTTACTTTATTTACCGCAGACGTAAACGTTCTAAATTCCTAATTTGAAGAAAACTTTTGCCAGCATACCTAATTTTATTACAGAAATACTGTGACAGACTGTACTCCTAACATTATTTTGTTCCGATGTTTTGAATGGAGTAGTCTTGAAACTTAAACGCACTATTTTTATTTTACCTTTTTTTAATAATAATTCTTTGGAGTAGATTGGGAACTAATGTTCGAGATTCTTATCTTTTTTGAACAAAAGAATGGAGTACTTTGGGAATAAGCCTTAAAACGGTAAACTTATATGCAAATGTCTCTCTTTTACTATTCCTTGAGAAAAACATCGTGAGGAAACTGACATATCTACCCCAGAACCAAAAATTCAAAGGTGTGTGTCATAGGTTAGTATTTTTATATGCGGCGATGGACTGTCATGTTTTTATATGCAACCTGTCGGTCACGTATGGAAATACTAAGCAAAAATTTGGGCATGTGTTGTGTCGTTGGACGTGGTGTGTCGTTCATCATGTTTGGACGTGCCTCTGACTCTCTTTAGATATCTTCAAAGATCTAAGTAACTAGAGATTTGAGGAGATATCTACCGAGCCCGGGGATTACAGTCGTGTGAGTGTTTGTTTTTTGAGAAAATATTAGCCAGATATAAAGCGCCCACGGCTTCGCCCGCGTGGTACCTTGAAAAACAAAATCAAACTTTCATCCCCTATTTTATGCCCTTGGGGGTAGAATTAATCAAAATCCTTTCTTAGCGGATGCCTACGTCATAACATCTACCTGCATGCCAAATTTCAGCCCGATCCGTCGTCCAGTGGTTTGGGCTGTGCGTTGATAGATCACTATGTCAGTCAGTCAGTCAGTCAGTCACCTTTGAGTTATATCTATATCTATATAAGAGCTTGACCTGACTGACTGACTGACTGATTGATCATCGCCGAGCCGAAACCTCTGAAGATAGAAAGCTGAATTTTGGAAGGTGGCTTCCTTTTATAACAAAACCACCCACTAAGGCGGGATTTTTGGAAATTCCACCTTTGAGAGGGTGAAAAAGGGTGAAAACGTTTGTATGAAAGTTTTTAACGCGTGGAGCGATTTTCATGAAACTTTGATTGTATACTGTAAATGCAAAACGAATGGACACGTGTTTCAGGATTTTTCAATATAACCTTCATAAAGGGGTCAAATGGGGTGTCAAAGTTAGTATGGGATTTTTATGAGTTGTGTGATGTGTTTGAAACTCAAGTGAACAAAGTCGCTGGCGGGACAGCTAGTATATTTATATTACGAATGCCTAAGACGTGTTGACTGACGCAGGTGCTAAGAGGAAAAACCACGAGTTCAATGTAAAGTTGACTCAATCCTGATAATTGGTTATTTGCTTTATTAAATTAAATGTCAAGTTAGATTAGTATGTTTATTTATGTTGTTGTTATTTGTAATTATTGACAGCTGTCAACCGGACAAACTACAATGTCAAATTTGACGGATATCGTCTTGTACATACAGCAGCCGGAAATTCAAGCTTTTTTTTCAAAACTATTTTATGATTATTCAATATGATAACCACTGTGCAAAATGTCCAAATGTTATGTTTTGGCGTGCTACCCTAATGAGATATCAAAAAGATCTAAGTAAGGGCCTTACTCGTACCTATACCACGAAGTCTTCCAGAGCGATTCCGTTTTAGAAACGTCATGAAGTAACACTACTTCAATACAATTTGCATAGGTCATGGTACGAAATAGCAATGTAATATTAATTCGATTATGTTTTATGAATTCGTGGTGAGGCCCAGTGGAGATGTCTACCGAGCCTGGGGATTACAGTTGTGATTTTTTTTTATTTTATAAATGAATACTTCCAAATAGTAAAAATTAAAATTTAAATATAAAGTACTTACTACATTTTTTTTAATAACTTTAACGTGATTATAGAAAATATAAATTTCATTTCTTCATGAAACTTAAATGGATTTCCGTCACTCGAGACTGAGCGCTCCCAAAGCGATCTGAGCGACTATTTATAAATAGGGGGTGGTTCCGGACGCGAGTTCACTGACCTCGCCCATCCCTGTCTGCCAGGGTTGCTGGATTTAGCTTATAAGAATTAAAACATATCCGGTTTTTACCTCACATCCCTTAAAGATACTCGTATGTTTATATTTCCTAAATTAAGCAATGTTCAGCGTGGTCATCATTCTCATTAATTACATCTAAGCATCTACACTTTGGTACATAAAGATACTCAGCTAGACTATAACGATATTGCTAATGTAAAATCTATACTTGCCAATATTGTAAAGCTGAAGAGTGATTGATTGAACGATTCAGGAACTACTGGTTCGAATTGAAATATTATTGTTGTGTTGTATAGTCCATTTATCGAGGCAGGCTATAGGCTATATAACATCACGCTACGACCAATAGGAGCGAAGCATAATTGAAAATGTTGCTAAAACGGGAAAAAATATATAATTCAAAACGCGGAGACAAAGTTGCGCGACACTTAACTAGTAAATTACATTAGAAATCAATAACTCATGTGATAATTTTCATATTTGAGGTTTTCTTTTCGATATCGATGTTGAATGCAGGTAACATTGTGTACAAGCACCATCACGTTAAACATGATCAAATTAAAATAAAGTCCAAAATTGAGTCTGATCAGGGTCAGAATAGACTTCAAGTGTCGAATTATAAGTTGAAGTCGACATGTAAAGTCTACCCCATCACTATTTAATTAGTTTTGTCTATAGTTCGAGTCGTCTCGGAGTAGACAGCGTGTCTATTCTTGCCATTTATAATGATTACGTCAGAGTTTGTGTTTTAGAAGTTTGACATTTTGCCAAACGAAACAATCAAGTTATTAACATTAACGTACGACCTACCTACACATACTACTTTATATAGTCACTAGCAATCGTACGCGGCTCCGCTCGCGTGGTACCTACCCGGATAAAAAGTAGCCTATGTGTTATTTCAGGTCATAAACTACGCGTATTCCAAGTTTCGTCCAGACCCGTTCAGCCGTTTCAGCGTGAAAGAGTAACAAACATCCATACATCTTCAGAAATTTTTCACGTTTATAATATTAGTAGGATACTGTTTAAACTTAATAGTGAACTAGCTGTCGCCCGTGACTTCGTTCGGATTTAATTCTTTAGACAAAATGTATCCTATCCTTTCCCAAAATACAATCTACCTCCTTGCCAAATTCATTTAAATCCGTTCAGCCGTTTAGTCATGAAAAGTTAACAGACAGACAGAGTTACATTCGCATTTATAAATTAGTGTGGATTATAAACAGTACCTGGGTGACCGAGCTTTGCTCGTTTTTTTGGGGTAAACAACGTTTTCTAAAAATGAAACCTAGCTAGATCGATTTATCGCCCCTGAAACCCTCTACATACTAAATTTCATGAAAATCGTTTACGTTATATATATGTATATATAACGTAAACGTTGGCTCCAACGTTATAAATATATATATATATTGCTCGTTTAAAGGTATAAGATTTGTACATGGTGTAAAAGTTGGTCCTTTGAGTTTTGATAATGTATACATTCGTTATACAGTTAAATATTATCGGTATTTACACCGATAAACCGGTATCGCGTGAAAATATCAAGGCTTTTTTTGAAGTCATCATTCCTCAATCTGATTGATGACCTAATCTTAGGTACATTGAAAGAACCAGTTATACGACAAACTTTATAAGTACTATCAGTATTTTTTTAATATTTCGCATTTGTGGCAACCCTAGTCTAAGGGTTGAAAATAACGTTATGCAGCTACTAAAGCATCATCTGTGGCATTGCTCCGGGAAATGCATTTCGCTTTTAGCAGGAGGTTTAATTAATGCTGCGCTGTTTTTGAAAAAGCTACGTTGAAAATAAAAAACAATAATCTGGTGCGTAACTGGTAAAGTAATATACTCGTAGTAAAATCTGTTGTAACAAAACTTGTCTAAATACCACACGTTTTTTGAGAGTGAATCCTACTATAATTATAAACGTTGAAGTTTGTATGTACGGATGTTTGTTACTCTTTCACGCTGAAACGGCTGAACGGATCTGGATGAAATTTGGTACAGAGGTAGATTATAGTCTGCAATAGCACATAGGCTATAATTTAACAATTTTTTTTGAAACGTGTATTTATCGCGTTTTATTTAGGTACTTACTTACCTATTTTTCCCGACGTTGTGTAAACCTGTTGAAACGTCGAGAAAAATAGGTAAATAAAACGTGATAAATACCCGTTTAATACCTTTAATATTTTTCATTTTTTCATTTTTTCATTTTTCAATTTAAATGCAATATACCTACTTTCAAAAATATTGTCATAAAATTCCGCAAATGATTTAATATTTAAATCATTAAAAGATTGATTAATAGTGTTGCCATTTAATCGTACGGGTGGGTACTTGAAGGTCGGCAAAGCTTCTATCGCCCGGAAGTGACGCCGCCTTCCGGATATCTACTGTATATACCGCGGAGCTTGCATACATAGAAACGAAGAGAGGAACATAGTGGAAATCTGTTATCTCTTTCTATCCCGCCAGGAGTCCTTATGCAAGCGTGATCTTAAGGTGCTCCCACACTGCTGTTATAGAATGTTAAGTAACGTTAGTAAACATTTGTTAGCTAACATTTAATCACCAAAGTCAAAAAATGTTTTCATGTTAGTAAATGTTAATTAACATTTTTGAACAAAATTTTGTTTGTAAACATTTTATACAGGTGACGGCGGGGTATTCTTACTTTCCATCAGTGTAGGAGCACTTATAACATATAACAGTTCCTAACAAAATGTAAGAATTGACAACATTTGTTAGTAAATGTTTTAGTGTTCAAAAATGTTTATAAACATTTTGTAACAGCAGTGTGGGAGCACCTTTATTTATATAACTAGTATTTATTGCAAAAAAACACGATTGAACGTAACTTGAAATTGATTTTTACAGCCGCCATATTCGATTTTTTGACTTTTTGTATAACTTTTATCACTCTTGTAATCCAGACGAATCTAACGACACATCATTTGTCAAAATCCGTCCAGCCGTTTAGGCTCCAGCGACAGCTAAAGGAACTCGGATACATACAAACAAACATACTTACATAAATACACCCTAAACACATTACCCTCTTTCGCTTCACAGTCGGGTAGAAAATATAAAGTACGATTAAAATTTAGGTAAACTCCTTTTTTTTATTTGGATACCCTCAAATAAATAACATGTACCTAAGTATATGATTTGTATTATTAACAACATGCATTATACCATTGTGTAGGTACATATGTGTATTGAAATGAGAAGTGGCTAGGTACATAAGTAAATGGTTGTAAATAGGACATTTTGCAATACAAGTATATTTTATATGCTTTCGCAATAAATAAACAAACAAAGTACTGCCCACCAATATTCGTTTGCGCAAGTATACATAATGAAAATATCCATCGTACGATAATTTGAAACGTCTTACATGCTAGTTGAATTTATATGCCAGTTTCAGCCTAACTAATTTCAAGAAGAACAACTTGTCTCGGATATTATACCGAGAAATTATTCAAAAACTAGTAAACCTTCTTGCATATTATCCTTCCTATAAATTCCAGAAATGGTCATTTCACAATCCATAACACAACGTTCAATGTTAATGAACAGACAGACACTTTATGAGTTTGAATGGTACATTCATCTTTATCAGACAAGTCAATGTTAGCTGAGGCCAACATTCATTCAATTACATTAATAATAGATCGCCATAAAAGCGATTAATTGACAAATTTGTATGGATAAAAAAAATCGTATAAGCCATCAATAAAAGGTATGGGGTTTAGTATAGCGCATTTAGTAATACGTAAAATACAATATTCCAATATTGTATTTTACGTATTACTAAATGCCTTTTATTAATGGCTTATACGATTGTTATAACGCTAGCGATACGATCGTATATTGGTTAGTCAGTCAAGTACATAATATGTCTAAACTTACGCCTTCTTAATTGAACTATTCATTTTCTATTTTTAATTTGAATGAGTTTAAGTCTAAAAGCTTTGCTGGCAGAAAACTCATGCCTTTGTAACTTTTTTCTCAATGACTTGTTTGTAAATATTTTCCTGTGTACAGTACAACAAAAAATTACTTACAAGAGTTTAAAGAACTGATTGATATTTTTAAAACAAAAATAAAGTGCGGAGAAGTTTCACCATTATGAAGTTATTTTTAAAGCCTCAAGTTCAATAATAATGGAGGCGATTGACAAGTCCCATAAAAACCACAAGCTGCGTTCAGTAATCGTAATTGTCTTAGAAACAATAGATAAACATGCAACTAAAAAGGTTTTATTACAAGTTTATCACAAAACAATGCGCTAGTTGTAATCCGTTATCTGAAATGCAACGCCTCATGCATATTAGTCATCCTTAACAAATAAACTTATATTATATGGTTTAAAAAAAATAACTTAATATAAAGAATATCATAATTTACATTGGATTTGCTAAGCTGTATTTGATTTGTTATAAGTGTTATGCTAGTTATTAGTGCCTAATTTATCATTCATCATAGTTTCCCTGTCCTTATATCTCGCTATGTGATACCACACCGTGTCTCTTTCTTCCATCTCCCTCTATCAGCTGTCGTCTCAGTACATCTTTATTAGTATCGTCAATTTTCTTTGGGCTACCATTTAGCATTACATTAATGGCTAATCCCTATTTTATTATACTAAGCATTGAATCGCTCTTACCTTACTTTTATGCCAGTGTTGTACCTTACCACAAAACATGTTTAAACGCCATAAAAGTTAATGTTTAAAATGAATTATAAACTGCACTTACCGGCGACAATCCATATTTATAAATAAACGCTAATGTTTTCCGTTGCCAAAAGCGTCACTTCAGATTTCGATAACATTTCAGAATTTGTGCCAGAAATCGTCAATACAGTGATAACCAGTGACAGTGAAATAAACAGTGGACGCCCTGTGTAAATGGATTGCGGTGATAACGAAAACATAGTGAAAACTGAAATACCAGTGATTGATATTAGTTATAATATAACTAATGCAATAACAGTTATCCGTATTGAAAATAACGATAGCTCTTTTGGTGTGCTTGCAAATAGTGTTATGGTCCAGATGATGTGGTTCAAGAGAGATCCGAAACCAGTTTCGGATAAGAAAGGAGAAGAGAATGGGATGTACAGTAAGCTGAGGAAGAAAAAACCTAGTCTTCTGAAACCGACGCGTGAGTCGAGTGAGAGAGAGACATCGACAGAGAGTGACAAGGAGAGAAGACGGTATTCTGATATACTTGACATGAAAGTGTCTCTTGGTATGTATTTTTATCAAGTCTTAAGGTTCCTTGCCATATTCGTAACTATATTTTTTTAAAGACTTATAAAAAAAAAGAAGCAAAGTTTGTAAGTCCAAAAATGTTACAATTTTAAGAAAAAATAAGCAAATTAATATAGTAGATTGATTAAGTATATTTGTAGAGTAAACAAATAATGTTTTTAATAATATTGATTACTGAATAGTTGTAACTAGGGCGGAAGTAGTAAAATATTCGGGTCAAGGGGCCACCCCTATTTAATCTAGTAATGTGAATTGCATGTTTATCGTGATATAAACAACGCACCTTTGAATTAAGGACGATAAGCCAGTAAATGTAGTTCTTATTTAAATGATAAAAAATTATTAAAAAATCGATCTATATGAGCCAAACAATAGTTTCCGAAAAAACGAACTTCAAAATTAAACATGTGGTATATCCCAAAGCTCATTCTTGTGACTCACCATTTTAATGATATTGATCATAACATTCATAACGATTCACATCTGATAGCGGGGCCACAAATGCTTTTAATTTTTAACCATTTGTAACGATAATAATAAAACAATAGTAATATTCGCTTTTAGTAAGATTAATGTCAAATATTATAAGAATAATACAAAAAACCGTCAAACTTGTGTATTTTCTCGTCGTCCCATGATCTTCCCAATAATTTAACCTTTTTAAGAACCCATGGGAAAATTTCTTAAATTATTATGTACATAAACTGTTTCTAAATGATATTTATGGCGCAGTTAAAGCTATCTTTTGATAACTTTGAGTACAAGCTCTTAAGCAACAGATAAGGTTGTTTAAGTTTAACACGCTTTTGTAAGGTTCCTGAATGTTTTTAATAAAATAATAAGTAAATTGTACGATTCTAAAGGCCTCATTAAATTCAATGATATAAATATGTATTACGCAAACAAACGAAAAACTTAAGAAAGCTTCTTGCACAATACAATACCTGTCCATCTACAGAGGTAAGAAATGTACGTGAAAGTGTTTCTTACTTAACCTCCTGTTTACCTCTTATTGTGTGTTAATTGTTAATCAACTTTGCTCTCTCTGCGACTCTTGCGCAGGGTTGTAAAATAAACCTGATTGTTATTAGAAAACCTCATTTATCTTAGTAGTTTGAAGTTGAAATAATATTAAAAATATTTTTCTGATATTCTTAACGCAACATTTCAAAACTTTAACCTTTCAGTCTGTATGTATCTAAAATAAAAAAAGCTAAATCTATTTAATAAAGATTAACACTGGCCGGTGTTAAAATAAAAAGAGACATAAATAATAAAAATATAATCATTGTAAAAAAGCAAATAAACTTAGAACAACTACAATTAATATTAAATACAGCCTTAATGATTGGTAGAGAGATGACCCTCACAATGCTTCAGTTTTTGCGATTTACAATTCTCATTTGCTACAATTGTTTGAAGTGACTCATCCCAGCATCATCATTCAATTAATTTCTATAATAACCAGTTCATTGTCTTTGATGACTATAGACGACTGCTATGACATTGTTCTTAATCTCAATGATCGGCGCGCAAGAAGTGTACATAGATTTCTTGCCACTCATAAATAAATAATAACTGATGTAAACAATTAGACAAAGAATACGATATGGCAAGGAACTCTTAAAAATTCAATAAATTCGAACTTGTTAAATCACATAAATGCAAATGATTTTTGTTTCTTTTATAGAAAGACGAGATGAAAGTGATGAATCATTGTACGAGTCAGCTGACGGCCACAGTGATGCCATATCAGCCAGCGATGACGCCTTCCCCAGACTCGGCAAAACACCTACCATAAGCAAGGAATCTCTCAAACTTGCCGTCACCGATGAAGAAGCAGATACCAAATTCAAAAAAGGGCATCGCAAAGCCATGTCTCTTTCAAACCCTATAGAAATGGTCAAGCATTTGGGGGATGAATGGCTCGAAGCCCATAAAAAAGAGTTGGAGAAGAATTCGGACAAAAAGAAATCTAGGGAAAGTCTTTGGAGTGAAGAAGACAAAGATTCTGTCAATGGTTCTTCGACAATACTTGATCAAATAAGAAAAAACAGTCGAAAAGAAGATAAAAGTCAAAGTAACAGTAGAAAAAGCAGTACCGCTGATGCGCCTAAAACTAGAAAGACTAGCAAAGGATCCTCAGTCAGTGCTCTAAATTTTTTACGACGAAAAAAAACACCAACGTCTATGAAACCAGTAGAAGTTGTCCCTGAAGATCCTACAAAACTCCTAACCATTGATGAAATCCTTGACTACACACGACTGTTCTTAGAAAGGGAAAAAAGGTTTGCTTCTATTGAAAACAGACCACCTGTGAAACCCCAAATAGAAACCGATTCAGATGATGAAGAGCCGCCGCCGAAGCAGTTGGAACAACACAGAAGAAGACTGAGTAGGCAGACTTCTAGAAGCAAAAGTAAAGTTCGAGGGAAGAGTCAGTCATTAAAAGTGAACACGCTCAGAAAGTCCCACAGTGGGACGCTGAAAAAAAATAAAAAGAAGGGATCAAAAACGCCATCTATGGGCAGAAGCAGGCAGACTAGTATAGTGGAACAAACGCCGATCGTGAAGAAAAAACATTCGCAATCAATGAAACAGAATTCTTGGCTGTTCAGTGGTTCTAAAGGTAAGTAATTTGAAATTGGTGTTTAAGTTGCTACCATTTTTGGGCTAAATAAAAACAGAACTATCCATTCAGAGTATTCACGATGTATATCCCATTCACGATGATGCTCCTTGTTTTGATCCCATTATTTTTTTCTTATCTCTGGTTTCATTCTTTTTCTAATAATAATTCAAGTCCGAGTTATTTTTCTTCTATATTGTCAACGGTTCTTTTTTATCCATAGAAACGTCTGTTTTCGTTTGATATTGAGTTAATTTTGACTATTTTACTCGTCAAAATAAATTCATAATGCGTTATTGTAATAGTAGCGTATTGATCAATGCATTCATATTGATGGATATCTATTGCACACCCAACGTTATTATGGACATCTTTTGCAATACCATCAAGGAAATCATTAATGTCACCAAATGGAAAGTGACACTTACTTTGAATAATAATATATTGGTTAGATCATTCACACTAGTTTTCATAATTTTAATTAGAGACTTATGATCGAGTTATGACTTCTTTTTGATTTAATTGCTAAATAATATTAAAAAGGATATTGTGATGTTTAATAACAAACATAGAATCCCTATACGTGATAATGGCTAATACATGATCTTTTAAAAATCTAAACCAGTTTATGAAAGTCTAATTCAAAAACCGTGGCACCATATTCTACTGCGCCAAACTCGTAAAAATAACTATAAAACTAGAAACGTGGTGTTTTATAGTTCGACTCACGCAAAAACACGCACCAGCTACACATTCCGGTGTAGCTTGTGTGTAGGGTGTGTTTGAAGGTGTTGCTTGTACTTTGAAGGACAAGTGTGTTATGTTATTGTGTACGAGTCTTATCTACAATCGTTTATATCATTAAAATCAAGTTCAAGTAATATTACTTTAACATTCTTCACGAAAGAGAAGGCAAAATTACATTTGACTTCAAAACTGTCATCTTTGTTTCATATTCATCATCATCATCATTCAGCCCGTTTGCTCCCACTGTTGGGTTCAAATCTCGTCCAGTAGTTGCCGAATAAGCTGACAATGTCACTGTACCATCGGGCGGGTGGACCATTATTCATTTTTGTTTGATCAAATCAAATAAAACAAATTGTTGTTACCTGGTCTAGTGTTCCGTAGAGCAGAATGCTACCTTCAGTGTTCAAGCTAGGTGACTAATTTCTTTACCCTTCTCTTTCTTCTTCTAGCGTATCTGTTAGTCTTAATTTTAATGTTGCGATCTTCAGCCGTCAGTCATTTCTACATGCCGGAACCATGCAAGCGTTCACAGTGCTCGTCACAAGTTTTCCTCTTTATGTTGAACGTGTTTGTTTTGCACGTCTGGGTTGAGTTCCCGGAAAACCGATGATTTGACGTGTATTATTACGAGCATTTGTAATGCTCTTTCAATTAGCGTCACTCATTATCCAGCTTTATTTGTAAGTCCTATATCATATTTTCTTTATACGATTCCTTACTCTTATTGTAATCCGTGCCGGGTCCGATCCATGCTTTTGTTTATAACTTTTTATGCACCAATTTAATTGAATATTTATGAGCATTTGGATCACTGGACCCCGTATCCGGGTAGTCTCTGTATTATTTTATTCTTACAAATACTTTTAGTCTTACAAATACCACCAGCATTCGTATCCCGGTTCGGGCCCGATTCATTGCGATGGAATAGGCTTATAGCCCCCCAGAACATAACTAGTAGCATACCCTAGAACTTGGTCTTAGCTTAGTATTCTTATAAGCTGCGATTGCAACTTTTCGCATACGGAAAACTAAATAAGCAAAATATGACCATTTGACAAGTTGTTCGAACGTAGTTTGCGTTCAACAAATAAAAGCCTGACTAACTCCGTGTAGATATCCTCAAAGATTTGAGTGACTGCAGAAATGTCTACCAAGCCTAGTGATAGCGTGATCAAAATGTATTTACTAGTGGTAACCGCTTTTGCAACTATGGTCGTTGATTGTACTCTTGAACCCAATCCATCAAGTATTGTCATTCAGTCGGTGTTCCGGAAGTCTATATATAAAGAGTATCCTTCTGTCGGTGAGTCACGCTGCCGAATCGACTGCTCCCGGTCGAGGCTATTTTAGAAGCTAATTGTGGATTGTGATTTTAAAGATCTGGCACAAAGGTTGTGGGTTCAAATCTTGTGTTTGTTTACGGACTTTTGTTTAATAAAGCGTCATTTGAAGCAGACAATAAGAAATAGACTGATTTAAGAATTGTGATGACTCAACGTCTGGTCTTTAAGCAAAGCATCGGTTTGGGTTAAGTCACAGTCACAGTGCCTAGCAAAGTAATATAAGGTGACGACTAAATTTGACATTATGTTCATATGATAGCATTTGTTTGACTAATTCACAAATTTATGATACTTTATGAGAAATGTCTGTGCTGTCTACTGTGCTCATTCTGCGGGGGGGGGGGGGGGGTATCATCCTTACAGACCCCCTCCCTACTGGACCACGAAATATAGTTTCGCTAACTATCAGAACCCGTACTAAGACCGATATTACCCCAGGTCCCAATTAACAGAAATATCTTGAAACTGCCAATCTTATTTATCAACATCTCGGCTGCATCCGATCGTAGGTCAATAACCCGACAATGACGTTATTCGCAAAAAAGTAGCAGACCTCCGAAAATGAACCTAATCTTTAAAAGCTCAAGGTAGATTTGGAGTTGTGGAGCACCATCGATTTTGGCTCGACTTTTTGCTCCGAGTTTTTAATGTCCTTAACTTTGAGTTGGGCTTTGGTTGATCTATTTTTGATGGTGTTTTATTGATTTAGCAGATCGTTGTTGTTGGTTTTGGATGCCTCTATTGTTATTGTTGAGACTGGCCTGTTTCCGTTGGAAAACTTTTTCAAGGATCTTCTTCAAAACTGTGTAAATATTAGTGTGAGGCGTGTTGGTTGATCCTAATATTTTCCGATAACACGGGAATAAACAGATTTGTATGTTATCTTTATTTGTTGTGAGAAATGTAGTCATCGTATAGTACATAGGACTCTCTGAGGTGCATATTAATCCATTCACCACACTGTTTTGTACATTAAAGTGATGAAGCCAATCGCCGTTTATAGGATTTACATTTATGAAGATCGTTTTATTGAGGTTTCGGGTTTCTTCAAGATGTTTTCCTTCTCCATTAGAGTACTGGCATTGCGCACTTTTTTTTTCCAAAAAACTATTGAAACACGACCAGGGGCCTTACCCCAAGCTCTTACAAACCATCATGTTTCAGAAACGTCAAAGTTTCAAGCTTAAGTAACACTACTTCAATACAATTTTTATATGTGGTACGAAATATCAAAGTTATATTACTTTGATATTACTCGAAGAGCTTGTGGTAAGGCCACAGATTCGGACTCACAACTTTAGGACCATAATGCAAGGCTTCCCACAACGCTTCTATAATCCTAGTTCTACCTGTCTTTGCTGGCTTAAGTTTTCGGTCCGGCTACAGAATTATTTCCGTATTTTGTACGAGTTTTGAAAACAAAGCAGTTTTATTTGATTACCTCTGGTATTGTTGTTCACATAAACACTGAGCACTATCCTTCCTTATACCATGTTAGTCAAATGCCCTTTTCTTGTATCCTACAAGATTTTATCACATAATTTATGTAAAACCTTCGCTACTACTACTTAACGCGGTACAGTTTCACCATCGCTGGTCCTAGGTATTGCAAGTCTGAGTATCTAACCCTGTATAGGCGGGACTTTTTCTACATAAAACCGCTTTATGGGTTGTTTATTTGGTAATCGTAGCAGCTAAATTATTTCTTAATTAGCGGCGATGGGCTTGCAATCTGTCACGTACGGAATACTAACTACTGTGCAAAATATGGGCATGTACCAAATGTCATGTTAGGACGTGCCTCTGACCTTCTTTAGGTATCCTCAAAAAAAAAAGATCTAAGTAAGTAAAGGTCTCAGGAGATATCTACCGAGCCCGGGGATTACAGTCGTGATCATATATATTTTATTTTAAATTAGTAATTGCGGGTTTAATACTTGGATGGGTGACCGCAGTGGCGTTTCCATCAGAGAACTTCCGTGCTTAGATTAGCGTCATATGGACATGTTATGATTATGAAGAGGGATCAATGTCAAGTGACGAGAAGAGGGATAGATGAATGTGGATGGATATAAAAGTAGAGGTAGACCCAAAAAAAGATGGGTAGACTGTATGAAAGACGATATGAGTAAGAGAGATGTGAGTACTGAGATGACGGATGATAGAAAGAGATGGAAGGAGACATGTTGTGTCGATCCACATAACGTGGGATAAGGACAGGGAGGTGATGACCTTCCGTGCTTCGGAACAGTTGACGTATTTTGATTTGGAGCTAAAAGGGTATTACATCATCATTTCATCTTCCTGCCCTTGTCCCACGTTATGTGAGATCGGCATGGCATGTGATCTTCCATTTCTCTCTGTCATTCGTCATCTCAGTACACACTCCTTTCTTACTCATGTCATCTTTCACACAGTCCATCCATCTTTCCTTGGGTTTACCTCTACCTCTGTAAGCATCCACATTCGTATATCAAATATTTTACATTTCACCGAATATTGACCCATAATACAGTTACTACGCGTAAGATTATGGAGGATCTCTTTCTGTTATTGTTGCATCGCGGATGTTCCGCTTCGGTCACAATGACACTCCGCCAGACTCCTGTGTTAGTGAGCGCGAGAGCTATCGTTACTTCACGACGCGTGTTATCCGAGTGGCATTGAACTGTAATTAGTAGAGGCTATCTAAATCAACTAAAATGGTTTGTGTACATTCAAAATCAGAAGTAGATACCTATATTACCTATCCATTAACTCTTAATATTTTATTTTCTGTAAATAATTATCATGTTCGGTTGTGCCTCAGACTCTTTAGGATATCCTCAAAGATAACTTGAGATCTCAGGAGATATCTTCCGAGCCTGGGGATTACAGTCGTGAGCATGTTTTTTTTTTATATATCAGAACACAAACTGAATATTTCAACATGGATTTGATATTGAAATAAAACATTAATTGAAATTCGGCAATAAATAATACACTATGGATCTACCTAGAAACGAATTTTTAATTTACTTGCAACAACTTTTAGTTCTTCTACTCGATAACAGATGGCGCTGATTACTTTATTGGACTTTTATTTTGCACTAAAAAAGTGGTGTTATGATTAAAGATTAGCTCAAATGTTTAATTAACAATGATAATTTGCAGGCGAGACGAGACGGGAGGGCTCCACCGAGGAGCCGGCCGGGCCCGACGCGGACGTCGACGCCAGCGACGCCGCCGCCAAGGACTCCGACAAGGACAACACGTATGTACCTATAATTCACCTTTATTATTAGAGCTGTAGAGTTTAAAACGAAGTGAGGAAAAATAAAATTTATGAGTACTAATCTGTTTAGCGCTTACGCAAAGTTTTGCAAGAAAAAATAGTTTTTGAAATGAGTTCATAAAGTTCCGCCATTCGACGCTAGATGGCGCTAGGACAAACATCCTGATGGAAAAATAGCTCGATGATAGATGAAATCGAGTAGGTAAGGTTTTAGTCTAATAGTTTGGTATTAAGTGTTCAGGACCTACTTAGACTAGAACCGGGATCGATAGTAAGTAGGTAGGATATGAAGTCAAGACATTAATTAAACCATTGCTAATACTAAATTACCTTTATCGTCAGTCATCAGACCATAATTTGTGACTACATTTAAGTTGTTAGACCCTGGTGTATTGTGCACAGCTGGCGCGGGCCGCCCCCCGCGCGCGGCGTGTCCCGCGCGGAGAGCTGCCGCGAGCGCGACGCGCCGCGCCGCGGCAAGCACCGCAACGCCAGCGACCCCAACCGGCTCACGGCGCACAACAACAAGTACGTACAGTGGACCTTTACATCTCTCATATTCGGTAAGTAGGTCCTTATTACCCCCGAATGGGGCTTGTAGGTGACCGATTAGCGCTCTAGGGTAATAATGTAGCTAGAAAAGCCCTAGGGCCGTAAGTAATTAAAAAAAAAACTTCACTCTTTCAAAAAGTTCGCGTACATCTAACCATCATCCTGGCAATAGACATCATGCATTCAGTCCGATGACAAAAGAGGTCGCTTCGCTAGTCAGCCTTGTCTTCGTATGAGTATAATTAAAGTCATCAATTTTAAATATCGAACGGAGAAGCTCAATTTCGCTCTTGAAAAAAATCTTGGCTACTGATCTACTATTAATAGTACTTATATTTTTACAAAAACCTGAAAACACACTTAGAATATACCTTTAATACCTAGAACTGTGTCAAAGATTCGTATTTATCCCACGGGAACCGTAAATTTCCGGGATAAAAAGTAGCCTATGTGCTATTCCAGACTATAACCTATCTCTGTACCAAATATCATCCAGATTCGTTCAACCGTTTCAGCGTGAAAGAGTATTAAACATCCATATAATACAAACTTTCACGTGTATGATAATTAAGTAGGATATAAGTAATTTTAAAAAACATAACTAGACGTGTAATTCAAATAATAACAAGTTTTTTCACCAAACATAAACCACACTGGTCCTCCACGACGTGACGACATTATTTACGGACATAACAAACCGTTCAGTCACATCGCTATTGTTCCAAACGTAAACACTATCGAATCGCTTCCCCATTGTTCGCTCCCGAAGAACGCTCCTTACGTTCCATTCCAAAATAGAAAAGTCACATTCCATAATCTTATTTCCCACCGTGCAGACTTTAAAACGACCGAACCACCCTCGGTGCATCCAAAAACTAACCCTATTCTCACCTATATAAGCTTCTTTTTTCTCAGCAATGAAAATTGAGATATCGATTTGAAAAAAGAAGTCTGATTTTTATAATTCGAATATTGATGTTATCAATTTTGTTTTCAATAACTAGTGTTATCGAATAAACAATAGACGGACAAACGAAATTGCTCTTCATTATTTGCGGTTAAAGCTCAATTTGCTTAATTTATGATTCAACCATTGAAGCTAGATACTGTTTATAAGTCGAATGGGTGTCGTGAAAGGTCTTTTTGAGCTGGTTATTATACTGCAGGCAGGTTAGAGAATTTCAGCGTTCAGTTGAAAACGCGCCGCGGTCGGAGTCGCATTGCGGTTGTTCGCGAAATTAAGTGGTCGGCTACTGACATTTAAGTGGTCGAATATTGGTATTAGTGGACGAATACTGGAGAGGTCAATTATCGGGTATCTGATCAATTATTGCGATCTGTAGTGACGGTTCACGAACGTTTTATTTAAATGGTTATTGTAAAAATGAATTGATTTAATTTAATTATAATTAATGTTTTTCATATAAAACAAAAAAAATAAGTATTAGGTACTTATTCTCAGGCTATAATTAATATACCCAACCTAGATCTCAATAATGTACCTAGGCGTCAGAATTTCTAGACTAAATCAAAAAACAAACAAGAAAAACAAATATATTGCTTTTAAAAAACAGTAGCTTGTTTATTGATCAATAAATCATGTTGAAGTTAAATAAAAGCGTTCCGTTTGACATGCTGTAATAAACGCATGTCCAACATTTATGATCTACAGTTATCGATATTCAGATCACCCTCATCTAAATATATAAAACTCTTCCGTTACTGACTGACTGACTGATTGACTGACATAATTATGCACAGTGTAAACCCTAAAGAGCTAGGCTCCTTTCAAAGTCTAGACGTGCTTTAAGAAAAGTATTCCCTAATATGTATTCCATAACTAATCATAACGTGTTGTGCCGACGGGAAAAGGGTAGGAAGAAGATAACTTAAGAAAAACCAAGTCGCGGGAGTCCCACTAGTAATAATTATAAATTCAAAATTCTGTGAATATACGTAATAGTTGTTCGTTTTGACGGCTGAAAATTATTTGAATGGTTAGATTTTCCAATCGCGTGTTGTGTTGAAACGATCGTCTTTGATTCGTGATGAATGATTAATACTACTACTGTCTTATCTAGATAGTACACCAGCGAATCCGCGTGTACAAGCTAGTGAGAATTATTTTCAGATGTATGTCAAGTTTTACAGCGCTCGTCGTGTGATGGGCAGTGTTTATTACTCTATTGCTATAAATTTTAAGCTCAATCTGAATTTTCTGATAGGTACGCCATACATGTAAACAAGATAAAAATATTACCGATAGAATCAAATGAACATAAAGATGCTTTTGATGGACCTTGCAAAACAAATCAAAATATATTTCATTCAATAAAATCAAATCAAAATCAAATCAAATCAATAAAATCACACCAATCAGTGAAATGCACTAGGACAAATCTTATAATAAGGACACTACTGTCTAAGTATTTTGAATCTGTCAAAAATGTACATCCACTAGACCACATGTAACATTGCAAAGTACACTGTAAAATCGTATTTCAGTGTAACCGCTAGTAAACTCACGCACGAGAACCACGTTAAAGATATAGTACACGCACAAGTGACATTACGTCTCAATAAAATAAAATATAGCCGCCTAAAACAAGAACTTGAGGTCGTAAATTAAATGTTGATGACATGTCAATAAGGTGTAGAGTTGTAGGTATACGTGGATGTGCAGCCAGGATTTTGGGCAAGATGCCATTCGGTGACCAGGGACCTTACCACAAGCTCTTACAAACCAACATGTTTCAGAAATGTCAAATATGAAGCTTGAAGTAACAATACTTCAATACAAAATTTATATAGATCATGTACGAAATATCAAAGTTATATTGCTTTGATATTTATCAAACATTGAAATTAATAAAAGTGATTTTGAGAAACAAAAACATTTTTATCTTCCTGTCCTTATCCCACGTGTGGCATAAGCAATGTTCTCTTCCACTCTCATCTGTCATCATTTCCGTATTCCCTCTTTTCTTATCCGTATTATCATTCACACAAATCTTTTCTTTGATCTCCTTTCCCCATTATTCATTCACATTAATATTCATCACTCTTCTCGTTACATGAAAATCATTCGTCAGGACATTTTGAGAAACAGAATCATAAACTATTAACATTTTTATAAGGAGTTCAGTAAATAGGTCTTAATCTATTAATATATCTAATCTATTCTGCATGATTCATGCAGCGTTAAGTGAAGCTTTTTTACTCACAGGACATAGACAGATAGTATATTACTAGTAATTTATCGAAGGTTTTCACCTAATTCAAATTTGCTATCGCCGATTCTTGTGACTTAAACCGTACAAATTCAACTTCGTCGCATATTCTGGCAGCACGCCAGGCCATTAAAGGAATAAGCGATTCTAGCCTACCTAGATATTCCTCCACCTACCTCCTAAAGTAATAATGTAAACAGGCCATTGGCACCTATTCTAGATAATTTAAACTGAACATTTTAACTCCGATTCATAAGTGCTGACTAAGCTGCGGGTTTTCTCAAGATATCACCTATCTACCTCATACCATTCCTAATAATATGGTCTACCTATAAGTACGATAGGTTCTCGACTCAATTAGCAATAGCTATGCCTCTTTTTTGGTCATCATAGATGTTTGTTCTGTAATAAAAGATGGATGGACTGTGTGAAAGATAACATGGGTAAGAAAAGAGTGAGTACTGAGATGACGAATGACAGAGGGAAATGGAAGAAGATCACATGTTGTGCCGACCCCACATAACGTGGGATAAGGGCAGGAAGATGATGATAGATGTTTGTTCTGTGTTGGTTTCTAGAGTTTTCTGATTGCTTTTAAAACTAAGCCTTGAAAAGCGTAGAAACTAAAACTGAAATACATTGCAAAATTTTGTTTATCGAGTAAAAAACGCAATTCTAGGTCTAATTTTACCGCAAAACAGTACGAATGAACGCAGCGGTGAGCAAAGTATCCATTTCGCTCGCCGTAACCCGATGGGTTTTATTATGATCATAGCGTGCGTGTTTATGTTGTAGTCCGTAGTCATATTTACGAGTTGATTTGATGATTTTTGCAGATGTTAAGCTAAAAATGCGGAAGGAGCATAAATGGGAGGTTTATTAATCAGCGAGGATTATAAAGCTTTACTTTTGCTGTATAATTTTTATCAGTAATATCAAAGCAATGCCACTGAAATTTAGTACCATGATCTATAAAATTTTTATTGAAGTAGCGTTACTTCGAGCTTAAGACTTGACGTTTTTGAAACATGGTCGTTTGTAGAGCTTGTGGTCTTTCATTATTACTAAGCTTTTGGTAGCTTGTGAGTGGCGTTATCTGACACACGGGCCCATGGCAACGAAATCTATTTTCAATCAGCCCGTTACAGTCCGGTACAGCAGTCTGATATGATATGGATTGTAATGGACGCTGAAGGACACTGGTGTCAACACTGACATGATGGTTCCCTCCTAACATTAATTTACCTTAAACATCTAGCACGGAAGATTTTTAAAAATTACTATTGTGTTTTTATTAATTAGAACTATCTTAACTAAAACTGATCTGCTCTTACTCATTGTCGAACCATATTTACATTAATTGGTTCATATTTTATATAATTTACTTACTTCTACTAATTCGTACGATGGTCGGATAGATTCTTTAGTAGCACCCGTGATTCTGAATAACATCAAAATGGTTTTGTACAATGATTTAAATCGTAGATATGCCCGTACGGTACTAATACCGCGCCGTTTTGTTGTCACACGAAATGAGATAAGTCGCTCATTTGGCACACCAAATATTTTAAATTACAGGGTACAAAAGGAATAAGTATATTTTTTTACGAAAGATCGAGCAATATAATTGCACAATAAATGGTGAAATAACTGTTTGGTTAATTTTTTACTAATCATTAGTGTGCGTGCATCGGCATTTTGTTAACACACGCAAGTAAAAACAGTGCCACAGTTTTTGGCGTCCGGGCATAGCTACGATTTAAATCTTTGGTTTTGTACTTATAAATAAAAAAATAAAACTTAAGTTTTTCGTTCTCAGGTATTTAGGTAGGAGTTTGATCTTTTCCATCTCGTCTTAGATCAAAGCAAGTATCATTAGGTATATAACATTGTTGTTGCCGTTTAAATGAAACGTTTCACTTAGCAGCTGTATTATTTTAACCAGAAAGTTTTAAAGCCACTCTGAGCTCACCTTCGCAAAATTATACAAATCCCACCTTCTCGTGGTATTCAGGAAGTTATTTCCAGATGAGTTGGTGGCACGGGCCACGGCCCACGAATGTATTTAAAAAGATTTTACAGATATTTAATGGATTATGATTGGCCGACGATCAAAGACTTGCGAATTTACGACTTTGAGTAAAAATCGTTACAGCTCTGCATTGAATCTAAAAATCGTATCAAACGGGAATTTTTAATGATTCATTTTACCTCTTGATTGTGTATACCAGTGGTGGACTTAGACCTACTACCTGCTATATCCTGTGGTTTGCCGGGATTCCAGACACAATAGAAAATGTATTATGTCTCGCGTGGATACACTTTCCGGCATATCAAAGTTATAAATAAACATAAGTCCGATACTGGTTAAAGTATGATATACTTACTAAAAATCCGGCAAGTTTTTTGGCAAAAAATCTGTTTAAAAATCCATGTTGCTTTTCCCCTTAATTTAAAGACATAAATCAAAACTAAAAAAATATGTTTAATCCGGCGTCGCGGCCTTGTTTGAAAGCTGACAGTTTGACCTGACGTGCGCGTGCGCGGGTAACTAGATCGGCCGCCATAACATCGTTGACCCATTCCGTTAATTTATTTTGTTTGAAAATACATTGATTGAAGAATATTTTCACTTTGATTGATTTAAAGTTTGCTATTGATCGAGAGTTTTGTTTCTGAAGTTGATTAGGCTCAGTTTTGTCTAAATATAGATTGCCTTTCCAAATAATTAATGATCCTCAATAATTCTCATTGTAGATTCTCTTTGAAAACAAGCTTAAAAAAATCGGAAGTTTGTAGAAAAACTAAAGTATCAATTTTTCTTATCCAAATGTTTACGCTAGCCTGTTTCTAATGAAAATATTTTGAATCATGTAGATTCTATTGATAGTTTAATCAAATAGGTATGTTACTACCTAACCATGTTCTTAGATGAAGATCGTTTTGAACCATTTCATAACTTTTCTTAAGACCTTAGACGCTCTTTTTGTGCTTCTGACACTGTTTTTGAACTTTTTCACCGTTAACTTGTAGTACTGGTAAAGCACCCATACATTTTATGAACACAAATCCATTAAGTACCTACGACTAGATTTGAACCCTCGACCTAAGGATTGGAAGGCTACCACTAGACAACCTATGCTCTAAGTGAATTTTGTTCAATCCATAATCTTCCAACTTGTCATTATTATTCTCGACTAGCTGACCCGACCGACTTTGTCCCGTCTTAACTATGAATATTGATTTCATTCATTACAATAACAAACATAACGAAAAAAAAATTCACGAAATTGGTCCAGCCGTTAACGCGTAATTCCGTAACCAAGAGAAATAGGGATTCATTTTTATATAAAGATTCTTATTTCTACTTATAAATGCAATAATTATCTACGGCGACGGTAAATAAAGGTACCATGCATGACAGTTATGTAAGTGAATGCCTGAACCCGTACAACGACGAGTGACTTACCATGCTAATGACCACACTGTACTTACAAGCATGTATTTATCTTATGTGCGTTCAGACAAAGGTAGATAACTAAACCATAGTGGAGCTACAGTAATAATATAACCTTGTTTGTCACTGACACGTTTATTGTAGCTACCATTTTAATATTACTTCTCAATGTTTTTTGATGAAAAATGTATTATACATCTAATATTTCAAAGTTTTGTTTCTTTTTATAAAACTAGCCTTATTTCTTAATCAGCTCTTCATACCACATCACAAATGAAACATGAAAAAATATTGATTTCAACATGCAAATAAGTAGGTAGGTACCTACTTAAAATAGATATAAGTAGGTACACAATGTTTAAATTCACCAAATTTGATGCTTCTATTATTTAATAAGTCAGGAGCTATTTGCTAGTCTAGGCACTGGTGTTTTCTCAAGTCACACATGACGTAACTCAGCCGTGGTCTCCAATACCGTAAACCTCATAACGAGGAGCTCAAACACCATAACGCTCCACGGGGCTGGTGCTTGGCTATTCCACCACACCCTATGACGTCAGCATCTTGTGTTTTTCTTTTTTAGGGGTGGCTCAGCACTCCTAGCTGCTTACATGTCATATTCTGACTGATTCCATTCCATGAAGCTATCTAGAATAAATATTTTGGATTGAACCGATATAATACCTAGGTGGATTTTTGTAGTTATAAAAATTATTAAAAATATGATGGTTATTTGGTTCTCCCGTTCAATTCCTACCAATTTATTTAAAATATTAAGCAAACTTTAAATTTGCAGTTTTTCTAAGTTTTTCCTAACTAAGTACGAATTTAAGAGTCTAGTTTTTATAAAGTGTCACCCCTCCATCTAATGTACCTGAGTGATTGGCTCACGGTATTTTCCAGCCCTTCCCCGAGTCTGCATTCAGGTCAAGACTAGACTTTACGAGCGGAATTTTATTTTGCTTCGGATGATTACCACTTAGCGTTTCACGTTAGGTAATATTAACTATACAGTCAGTATTCGACCACTGGTCGATAACTGAAAACAAAAAAAAACTAAATTTCGCTAAAAATGTCACAACAATAATTTAGCAATTTGACAGTTTTATAATGTTATGAAAAATTTATGTATCTATGGTGATGTTTGTTTCTATGTCATGTCGGCGCCGGCGCAGCTAGTAACAGCTGCTGAACCAATTTTTTATGTTTCTGCGAGAGATACAAAATTAAATCTCTTTATTTGAAGTATGTTACAATGATTCCTGGTTCTAAAATATTTATTACAAAAATGTTACATAACAGACGCGATCCGTGATTTATTTCAAGAACTTTTATTTATAACCGTTTGATAAATGTCTTCCGTTTATGATTTAGCTACAGTTGTGTTCGTTCGTAATTTATTTATGAGTTTAAAGATGGCGCCGCGAAAAACTCTTTTGTAATCAATCCTGAGCAAAAAAATATTTTGTCAAAATTAGTTAATTTTGTCATTATGTTGAAACATCCCAACAACTTCTAAAATTCACAACAGTCGGGTAAAAAGTAGACGCATGCCCACTGAAGCACGCAGGCCGAGTACCAGGCGATCAGAATAGACCAGGAAGTTCTTATCAAGCTGTCAGTTGGAGCGCGGCGGATCCACCGGCGGACGCGTTCGAATTTCAAACTCGGTTTAAATTTCGAACTCTGTAGACTCTAGTTGTTATCTGTGGTAGAGTTGTGGTTTTTGTTTTGTTTAAAATCGTGGTTCCGTTTCCTTTTGTTATAACTCGTAAAATTGTGTGTGGATTTTCTATGATGCATTTGAATTTCGACTTTGTCGCTCTAGTTTTTATATTTTTTTGCGCGTTATTTTGAGTTTTATTGTGTAATTTTGGTGGTTATTTTTCCAATAAAGCTTCTTAACGTAGGTGTTAAATATGTGAATTACTGTGGTTCCTTTTTAAATCCATCGGAGGATATACAAATTGACTTTACATTTTGACAATGACTTTGTGACATTGACAATACTACTAATTTAAACACTTGACATTGGCAAAATTGATCTCAAAAGAGACAGATGCCATAAACAAAGGAAAAAATTGTGTTACATTTTAATGAAAATAAACATTTTTGCTCTTAGTATAAAATAGGTTTGCAAAAACTTACGTATTAATGTACCTACGTTATCTATAAGTATTTTTGGAATATTTTTGAATTTTTTTTTTTAAATTGGAAGGTATCTACGTTAAACCATTGTGCGACAAGTAGAATACTTACTTCCTAGAATAAAGTAATTAGTTAAGACTTAACTACGCGTAAGTGTAGGTCGGCTGGCTATCTTAGGTAATTTAAGCCAAAGATAATTAAATCTGTAAAAGTAAAGAGATAATTTGCTTTTAATTTATGGAAAGTAACGACTTTAACGAGTAAGTTTTAGATTACATTAGAAAGTACAGTTTCAACTTTAAATATAATTAATTAGGGTTGTTTGTGTAGACATTTAATTTAATAATATATTGTAAAAATTCAGAAACAATGGCGAGATATGAGACATTTCACATAACTATTATATTTGTCTCTCTCCAACAAAAATTCGTATGTCTTCATTTTAGACTTCCTAGAAAATATCATATTATGTTGCAAAATTTAATTAAACCCAACTGAAAGTAAGTAATTGAAATTATCATTTTACAGCCGACATATTGGATTTTTTAAATTTAGTATAGTCTATGTCACTCTTGTAATCCAGACTAACGACACCTCATTTGTCAAAATCTGTCCAGCTGTTTGGGCCACAACGATAGTCGAAAAAACTCGCATACATACATACATACATACACTCTCCACATTACCCTCCTTCTTCGCGTCGCAATCGGGTAAAAAAGATGTCCATAATCCCTTACGAGTACCAACTAATTATTCACTCGCTGTCAATATATCTGTCAGGACAATGAGATCTGATTACAGAGCAAGGACTTCAATCCACAGCTCCTATTAAGACAGCTAGGTTATTCCAAGTTATTCATTAGCCCACTCATTAATTACAATAATATCTGGTTTGTTTTTGGTATATTACTAGCGGCCGCGGCTCCGTCCACGTGGTACCTTAAAAAACAAAAACGAATCTATCCCACGGGAACCGTACATTTATCCGGGATTAAAAGTAAACTATGTGCTATTCTAGACTAAAATCTAACTCTGTGCCAAATTTCATCCAGATCTGTTCAGCCGTTTCAGCGTGAAACATTAAACAGTAACTTTAAGACTATATTTTTTTACTAGAATTTTAATCGACACTTACCATCGTATTGCGAGGTATGGGCTAAGTTACCCAGCTATTTACAATCACCTGTGACCAGGTCTAGAAATTAGCATTATATTTAGGACCTAAGTCAGTCGCGCATAGCACTAACATGGAGATAACATATCACGTTAGTCTAGCTGCTAGACACCACAGGGTCGACCTAGGGTTTATGAATAAAGTATTTAGCGTAAACTACAAATTACTGGGACCATGTTTGATATTAACTTAAGGTAGGGCAAAACGTTTTATATCATAAAATCTTATTATACAGTGTGTTACCAGAATACTTCTGAAAACTTCAAGGGGTTAAAGTACCCATCAATATAAACAACTTTTTCTAAGAAACCAACAAAAAAAAACGGTTGTTCCATGCAAAAGTTCAATACCTACTTGGCTAAAATGTATGAAACAGCTGTTTTTTTTCGCGCTCACGTAGGTATAAAAAATACTATGTAATAGAATGAAAATACGATAAGGTACAGATAATATTAAATTAAAAAATATTAAATTAAGTCATAATCAGAAAAATAACTGTTTCTTCAAATCTGTTTAAAAATAAAATAGTATTTAGCTAGTTACATCCTAAACGATTTAGTAATTTTATGTGGTTTAGGGTACGGTTAAATCTATTTAGACTTCAACTGATCATATTTGAACCAGCCGTAAGGATTACAGTGAAAAATATTAAAATAATTCACAAAGATGTGGAAGTGAACAGAGTGGACGTAAAGTGTAAAAGTTAAAGTGCCTACGAAATGGCGACGCAGGCGCCACCTCGCGTGTCGCGCAACATCTCGCTGCCGGCAGGCCGACAGCCGACCACCGTCACGATGCTGTCGCGGAGGACGCTGTCCGAAAGGTATTGCTTTAAACACGTTTAAAATTACTGAGATGCCCACAAGAGAACTAAAAACCTAGTAGTTAATGCAAAACATAAATAAAAACCCGACAGAAATTAATTAAAAACAATTGAAATTGAAATTGAAATTGAAATTGAAATTGAAAAATATTTATTCAGTACAATCACAAGGATCACTTTGAAACGTCTTACATGCTAGGTGAATCTATGTGCCAATTCCAACCTAACCCAAGTACGAGAAGAACAGGCAAGAAACTCGTCTCGGTCCTAGCGCTTTTTTGTATGATCCTTCTTACAAAAAAATGTAATCAAGATTATCTCATAATAATAACATAAAAACAAAAGACAAAACAGAACATAAATACATAAAACAAAAGGACAGCGTTTACATTGCAAATTGGTTAGCTGTCGGAGGGCGGAGCGACATCGGGCCATGAGTTCCTATCATCAATATATTCATTTATATTATAATATGCTTTCTTTAAGAGATTATTTTTAATGAAGGCTTTGAATTTTCTAACAGGAAGTTTAGTTGCATTTATAGGAAGTTTATTATAGAAACGTATCACGTTCCCCATAAATGACCCGTTCACTTTTTATAGTCGCCATATTGGGTTTTTTGACATTTTGTATACTTTTTTGACACCTTGCTACTCTTGTGATCCAGGCGAATCCAACAACACCTGATTTGCCAAAATCCTTCCAGCATTTTGGTTTTTTGGCAGCCAAAGCTCTTCTTCTTTATTTATGTATGTCATCTGTTTCTTGGAGATCAATTTTTTCATTGTCAAAAGGCTGGGCGGATTTCGACAAATGAGGTGTTTCAAATTCGTCTGGATTACAGGAGCCTGGATATAAAAAAATGTCAAAAAAACGAATATGGCAGTTGTAAAAAGATATTTTCGATTCGTCAGTGGGGTTTTTTCAATTATATATTATTTTACAATCATCTTCCACCCCTTCCCTGACCTACTATTTTTTTTTCTCATTTCTTGCTTAAAAAAATACAAAATTATTCACATTTACATGTAATAAGATAATTATGTCCATAGTCAGACAATATAAAGGACATGAGTCAGATATTACTTTATCTAGTCCTGGTATGAGCTGGTATGCGATAAGCGATGTTTGTGTGACAAACTACATTAGTACGCAGGGATCGGAAAACCTATTCATAACGGTAACCGTTTCAAACGGTTACCGATAGAAACGGTAAGCGATTGAAACGATAACCCTTTTACATTGGGTTTTAATCGAAATAATAACTGTTACCGAATAAAACGGTATACCGAAATAATTCGGTTTTTTTAAACTGTATTTTTTGTTGCATTATTAGGGTACAAATACTTTGTAGAAATTGAGTGCGTGCGATATTAGGTATGCGAATGTTTTTCGACTTAGTTGATGACTGGAGGGATACTACTGAGCAAACGGAAAGTGTTAAATTAATGCAGTGTGAGTGCGACTTTAATATTTTTTAAATTGTGATTTGTGATTTTCTTTTATAATAGTAATAGAGGGTATAATAATACCTAGTAGGTAGTACCTACAGTAGTACTACTAGGTATTAGTACCTACTACTACTACTAGTGAGTAGTAACTCAACTACTATACTAATTACTAGTATTTAAGTAGGTAACTACACCTACCTCCTACCTACATACATTATTAGCAAACCAAACTGTTTTAGTAGTTATAGTAATAAAACAATTGAATAAATTTGCTTGAAGTGTGTCGGACGGAACGTATTACAGAAGGTAAATGTTATACTAAAATAAAATAGGTAGGTACAGTCACCGACGGAAAGGGGTAACCATTTTTTTACATTATCGTCTAATTTAAATTTTCAAAACAATTTTAGCAATGGAATAAATAATTTGTAGTATTCAATACAACTGACTCACAATAACTGAATAATACATTCGCCACCGCTTTGGCAAGAAATAATCTGTCTAAAAGCGGGTAGTTAGCGTAAAAACAACACGGCGATACCCGCAAACTACATTACCGCAACCCGCAAATACAGGTAACAAAGAGATGGGCGGGTGGGTAAAAATTCGGGAGGGATAAATAGGAAGGAAAGGGTAAAATAGGTAAAAATTAAAAAATACCCATTTATACCGGGTATTTTTTATTTATACCGGGTAAAAATTCAACGTATATTTTTCAATGAAAATAAAAAACCTAATTACTTTTAAAAATACGTAGTAAGTAGGGCAGCCTTAATATTATATAGGAAAACCTAAACTATGAGTAAAAGATGTTTTTATCAAATAAAACCAACATAAAAGTCATTTAGAAAACATACACTCGCGGGCTTTAAACTGGAATCGCTTCATCAAGACAATTTTGTACAATTTCTGTCCAATGAACAATGATTGTCGTATATCATTTGAAAGAATATTTTATTAGCTATTAAATTCTAGCCGAGAGATGGCGTGCCTACTGTGAGCAGTTATATACTGATCCCTTTTTTAACCGAACTGGAAGGAGCTAGAACTGGAACCCATGATTCTTCGTTCCGAAATAGCTACTGCTCTATAGTCTCTCAAGAAAGAGAAGGCGCCAGGAAGCGACCAAATAACAGCAGAGGTGCTTAAAGCTATGGGTGACTTGGGTGTGACGATAACCAATATCTGCTCACACATCTGGCAAAACGGTAATTGGCTGGAAGACTGGACGGAGTCCGTAATTCTACCGCTGCACAAGAAATGGTCAACTAAGAGCTGCGGTAATTATCAAACCTTGTCCCTCATCTCACACGCCAGCAAAATCTCGCTCCATATTATCAACAATCGCATCCTGGATACTTGGATTGGCAAATCCCGCAGGAGCAAGCCGGTTTCATGAAGGGCAAGGGCACTCGGGAGCAGATTCTCAATGTCAGGCAGATCGTTGAGAAGGCATACGAGTTTGATTTGCCAGTGATAATGTGTTTCGTCGACTACAGCAAAGCTTTCGACTGTGTCAACTGGGGTTGTATGGAAGGTCCTACAAAAACTTGGAGTACCAATGCATCTTATCGCTCTACTTCGCACCTTGTATGACTTAAGCCAGGGAGTCGTAAGAGTTGATAAAGTAACTTCTAAACCCTTTAAATTTCACCAAGGAGTACCTACGCCAAGGTTGCATTTTATCGCCCATTCTGTTCAACGCCTATGGAGAGTACATAATGAGACAGACTTGCGAGAATTGAGAGGGAGGTATCACAGTTGGTGGTGTAAAAATCACCAACCTGCGCTACGCTGATGACACTACTCTTCTTGCAGCAAATGAGTCGGGGATGATTACTCTTCTAAACCGAATGGAGCGAATTAGCGAGAAGATGGGACTTTGCATAAACAGGTCCAAAACTAAAGTTATGGTGGTAGACAGATCTGGAAAGTTAGAACTCACTGGCGATTTGGACCTAGAAACAGTGGACAATTATTATTATTTATTATTATTAGACTTGTACGGACTCTAGTCTTCTCGATCTTTTCGTATGGCGCTGAGACTTGGACTCTGGAAGCTGCAGACCGCAAACGCATTGACGCTTTTGAGATGTGGTGTTGGAGAAGGATGCTCCGTATCCCTTGGACAGCATTTCGGACGAACGTCTCTATATTGCGAGAACTCAATATCTCCTCGCGACTGTCCGTCCACTGAGTGTCTGCGCAGAGTTCTCGAATATTTCGGTCACATTGCAAGAAAAGACGGTGACAACCTCGAAAAGCTCTTTGTGATCGGCAAAGTAGACGGGAAAAGGCCTCGTGGACGCAGTCCATTACATTGGTCGGACCAGATCCGAACCGCGCTTGATATTTCGGTTCACAACCAACGCCCTCCACATCGCCGAAGACAGAAACAGATGGAGGATAATTATTAAAGAGAAGGTGATGCAGAAGGGAGGTCACGACCCTCAGCATTGAGGAACACGACGCAAGGAGGAAGAAAATTTTGAATATCATAACCAATAAGCATTCACCTTGTATCATGGAACGTAAAAAGAAAAAAATCAATTTTTTAATTAAACAAATCACCAACTGTTTGGAAGTCCTGAAATCCTATAAATAGTGAGCTTTTATGAAAATTGGTCATCAGTCCAATGTTTTACTTTACTGGGAATAGTTGAACTTAAGAAAAATGGAAACCACAACCACAGAAGCCGCTCTAATCGTCAGCCTAATTCAGCAAGGGTTGTCTCAGCGTAGTATCGCTCGACAGCTTCACCCAAGCCAGTCCAGTGTCTCCAAGGTGCACAAGAGATTCAGGGAGATCAGGAATTTAGTCCGGAGACCAGAATCTGGACGATGGCTATGCAATACGCCAAGAGATGGTCGATTTATTGTCACCACTTCACTCCGAAAAAGACACCTGACCGGCGTCGACGTCCAATAGCAGCTAAGAGAAGTTAGAGGGAGAGCTGTGAGCGAGTGGACAGTCAGACGAAAACACAAAGAAGTGAAATTAACCCCAAAAAGGCCAGCCATGGGAACTAAATTGTCTCCAGCCCACCTACAAGTCCGGCTTCAGTTTGCTCGCGATCACTTGATTATATGGAGCAATGGAGTTGAGTCCAGTTCTCGGACATAACCAGAATATGAACCGTCGTCGGTCAATACTATGTAGGCAAGGCACGTCCTACGACAAAGATTTTGATAGCTAAAAAAAATGATATACTTACCACAATCCCTAGTTCATTGACCAGAAATTGTAAAAAATTGTCTTGATGAAGCGATTCCAGTTTAAAGCCCGCGAGTGTATATTGTGTAAATAGAACATTAATTATCTTTTCAGTCATGTAAACTTACACCGTACTTACTTCAAAATAAGCCGAGTATTTTTTTAAAAGACATAGTACATAATACACTTATATATTTTTTTATTATATAATTGTTCTAAAAATAACAAAAGCCTTTATATTGTAATCTGTCGTTTTTATGTTTTTACATACTTAAAGGCTTTTTTATTTTCAGAAAGATTAAAAATATATAAGTATACGCACTATGTCATTATAAACAATCTAAAAAACCATATATATAATATATATATATAATAATTGCACAGCATAACGAAATCAATAAATATAATACATAAATAAATATAATCCAACCAAATTATACTGATAATTACATTATTTTACACCAGAGAACATCGAAACACTAAAAAAAACAAATAAAATAATAAATAAATAGTGGCGGACATTTTTACACAGCACCATCTAGCCCCAAAAAACAAACAGGAATAAAAACTAACAAGTTAAAGCATATATAATTAGTTGAACCTCAAAACCAGGTAAGCGCCCATCTCTCAACACAAATTCAAACAATACGGTTTAACACGACAGAAGATGAGTGAGACATTATTTTCCTTCGCACTCATATTACCTACCGCGCTACTTGCACGCAGTACATGATGAAAATGCGCAAATTTAAACCTTAAGATAAAAACCTTTATTATTTCGGTTAATGTTAACAGAAATGTTTCGGTAACCTATAGTTTCGGTATACCGTAGTTGAAAGTGTTAAACAACCGATTCATTACGGTGGTTAACCTTAACCGGAATATCCCTGTTAGTACGTACTAATCGTGGTGTGACATACAGACAGACAGATCGACGCCTGGGATTACTAGCTAAAACTTTCGTGGCTGTGATTAAATGATGTTGAAAAACATCGTTCTTTTCTAACCATCCGTTGAGTCTTTTATATCTGACTGATATATTATCGCACAGCTTAAACCATAAATCCTAGAGATCTGAAATTTTGAGGGTAGCTCCTTTTTGGGTCTACGGGTGCAATATGCCTAAAATTGAACCTTTAAGAGGACCAGCGGGAGGTTAAGCGAGTTTCTTGTCAGTTCTCCTCGGACTGGGGATAGGACTGGAATTGGCACCTAAACTCACCTAGTATGAGACGATTCAAAATGATCCCTGTGATTTTACTGAATAAAACATTTTTAACTTTTAACTTTTGACTTTTAAAGATTGTATATATTATACCTCTATACGAGCAATTCTTGTATATTATATGTATTCTTGTATATGATCTGAATCGCGGAAACGGCTCCAACGATTTTCATGAAATTTAGTATGCAGGAGATTTTGGGGGCGACAAATCGATATAGCCAGGTTTCATTTTTAGAAAACGTCGTTTACCAAAAAAAAAACCGAGCAATGCACGTTTACCACGTACTAAAAAAAATTACGCAAGCAATTATCAAAATGAAGCAAGTTCACCAACAAATAACCAGTGTAGCGACGAGTGTACTATGAAAGCTTTCATATAATGATTAATTGGAATCCCTTCTATGTGTCGGCCCACTGGGCGCCTTTGGAACCAATTAAACAGTTCACTGAATACTTGGAACTGTATGATAATGATCGAATTGAATTCTATTTGCAGAAATTCAATTATGAAAGTAAAGGTGAGTAAAGGTGAGTAAAGGTGACAAAGTTAAACTTGAAAACTTTCCATCTTACCCATCGTCGTGTAATTTTTTTTTATTATCATACAAATTGAAATTGAAATTGAAAACCATTTATTCAGTAAATATCACAAGGATCACTTTGAAACGTCTTACATGCTAGGTGAATATTATGTGCCAACAAGCAGAGCTTGTATGAACCACATGACTGATAAACTAGATAGATATTTTTTTTTGTAAATACTTTCATATTATACATAGAAAACACCCATTAGTTCTTCCGAACCAGTGCGGTGGAAGGATTATTTGCATTTGACGCGTCATGTCTTTTTAGGTTCTTACTATACGAAAGCCTATATTTAATGATCAAAATAAAAAGACTATGAGCATTTGACTCGGTCACCACATCTGGCTCATATAAAGTGGTTCACCGGTCACCCATCCAAATGTTGGCCGCCCTGAACGTGGCGTGACTCAGTTGATTTTATACGGACACTTCTGCTACGTTACGATGTTATTTCTGATAATAAAAATCCATTATTTTGAGCCCTCCTTTCCTTTTTGCCTCGTGTGTATATGTAATTTATACCTATATATGTGTATATATAGCTTAACCTGACTGACTGTCACCGATCTGAAACAGCTGAAGTAAGATAGCTGAAATTTGGAGGGTAGATAGAGAAATTTATGATCCTTTGGAGGTTAGGATCCTTTCTGAGTTTAGGTGCACTAAGAAACTTTTACAGTCTTCTTAACAGTAACAAATAAGGGCTAAAATGTCTGAAAAAGATTATGCGAACAAAGTCGCGGACTAAGTGTGTGTATGTATAAGTGCAATTACCCAAGAAGCGGCCGGAAGCAGCCGTCTAAACACGGCTTTATGTTGTAAAACGGAGCTAAATGCATCTGTTTTGAAAGTATGACGTCCATACTATGTTTGACTGGTGCAAATGTACAAGTTACTGTTGATGCTAGTGTTATATACTGCCGGGGCACTAGTGGTGTAGTGGTGCCCCAGCCTTACAATCCTATGGATGTGGGTTCAAACCTGGGGCCTTACCACGAATTCTTCCAGAACGATTCCGTTTTAGAAACGTCACATTTGAAGCTTGAAGTAACACTACCTCAATACAAATTGCATAGGTCATGGTGCGAAATAACAATATTAATTCGGTAATGTATTATGAATTATGGTGAGGCCCCTGATCGTGTACAATGAGTTTATCTATTCGAAAAAACCGGCATTTAAAACCAAAAATTTGAAAGTGTGTCATAGGTTAGTATATTTATTTATTTATATAAGCGATGGGTTTGCAATCTGTCACGTACGAAATATTAATTTACAAAATATGGACATGTATCAAGTGTCATATTTGGACGTGCCTCTGACTACCCTCTTTAGGTATCCTCAAAGATCTAAATAACTAAAGATCTGAGGAGATATCTACCGAGCCCGGGGATTACAGTCGTGATCATGATTTTTTTAACTACCCAACTCACAGTATTAACTGGTACGTTTCTTCCTCAGTGACCTGGAGCCAGGGTCGGCCACCGTCCCCTCCGGCAGCTCCAGCAGCTCCAGCCTCTCCTCCAGGAGCAACGAGAGCAACACCGTCCCGGCCGAGCAGCAAGGTACACATTTGCCCGTTTCCTCTCAACACTGGTTTAGGGGAATTAGTCTGCCGTCGTATAGAAGAAGGGCAATTTGTAAATCTCAAGATTTCAGATTTAGAGTTTAGAGCTTTTTGATGAAAGTCACTTAGTGATAGCGCGCACGAGTTACTTTGGTTGCCGTGACTGGTTCTTCACTCAGGTTATCGTCACATAGTTAACTATCCTACGTCACAGCGTTCTACGGCGACTGTAGTTAACTCTTCATTCATTTGCTTAGAATTTGGTACCATGAGTAACAATTTTGACAGATGTCATAGTAACGTACTATTACTACTATAGTAACGTCAGCCGACCTGCACGCCTACCATGAGTTGTCACATTTAGATTGGCTGACGTTACTACAGTGGTAATAGTACGTTGCTATGACATCTGTCAAAATTGTTACTCATGGTACCAAATCCTAAGCAAATTAATGAGCGCAAACTACAGTCGCTGTAGTACGCTGTGATGTAGGATAGTTAGCTACGTGAGATTTTAGTACCCAACTATCCGCTAGAGGCGCTGTACAAATTTTTCATACATTTTTTTAACTATAGTCGCTAGCGAGTGTAGATTGTGACAAGTTGACAACTCATGGTAGACGTACAATACTTCTAGAGCTAACCTTCAAGTGTTTGAATGGTTCCGTTATTGCTCGCAGCTTCCCAGTCGGAGCTGTCTGACGAGGACGAGGCTCTGGCCGCGCAGTGGGCCGACAGCATCTCCCCGCATGTCCTCAGCTCCATCTCCCTCTCCTCCAAGCTGAGGAAGCGGCAGGAGGTCATACATGGTGAGTAGATCACCATTCTCAGCCTGTCTCCATATATTACTTGTAAATAGATATTACTAATACCACATGAACTATTAAACCCAAAGTATAATAAATGTATTCTACGTGTTCTACATTCTACACCTAAAACATCATCATCATCAGCCTATAGCAGTCCATTGCTGGACATAGGCCTCCCCTAATGACGCATCCAGCCTTCCATAATTTTTATTTTTTATTTTTGGACCCTTAATGACAAATGCAAAAAAGTACAAAAAATGTATTAATACAAAAATTTTAAAAATACACGTTAGTTTGTGTTGTCTTTGTCACTGTCGTTGAAGCCCAAATGCCTGGACATATATATTATATTGAATTCAATTAATACGGATAATACCATTACATTATTACAGTATAATATAAATGTCAAAAAATCCAATATAACGGCCGTATTAAGCTATTTTGGATTACTTTATGAAAAGATTAGAAGTAATAGGTTTGCGTGGTATGGGCATGTGGAAGAGATGAATGTCATGTGACGAGGAGAGTGTTAGGTATGAATGTGGATGGATACAGGGGTAGAGGTAGACCAAAGAAAAGATGGATGGACTGTGTGAAAGATGACATGGGTAAGAAAGGAGTGAGTACTGAGATGACGAATGACAGAGGGAAATGGAAGAAGATCACATGTTGTGCCGACCCCGCATAACGTGGGAAAAGGGCAGGAAGATGATGATGATGATGGATTACTTTAAGTCGGGTTTTTTGATTTTTGCAATAAATACTAGTTTGGTTCTGATCTCCTGCCTCGGTTCCAGAGCTGATAGTGTCGGAGGGGTCGCACGTGCGCTGGCTGAAGGTCCTGGGCACCGTGTTCCTGCGCCCGCTGGAGAGCCAGCCCGCCCTCCTCTCCCCCGAGGAGCTGCGCGCGCTCTTCCCCAACCTCCCCTCGGTGCGCGAGCGCCACGCCAAGCTCTACTCTGAGCTGCGCGCGCTGCGGAATGATGTCGACGCGCCTTTAGTCGACGTGCGCGCTGTGGCAGACGCCATGCTTAACACTGTACGTATAGACAATATAGACAACAAATATGATCACGACTGTAATCCCCAGGCTCGGTAGATATCTCCTCAGATCTCTAGTTACTTAGATCTTTGAGGTTATCTAAAGGGGGTTGTCTAAGACCATATTTTGTCAAGTAGTTATGCATGCATTTCCATTTATATATATAGGAACCTTTGAGACACATCTGGCCTCACAACTCAGTTAATAGTAGCTCTGCCTTCTGCGCTGTGAGTTGTGGGTTCGATCCCCACCCAGGACTAACATTTGTGTGATGAACACTGATGTTTGTTCTGTGTCTGAGTGTTATTATGTACCTATTCTATGTATGTATTAACAAAAAAATATATATAATTAATCTATCAACTATCTGGTTTCTATAGTATAGATTCTATAGTATTCTTTGCTTAGTTCGGGGCTAGATGGCGTTGTGTGAACTGTCCATCAATTATTTAAGTTTTTAAGAGTAATCTGTAATATTATTACTTGTTGCAGTTAGGAGACGCCGGCTACGCGTCCACGCTGGCACGCTTCTGCCGCGGGCAGCGCATGGCTTTAGAAGCGCTTCGGGAGAGGAGGAGGAAGAACAAGGAGCTGCACCAGTTCCTCGCGGCCAGGGAGCAGCTGCCGCTGTGCGGGCGGCTGCAGCTCCGGGACCTGCTGGCCTGCGTGTGGCAGAGGTAGGGAGTCTCTCCAAGTCAGGTGTAGAGAGATAAGTCTCTTTAAGTCATGTGTGGAGAGAAGTCAGATGTAAAGAGAATAAGTATCTTTAAGTCAGATGTAAAGAGAATCAGAATATCTATAGATGTATAGATGGAAGTCTCTCCAAGTCAGATGTGGGGAGGATAAAGTCTCTCAACTCAGATGTGGGAGAATTAAGTTTCTTTAAGTCAAATGTGGGGAGAATAGTCTCTTTAAGTCAGGTGTGGGGAGAATAAAGTCTCTTTTAGTCAGAGTTGGGGAGAATTAAGTATCTCCAAGTCAGATGCGGGAGAATTAAGTTTCTCGAAGTCAGATGTGGGATAATTAAGTCTCGTTAAGTCAGATGTGGGGAGAATAGTCTCTTTAAGTCAGATGTAGCGAGAATAAGTCTCTCCAAGCCAGATGTGGGAGAATTAAGTCTCTCCAAGTCAGATTTGGGGAGAATAAGTCTCTCCAATTCAGATGTTGGGAGAATAAGTTTCTCCTAGTCAGATGTATTGAGAATAAAGTCTCTTAAAGTCAGATGTGGGGAGAATAAGTCTCTTTAAGTCAGGTGTGAGGAGAATAAAGTCTCTTTAAGTCAGATGTGGGAGAATAAGTCACTCCAAGTCAGATGTGGGGAGAATAAAGTTTCTTTAAGTCAGATGTAAAGATAATAAGTGTCTCTAAATCAGACTAGTAATTTCGTCGAATCCAGATCAGGATGAATGCGGTATAATGTTCACAGATTGACGAAGTACCAGCTGCTGTTGGAGAGCGTGCTGAAGACGGTGGAGGAGGCGGAGGGAGAGGGCGAGAGTGCGAGCGAGGCGGAGCACGTGCGGCGCGCGCTGCGCGTGGCCAAGGACGTGCTGCACGGCGTCGACACGGCCGTGCGCACCGCCGAGAACGAGCACAGGTAGGGGGGAGGGAGAGGGCGAGAGTGCGAGCGAGGCGGAGCACGTGCGGCGCGGGGCCAGGACGTGCTGCACGGCGTCGACACGGCCGTGCGCACCGCCGAGAACGAGCACAGGTAGGGGGGAGGGAGAGGGCGAGAGTGCGAGCGAGGCGGAGCACGTGCGGCGCGGGGCCAGGACGTGCTGCACGGCGTCGACACGGCCGTGCGCACCGCCGAGAACGAGCACAGGTAGGGGGGAGGGAGAGGGCGAGAGTGCGAGCGAGGCGGAGCACGTGCGGCGCGGGGCCAGGACGTGCTGCACGGCGTCGACACGGCCGTGCGCACCGCCGAGAACGAGCACAGGTAGGGGGGAGGGAGAGGGCGAGAGTGCGAGCGAGGCGGAGCACGTGCGGCGCGGGGCCAGGACGTGCTGCACGGCGTCGACACGGCCGTGCGCACCGCCGAGAACGAGCACAGGTAGGGGGGAGGGAGAGGGCGAGAGTGCGAGCGAGGCGGAGCACGTGCGGCGCGGGGCCAGGACGTGCTGCACGGCGTCGACACGGCCGTGCGCACCGCCGAGAACGAGCACAGGTAGGGGGGAGGGAGAGGGCGAGAGTGCGAGCGAGGCGGAGCACGTGCGGCGCGGGGCCAGGACGTGCTGCACGGCGTCGACACGGCCGTGCGCACCGCCGAGAACGAGCACAGGTAGGGGGGAGGGAGAGGGCGAGAGTGCGAGCGAGGCGGAGCACGTGCGGCGCGCGCAGGGGGGGGGGGGGGGGGGCAACCAGCAATCCATTTTTACCAACTGCGCAGAAGGAGAGGAATTTGCTCGGCGTATATGTGAGCTCCTTTGGCTGGAGACAAAATTTCGACAAAATCTCTCCAGCCCAAATGGCTGGAGAGATTTTGTCGAAAGAGATGTCGTTGGGTTCGTCCGAATTACAAGAGTGACTACAGCAAAACTACCCTCTTGAGATATTCCGAAGAGCTGTCTACCGAGCCTGGGCTCAGTCGCGATGTAGTGCTCATTGTACCGGTACGTTGCAGACTGCGCAGCATCCAGGCCAAGCTGGAGGTGCGCGCGCCGGGGGGCGCCGAGTGGGAGGAGCTGCGGCGCCTGGACCTCACGGCGCACGCGCTGGCGCTGGAGGGCGAGCTGGCGCTGCGCAACGACTCCAACAAGAAGATCCACGTGCTGGTGACTATCCGCCGCCTGCACCTTATGTCGTCAGCATAAGATCACTACAACCCGGTCACATTATCTCGAGACCTGGCGTCGATGACGTCACGTCGCGTCGGCGCTCTGATCTCTCTCTCTCACTGACGCGCCGTGGCGAGCGCGGGGAGGTGAAGGGAGAACGGGGCGGGAGGTTCGCATTCCAGCGAGGTCCCTTATCCCACGCGTGGGGTTGGCACAATATGATTTCTTCCTCCACTCACTCCTATCAGTCGTCAACTCCCTACTCCTCTTACATTCATATCATCTTTCACACGATCAGCATAAGATCACTACATAGCATACTAGTTAAATTAAATTAAAATTTAAAAAACCATTTGCCATTTTGTTGTGGCGGCCATCTTGGACCGATTTTACCGAACAGATTTTAGTATAATTAGTATCTAATTCGAAATAGCTGACCGGTGGTGACCCGCGCGTGGCCCTCGGTCGGTGAGTGTGAGTAAATATGAAATAAAAATATATCTTATACCTTTAAACGAGCAATATATATATAATCTGAATCCCTAAAACGGCTCCAACGATTTTCATGAAATTTTGTATGCAGGGGGTTTTGGGGGTGATAAATCGATCTAGCTAGGTTTCATATTTAGAAAACGTCGTAAATACAAAAAAACCGTGCAAAACTCGGTCATCCAGGTACTATCCTACTAATATTATAAATAAATAAATAAATAATAAATAATGCTGGACAATCCACACAGCATCATCTAGTCCCAAAGTAAGCTACTCAAAGCTTGTGTTATGGGTACTAGATAACTGATATATTTAATACATATTATATACATAGATAGATATTTTTTATTATACATAGAAAACACCCAGACCAACGGAACAAATTTCTGCAGATCGTACACAAATTTGTTCCGCGGCGGGAATCGAACCCGCAACCTATTGCGTCGCAGGCGGACTCTCGCCCGCTGCGCCACAGAGGTCGTCAAATTATAAACTCGGTCATCCAGGTACTATCCTACTAATATTATAAACTCGGTCATCCAGGTACTATCCTACTAATATTATAAACTCGGTCATCCAGGTACTATCCTACTAATATTATAAACTCGGTCATCCAGGTACTATCCTACTAATATTATAAACTCGGTCATCCAGGTACTATCCTACTAATATTATAAACTCGGTCATCCAGGTACTATCCTACTAATATTATAAACTCGGTCATCCAGGTACTATCCTACTAATATTATAAACTCGGTCATCCAGGTACTATCCTACTAATATTATAAACGTGAAAGTTTGTAAGAATGTATGGATGGATGTCAGAATGTCATGGTTGTATGTTTGTTACTCTTTCACGCTAAAACGGCTGAACGGATCCGAATGAAATTTGGCACAGATATAGATTATGGTCTGGAATAACACATAATAATAATAATAAAGCCATTTATTCCCATTAAGACACTTGATTACAAATTTAACATAAATATCTTAAAATCACATCAATTAATAGTTTGCTTGTCTATAATGTTATTTATTTTCTTTATTATGGGGTGCCCAATGTTGAAATTGAATTAAAATGAATGTTGGGCCACCAAGGGAACGGACGAAAAAAGAGTGCATGCGGCGGAGATGCGAATGTTGAGATGGATGTGTGGAGTGACAAGGATGGATAAAATAAGGAATGAGTATATCAGAGGAAGTCTGAAAGTGGCACCGGTGACAGAAAATATGAGGAGTAATAGGTTAGCGTGGTATGGACATGTTATGAGAAGAGATGAATGCCATGTGACAAGGAGAGTGTTAGGTATGAATGTAGATGGATACAGGGGTAGAGGTAGGCCAAAGAAAAGATGGATAGACTGTGTGAAAGATGACATGGGTAAGAAAGGAGTGAGTACTGAAATGACGAATGACAGAGAGAAATGGAAGAAGATCACATGTTGTGCCGACCCCACATAACGTGGGATAAGGGCAGGAAGATGATGATGATTATGGGGTGCCCATTTGTGGGCCAAGGCCTCCTCCAACCCTTTCCAGTCGCTCCTCCGCTGGGCTAGCCGTGTCCAGGTAGCGCCAGCTATACGCATTATACCGTCGCGCCATCGGCGCTTTGGTCTTCCTCCTCTTGGGAACACATAGGCTACATAGTATCCCGGAAAAATGAACGGTTCCCGTGGGATAGATTTTTTACGGTACCACGCGGGCGAAGCCGTGGGCGGAAGCTAGTATATAATATGGGTATGATATATAATGGTAGTGATATGGCTGCAGGCGCTGATGCTGGAGGAGTGCCTGGTGCTGCTGCAGCGCGAGGGGGACCGGTTCCTGCTCAAGCCCATCGCGCAGCCCTCGCACACGCAGAACCTCTCGCCGCTCATCAAGTGGTAACTATTGGAACGAAGTTCCTTATCGCGCGTTGTGAAAGGGAGCTAGACGGAAAAAATTCTCACGAAAAATTGTAACGACACTTTTTGCTATAGTTGTAAGCCGTGCGGCGTGCGCGTGTTTCTCTGTCTGTCTCACTCTCTCTCTTAGAAAGCAGGGAAAGGAGCTTAGTTCCATCCGGGTGTCCCTTGACACCTCAAGTTTTTTTATATTAACAGACATTTGCTTATGTTTCCAACTGTGGCATAATGAACATATCGATATAGCCTGTGACTCTTCACTCGTTCCCTCTCTTTCATTTGTCAAGTGTACGGTGCACGGATTTAGATAAAATTTGAATTAATTATAGTCTCTGATGTGGAGTAATATATGAATTACTTTTTAAGTAGCCACAATATAATAGCAAAAGCTAATTTACTTAAAAAGTCACTGCAAAGTGTGAATTGTAGTTATAATATTTCAGTAAGTATACAGGGTGTCCCAAAAAGTAGTGTCAAGCGAAAGTCCAGAGATAGAACACCCCTTGGGGTACCCGAATCACCCCCATGTATGTTCCGCGATTTTCTATAGTTTTCGAGTTATTATTTTTTTTCCCAATTTTTGAAAAAATTACGACTTGAACAACTTAAAACATTCTTACAAAAAAAGTAGAAAACTTTCTTGAGATTTTTTTTTTGCTACTGAATTTTAATGAGTTGTTCTTTTATGCATCAAATAATCAGCTACGTGACTTTGATGAAAACTATGAAAATGTTGGTGTAAAGTCAAATAATTACATTCGGTGAATTACGACTTAAATTTTCAACTTTAAATTAAAAATCTTAACAAGTGATTTCATGGTTCCTAAATAAATCTAAAGAAATATCCAGACTCTCAGCTTTCATAATCATTAAAAAAAAGTAGTACTTAATTGGCTACTTTGGCTAAAATCGGCCTTCAAAGACGGTGAGGTGGAAAATTCTTAAAATTAGCTACCTGATTAAAAAATAGATTTTGGCCATTTTATCATTCCTTAGCTTACTTCGTTTGATAACTAACCAAAAATGACTGCAGGAAAGTAAGATTTCATTAATATTTGAAGGTTTTATTTATTTAGTTTAGCTAAATTTGTGAAATAAAACAACTAGTAAAATTTATTAATTTTTTACAAAAAGTCTTCAAAATGTCAACCTTCTTAGTCAATACAAATCCTACATCGTCTTAAAAAGGTTTCCTTTAATCGTATGAAAGCTATTTTAAGTGCCTTAATTTTTTTTTTTCGGCCCGCTTAATTTTGTTCCTAATTCGGCCATATTGCTGATTTTTTCGGCATTAACTAATTCTTTGTAATCATTTTTGGTTAGTTAACAAACAAATTAAGCTTAGGAATGATAAAATGGCCAAAATCTATTTTTTAATCAGGTTGCTAATTTTAAGAATTTTCCACCTCACCGTCTTTGAAGGTCGATTGTAGCAAAAGTAGCCTATTAAGTACTACTTTTTTTTAATGATTATGAAAGCTGAGAGTCTGGAGAATTCTTTAGACTTATTTAGAAACCATGAAATTACTTTTTAAGATTTTTAATTTGAAGTTGAAAATTTTAGTCATAATTCACCGAATGTTATTATTTGACTTTACACCAACATTTTCATAGTTTTCATCAAAGTCACGTAGCTGATTATTTTATGCATAAAAGAACAACTCATTAAAATTCAGTAGCAAAAAAAAAATCTCAAGAAAGTTTTCTACTTTTTTTGTAAGAATGTTTTAAGTTGTTGAAGTCGTAATTTTTTCAAAAATTCGGAAAAAAATTAATAACTCGAAAACTATAGAAAATCGCGGAACATACATGGGGGTGATTCGGGTACCCCAAGGGGTGTTCTATCTCTGGACTTTCGCTTGACACTACTTTTTGGGACACCCTGTATAAAACTACTTTGAATTTTTTTTGTCACGATTTATTCGATTTATTCAGATTTATTCGATTTATTCAAGTAGGATATTTTTTTCCCGAAGTGTCCACTAGTGGGAATAACTAGTGCACGGTTCGGGAATGACCCAAATACATCTTAAATATAACCAGCATGCTAATATGCACTCTATTCCGACAGGGACAAGGTCCTGTTTCGTCCGAACGCGGCGGTGCGCAACACTTTCTTCCTGATGAACATAAACGGGGTTCAAATGCACGAACTGTCTGCGAACTCCGCCTCCGAATATGCCACGTGAGTTTGTACCTTATTACTATCGTTATAAAGACGGTTTACAGTTAGAACAAGTACAGTTTTAAGGCGAGTATCGGCCATATTGAAGAGAAGAAGATACAAAAAGGAGCTAGGCCACCACGGAGGCCTTTAAGCGGCCTTTTAACTCCGTTACTAGGGTCACAGTTGTAAATAGTTGAAGGTATTTTATTAGAGTTAGAGTGAGTGATCTAACTATATTAGAGTTAGAGTGAATGATATAACTAAGTATATTAGAGTTAGAGTGAGTGTAAGTACTCTAACTCGAATAAAAAAATATTAGAGTTAGAGTGAGTGTGAGTAGATACCTCTATACCTGACTCTTTTTCTATACTAATATTATAAAGAGGAAAGATTTGATTGTTTGTTTGTTTGTTTGTTTGTTTGTTTGTTTGTTTGTTTGAATTGAATAGGCTCCGAAACTACTGAACCGATTTGAAAAATTCTTTCACCAATGTGTAGAATGAACTTTCAGAATGAACATAGGCTATAATTTATGTAGGTACTTCGCGGGCGACGCCGCGTGCAGAAGCTAGTATTTTATAAAAATATGCGAGTTAACCACTGACTCGTACATTTTATTATTCCGCGTGTTCGACCCTCGTTTGGTCCCAGCTATGAGGGGCCTATAGGCGTCCTAAAATAAGTCCTGACTCACGCGATGTACTTCCAGATGGGTGAAACACATCCAGGAAGCGCCCTTGGCGAAACTGACGGAACTGAAGCCCAACATCACGCCGTCGCATCAAGCCAGCCGCTCGACTGACGACTCGGGTATTTATCACTAGCTGACCGACATTTCTCCTGTCCACATTTCAATAAATACTAACCACTTGTAGTCATCATCTTCCTGCCCTTTCCCCACGTCATGTGGTCGGCACAACAGTGATCTTCCATTTCTCTTTGTCATTCGTCATCTCAGTACTCACTCCTTTCTTACCCATGTCATCTTTCACACAGTCCATCCATCTTTTCTTTGGCCTACCTCATATATTATATATTTTATATATACGTAATTATGCTCGTATATACTAACCACTTGTAGTATTTCCCATATATTCAAATTTTTCGGGAAATGTAAAATGTAATTAATCATTTTTATTAAATTTTTTAACCACTGTTCAAAATGAGGGCACGTGTTAAATCATGTTGGCACGTGCCTCTGACTCCTCCTCTTTAGATATCCTCAAAGATCTAAGTAACTAGAGATATGAGGAGATATCTACCGAGTCCGGGGATTAGTCGTGATATTTTTTTTATTTATCTTTCCCTAAAAACATTTGCACTTACAATAATTTATAAAAAACACTCCCATTGGTTAATCATCAATCAGTTTGAGGATTGAGTACTTCCTACTAATATTATAAACGCGAAAGTTTGTAAGAATGTATGGATGGATGCGTGTTTGTTACTCTTTCACGCCAAAACGGCTGAACGGATCTGAATGAAATTTGGCACAGATATAGATTATGGTCTGGAATAACACATAGGCTACATTTTATCCCGAAAAAATGTACGGTTCCCACGGGATAGATTGTTTTTGTTTTTCACGCGGGCAAAGCCGCGGGCAGAAGCTAGTATAGTATAATTATTATTGAATTATAATAGTTTCTTCAAAGTTACAATGAGATCGAAAACAAAATACGCTTTTTGAGAGTGAGTAAGTGAGTGAGTGAGTGAGTGAGTGAGTGAGTGAGTGAGTGAATGATACTTTGATTCTAGTAATTATAAAATGTCTTCGTACATAACCCAGGTATAAACGTATCTCGGAATCCATCCGACGCGTCAGAGAAGTCCAACTCGACGGTAGAAGAGGAGTGCGAAAGAGAGCAGTCCGTCGAGCGCGCCGAGTGCGAGCGGGACAGAGCGTCCGCCGAGCCCGCGCTCGCCGAGAGAGACAAGGAGCGCTGCTCCGCCGAGCGAGACGAGAGAGTCGACAAGGACGAGGGGATAGAGAAGGACGACAAACAGATGTAAGTTAAGAAGATTTTACTAACAAACGAACAGGGGCCTTACCACGAATTCATAGTGCATTACCGAATTAGTATTTCATTGTTATTTCGTACTATGAACTATGCGAATTGTATGGTAGTAGTGACGTTTCTGTATTGGAATCGTTATGGAAGACTTCGTGGTAAGGCCCGAGCATTACATTTTTAGGGTTCCGTACGCAAAGGGTAAAACGGGACCCTATTACTAAGACTCCGCTGTCCGTCTGTCAGCAGTAGGTCTACCATAAGTTGTCACATTTAGATTAGCTGACGTTACTACAGTAGTAATAGTACGTTAATGTGACATTTGTCAAAACTGTTACTCATGGTACCAAATTGTAAACAAATTATGAGCGCAAACTACAGTAGCTGTAGTACTGTGACGTAGGATAGTTAGCTACGTGAGGTTTTAGTACCCAACTATCCGCTAGAGGCGCTGTAGGCAAGTTTTCATACATTTTTTTAACTACAGTCGCTAGCGAGTGTAGATTGTGAAAACTCATGGTAGACCTACAGGCTGGATCTCATGAACCGTGTTAATTAAACAGTTGAAATTTTCACATAATTATGATGTGTTTCTACAAATACTAACAAATACTAAAAAAACAATAAAATAAATATTTAAGAGGGCTCCCATACAACAAACGTGATTTTTTGGCCGTTTTTATAGATGATACGGAAACCTTCGCGACTCGCACTTGGTCGGTTTTATTACATTTATATACTTACAGTTAGTTTTTAGTCAGTTCACAGCCATAATTAATTGTTTTCGGAAAGGTTTCTATTTTATAGTTTAATATTGTTGAAACATGAGTATAATATTATTCAAGATGTTAGAAAAAATCAAACCGATCACTCCACACTGACACCATTTTTATCTACCGGTAGGGATAGCTGAATAGGGATAAGATCCTGTGCACCTATCCCTACCGGTAGAAATAAATCTACAACAACGTGCACCTATCCCTACCGGTCCCCATCGGTAGGGATAAGTGCAAGTTACACTTAATATCTACTAACTGGTACACTTAATACCTACTTAGCTATCCCCTTAGCTGAGTAGGGATAGGGTACCAGCCGATTAGAAAGAGACATGACGATGTCCCCCCCCCCTCCCCCCGCAGCACCCGCCGCCCCACCGTGGGCCGCATCAGCACGCACGGCGCGGAGCCCCCGCCCGCGCTGGAGGGCCGCGCGGCGCTCACCGTCACGGAGCCCGCCACGCTCACGGCGCTCACGGCGCTCTCCAACCGAGGTACGTGTCCACTTAACGGTGACGTCATCGTTCTCACTTTCGTCATTGCTCGCAACGAAGAATTTTGGTTATCGGCTCTGAGACGCGCTTCATCTTCTCACCACATTCGAAAAAAATTATCATCGTTTCACTAATTCTTTCGAACCGGAAAAAACAGCGCTAGACCCGGCGAGTTTGTTGTCAGTTCTTCTCGCCCCGGGGATAGATAGGACCGGAATCGGCACCTAGATTCACCTAGGATGTAAGACGATTCAAAATGATCCCTGTGATTTTATCGAATAAAAAGATTTCGATTTTGACTTTAAAGGGATAAAAGTGTGCCTTGCGAGCTTTAAGATTAAAAACTGAAATTTGATTATGAATAATTAGTGTGTAGAAGAATCGTGCGTCGTCAGTCGGTCGATCGGTCCGTCCGACAGACCGTCAGTCGGTCGGTCGGTCGGTCCGTCAGTCGGACATTCGACGGACAGATCCAGTAGCGTAACGCGCCGGTCGGTCGTCTGTTCCCGCAGAGCGGCTGCGGCGGCTGGACGCGGGCATCTCGCGCTGCCTGCGCGCCAAGGCGCTGGTGGTGGGCGAGCTGCTGGGCCTGCCGCCCGCGCACTACGCGCAGGTCGCCGAGCTCGCCGTGGCAGAGGCGCTGGGACACGTCGGTGAGCACCCGTCCTTTGAAACTACTTCATCATTGAATATGCGTCTCAAGTATGGAACCCAAACTATGCCATTTATATCAATCGAATTGAAAGTATTCAAAGGCGGTTTTTGAGATACCTATGCTTCAGAGTTAAGATTCCTTACGATTCTATTAATTATCATAATCTCTGTAAACAATTTCATTTTTTGCCACTTGCAATCCGTCGTGACATTGCTGATTATCTGTATATGTTTAAAATCATTAATAATGAAATTGATTGTCCTGACCTTCTTAGCAAAATTCATTTTACTGTTCCTCAAAGAACTCTCAGGTTTAACCCACCGCTGAGTGTACCTTGTGCTTCAACCAACTATAGGCAGAATTCGTATATGGTGCGAGCGAGTAGAACTGTAAACGATTTCAGTAAATTGTTGGACATTGATCTGTTTCTAACGAGTGTCCCCAAGGCAAGGCGGTGCCTGTCCCTTAACTTTTTTAGTGTTTAGGTTAATTTTATTTAAATTACAACCAGTATGTAGCTAGTTTGTAATTGGCAGCATGGTGCTTGATCTGTTTGTGGTTTAGGTACGCGTAGTTTTAGTAAGTGTTCACATTTCATTTCTATCCCGTTTCTATTTGTGAAGACCTTAATTGGCTTGCTGTTTCTATTTTTTCTTTTTTAATGTCATTTTATGTTAGCTGTTGGTTTTCCGAAAATTAAATAAATAAATAAATCACCCGCCATATTGGATTAGCTGACACCTTTCTTGGAACAACTTAATCACCTGCCATATTGGATTTGCTGTCACTTCATACATTTATGTCAACTTAATCATAATTATTATCATCATCCGCAACTTCACTTCATATCCACAGTCCACTGCTAGCCTCATCGAAGTCTGGTCCGCGTTTTTTTCTGAATTCGAACACTTCGATCCTAACATAAATTTAATAAGGCTTATCGCAGCCGCCATATTGCTTTTTTTGTCATTTCACATAACCTATCTCACTCATGTGACATGTTCCAGATAAATTATTAGTACTGACCGATTCGAAGGAACACATGAAATGATCATAAAATAAACAGCATGATGTCTCCAGATGTGTCGTTAGAGCTGAACCCTCGCGGGCCGCCGGAGGAGGAGCCGGAGCCCGACATGCAGCAGCTCCTGCTGGCCGCCTGCACCCAGGGTGAGTGCTGCTCGACCTCCTGTCCCTCCGTCACCACAGATGAGGCAAGATAACATTTGGACGACCGAGGTGTCACAATGTTACTTTGTCTCTGTTCCCGTAGAGTAAAGTTTTGTCTATTAGTGCTCATTTTGAAGGGACTTCTAGTGTATTCTATCTTTTTGACAACTGTAACGTTATGTCATCTGTTATTACCGTGTCACTAGCTGACCCGACTGACGTTTCCTTTTAAAAAAACATTCTCTTTCATCCCCTCATCCTTCAAAAGCTCTGATACTATTTAAATGTTATCTAGATAACGTGAAGCCACGTAAGTCGACCGTTTGAACGAGCGAACCTTAACATCGTGTCAGGATTGTAGCATTACGTCAAACGTAACATCACCGTTTACGGATCTCCAATGTTCAGGCCGATGGTCACACGCGATGTTACATGACGTGATGTTCACAAGTGGTTCACAGATGTGGGACAGGTCATCCGACGGATCTAGGCATTCGTGAAGTTAGCCACTGGGGCGAGTTTGCGCATGTCCAGGTCCTCCCTCCCCCACCTCATCCCTCCGATCGCTCCCGAAAAACGATCCTGCGCAGCTCTCGCGGCTAACTTCACGAATGCCTAGATTCGTCGAGCCAACTATACTTTCCGTTGCAGCTAACCAGCTGACGCTGCTGGTGCGCGGCGCGCTGGCCGTCAGCGAGGGCGGGGGCGTGGCGGCGCGCGCGGGGGCGGGGCGCTGCGCCGCCTGCCGGGGGCGGGGCGCCGGGCCCGGTCAGTGTAACACCGAGTATCCCAGGAAGTCTTACAGAACGATTCCGTAACGATTGCGCTTTAACGTAACACTACTTCGATCCAATTTGCATAGGTCATGGGACGAAGTAACGATGTAATATTGATTCGGTAATGTATTATGAATTCGTGGTGAGGCTCCTGGGCTTCATCGTTTCAGATCGGACGCAGGATGAATCGAACCCGCAACTCCCAAACTTGTAGGACAAAATTTAGTAATTATTTCAAAAAAAAAAAAACTACGAGACCCGACTAAATAGCTTTTTTCAGACGTCATATTGAGTTTTTTGACATTTTGGATAGCCGATATCTTTCTTACAATCCAGGCAAAACCGACGACACCTCATTTGTTGAAATTTGTTCAGCCGGTTGTGCTTTAGCGACAGCCAAAGAAACTCTCATACATCCATACATCCCAAACATCCCTCCTTCTCAATCAGATAATACTCGTAAATAATGTACCGGTCCCGTCCCGCAGCCCCCAGGCCCGCGCCGCAGGAGACCGACGTGGACGGCGACGTGAAGCCGGCCGAGCTGCGCGAGCAGGACGACGCGCCGGCCGAGCGCGAGTGCGACGAGGACGACGACATAGGTGCGTGGCTAGCGAACGATCCATTTTTAGAGATAAACTTCGTCGAAGAGTTTTACCGGCTGCGCCAGTTTATCGATGATTATATTCCGATCCGGCTGCGCCAAGTGATTTTTAGGATCTCTTTATAATGAACGAATGGGATAGGAACGAATTTGAATGTTGGAGAGTGGATGTTTGGACGTCTACCACTTTGTAACAAATGAATGGATTTCAATGAAATTTGGAATTAATGTAGAATACGACCTGGATTAAAATACTGCCTACTTTATATTGGAAAAAAATCAAGGGGGTTAAAGAGGGAAGAGGTTAAAATTTTAATGAACATTATAATATTATGAGTAATAGAATAAATGTTTCCCCACAGAGCGGTCGGGGGGCGCGGCGAGGCTGGCGGCGCGTCTGTTGGACGCCACGTGCGGCCTGCAGGCCACGCTGGCGCGCCTGCTGGCGGGGGGCGCGGGGGGCGCCGGCCGGGGGGAGCGCGCCGCGCTGCGGGACTGCAACGACGGGCTGCGCGCGCGCCTGCGGGCCTACGGTACGTACGGAGGGGGCGGGGGGCGCGGGGGGCGCCGGCCGGGGGGAGCGCGCCGCGCTGCGGGACTGCAACGACGGGCTGCGCGCGCGCCTGCGGGCCTACGGTACGTACGGAGGGGGCGGGGGGCGCGGGGGGCGCCGGCCGGGGGGAGCGCGCCGCGCTGCGGGACTGCAACGACGGGCTGCGCGCGCGCCTGCGGGCCTACGGTACGTACGGAGGGGGCGGGGGGCGCCGGCCGGGGGGAGCGCGCCGCGCTGCGGGACTGCAACGACGGGCTGCGCGCGCGCCTGCGGGCCTACGGTACGTACGGGGGGCGCGGGGGGCGGGGGGCGCCGGCCGGGGGGAGCGCGCCGCGCTGCGGGACTGCAACGACGGGCTGCGCGCGCGCCTGCGGGCCTACGGTACGTACGGAGGGGGCGGGGGGCGCCGGCCGGGGGGAGCGCGCCGCGCTGCGGGACTGCAACGACGGGCTGCGCGCGCGCCTGCGGGCCTACGGTACGTACGGGGGGCGCGGGGGGCGGGGGGCGCCGGCCGGGGGGAGCGCGCCGCGCTGCGGGACTGCAACGACGGGCTGCGCGCGCGCCTGCGGGCCTACGGTACGTACGGGGGGCGCGGGGGGCGGGGGGCGCCGGCCGGGGGGAGCGCGCCGCGCTGCGGGACTGCAACGACGGGCTGCGCGCGCGCCTGCGGGCCTACGGTACGTACGGAGGGGGCGGGGGGCGCGGGGGGCGCCGGCCGGGGGGAGCGCGCCGCGCTGCGGGACTGCAACGACGGGCTGCGCGCGCGCCTGCGGGCCTACGGTACGTACGGAGGGGGCGGGGGGCGCCGGCCGGGGGGAGCGCGCCGCGCTGCGGGACTGCAACGACGGGCTGCGCGCGCGCCTGCGGGCCTACGGTACGTACGGGGGGCGCGGGGGGCGGGGGGCGCCGGCCGGGGGGAGCGCGCCGCGCTGCGGGACTGCAACGACGGGCTGCGCGCGCGCCTGCGGGCCTACGGTACGTACGGGGGGCGCGGGGGGCGGGGGGCGCCGGCCGGGGGGAGCGCGCCGCGCTGCGGGACTGCAACGACGGGCTGCGCGCGCGCCTGCGGGCCTACGGTACGTACGGAGGGGGCGGGGGGCGCGGGGGGCGCCGGCCGGGGGGAGCGCGCCGCGCTGCGGGACTGCAACGACGGGCTGCGCGCGCGCCTGCGGGCCTACGGTACGTACGGAGGGGGCGGGGGGCGCGGGGGGCGCCAGCCGGGGGGCGCGCGCCGCGCTGCGGGACTGCAACGACGGGCTGCGCGCGCGCCTGCGGGCCTACGGTACGTACGGAGGGGGCGGGGGGCGCCAGCCGGGGGGCGCGCGCCGCGCTGCGGGACTGCAACGACGGGCTGCGCGCGCGCCTGCGGGCCTACGGTACTTACGGAGGGGGCGGGGGGCGCGGGGGGCGCCGGCGCACTGCGGGCCTGCGGTACGGTCCCCTCACCCCCGTCACTGCGGGACTGTCTCTAACATGTTTCAGTTCCCCGGCGAGACAGTTTCCACGTGAAGTTACATACGAACGTACACTTTTCGAACAGGATAATTGAAGAGCCCGCGACCTCACTCCGACTATCCCAATTCATGTATCTAGTGCCCTCGTTAGATACATTACATGCTATATAATTACTTTTTTTTCTTTTTAGAACAAACGAGAGAGGAGATCTCCTTCCCCAAGGAGGATCCGACGATGCAGGTATGTATCTCGTGCGAGTAGCTTGCTTGCTAACCGGCGCTAGATGGCGTTGTGTGAAATTTTCACCGATATTTAGTACTAGCTTCTTCTCGCGGCTTTGCTCGCGAGGTACCTACATAAAATATAGCCTATGTTACTCAGGGATAACGTAGCATTCTAACGGTGAATGAATTTTTGAAATCGGCCCCGTAGTTATTGAGTTTATTCGTTACAAACGAAAATACAAAAATACAAAACTTTTCTCTTAATAATATTAGGATGGATATTTAAATAACGCCTAATTTTATAATGAATGTTATTTTTCCAGGATCAACCCAGCAACGGAGGTTGATCTCCGCCGAGCACCGAACCTACGACTAGACTAACACGAGGCGCCACCACTCCGCCGAGGGACGCCGGCTGGCCCGGCTCGCGCCCATCCGCCTTACAAAGTTTTATCGAAAACGCTCGAGCATTTTCCCACGGATGGTATTTTCCAGAAAACTTTATTTTGGATCGTTTTTGTTTCCCGAAATCGAATATTGTATATTTTGTAATAATTGTTTTTAGTAGATTTTATTTTGTAAAACTAATTGTAGGTTTAATGTTTTTATTCCATACGTAACGATGTAATGAGGTGTAAGTGTAGGACGAGTTGCAAGTTGTCCACTTACAGTTTTAAATTCTGTAATGTTATGTGTTTTCTATGTAAATAAGTAATTACCTGTAGTTATTGTACATTATATCATGTTGTTAAATCTATTCGCTTCGGAAGTATTCAATCGACAATATAAATTATATATTTTGTAGGAAAACCGTAACTTTTATAATAACTATTGACGGCATCAAATTATATTTATTAATATGTAAAATGACGTAATGCACAAGCACGTAGGGTTTTATATAAAGTTTACTTATTAACTGAATAATATGTGTTTGAATGATCAAAAAATCTAAATAGACCCACAATATAGTCCACTGTCTAAAATTTGATTTCTTTTAAATCGTCTAAAACCAAAAACACAAAAAACTGTAGTTTAAGCCGTAGCTTTGACTATTTGATTTAACAATTTTTTAATCATTTTAATCATAAAAGCAATGTATACTAAGTCCTTGATCGATATTCGTAATACCGAGACTATTTAGATATTTGTATGTTCGTACGTTTGTAGATCTATAACGTCGTATCAGCTGGACCGATTTGGATAAATTGTTAAATAGATAGTAATAAAAGTACACACGTACTTACAAATTAAATAATGTAAGTACTGTCAATATTGAGAGATTAGTACGAGTATGTATTCAATATGGGACTTCGCAGATCCTTCTCTCATCAATAATATTTTTATCAATTGATCTCTCATCAATATTATTGACGTTTTTTATTATATTAATATTTTTATCATTAAACCTCTAATAGTTCATTTATTCCATGAAGACAAGTGACCTTAAAGCTATGGATATAAGATTCAATATCGAAGGTTGTTCCATTCTTCGTGAAATGAATAGCAAACAAAACAAAAACAAACATTGTTCCTTCAAACATTTTTTGTTAATATTTGTGCTTCAAATCAGTTGAGTATTTTTTCTAAATTCACTTATTTTTCTCCATTTTCTGGTGAACATAGATTTAGCCCATTTTGAAACATCTCCTTTCAGTATATATTTCTAAACTTACGCGATCTGAACACATTATTATTAGTATCAAACGGGTATTTATCGCGTTTTATTTACCTATTTTCTCGACGTTTCAACAGGTCTTGCCAGTTCTTCTCGTACTGGGGATAGGACTGGAATTGGCACCTAGACTCACCTAGCATGTAAGACGATTCAAAATGATCCTTGTGATATTACTGAATAAAGATTATTGACTATTGACTATTGACTATATTGACTATTGGTTTACACCCTGTCTTGGTCTCGGGATAAATACCCGTTTAATACTAATAATAATCTCCTTTCGTAGGTACTCGTCTCGTCTCGGAGCAGTAGATATAAGTACCTTGTAAACGCCATATTAAACACTACAATGATATAATAAGCTGTTTAAGTACCTAATTACATGTAATGAACGCTTTAGTATCGATTATCCTTTCGGTGTATGGTTTGATCGACGTCTGGCTGTAGATTAGGTATAATTACCGACATATTTATAGAAAAACCTTTTTTAAATAATGATTTGACTTATTTTAAAACAGCTAATATACTTAATTTTTCCGTAAACGTAGGTAGTTTGAAGCAATGTTATATAAATTATATATTTGATAATACCTTAGGCTAGAATTAGACCAAAAGAGACCCATCCATTTTCCATTACTTATATATTTGTATATTTATATAATTGAGCTTGTGTAAACTTATATAAATATTGGCGTTATATTATATACCTGTAGGACGATGCATCTACTGTTTATGTACGTTATTTCTTTTGTCGCAATAAACTATTGAAGATGGACCTATTGTATTATTATTATCACTAACTGATACATTAAAATGCCCCATCTTCTGTGGTGAAAGGATATAATGTTCGCATGAGTCCTTTCGAGCATTTGACGTTATACTTTTAGGTTCTACGACATGCCGATTTCCTCACGATGTTTTCCTTCACCGTTTTAAATAAACCAAAATTATTTTTGTCATAATCCCCACATGTCAGTGGAGAAAACGCCAAAAAATATTTGCATAATCCCCACTGGTGGGGACAGCTTAGTGGGGATTATGACAATAAACCTTTTAGAGTACTGGTTTAACTTGTATTCACACATTTATCTCCATTTTAGGTGTTGGGGCGTGATGAAACACCCCGACCCTAAGTCGAAAAATTTGCCAGGTGAAGTAGGGAGGAAATACTCTAGTAGTCAATAGGCAAAATTTTTTTATTCAATTCTCGTAATACGTAAACATTGGAGACAGACAGACAGACAAAGATCAACAGGAATTCTAAATATCTAGAATCGTGTTCTAGCGGTAGTTTATTATTCAAGTTAGGTTATAAATTGAGCATTTACAGCGTGGTCATCTGTGCCAAAACCTTCGACAAACTCTAGCTAGATCCTTTGCATGGCCTCGTTATTGAAAGTCGATTGGTTATGTCATAATCCCCACTGGTTCCCATTGGGGACAGCTTAGTGGGGATTATGACAATAAACCGATTATTCAACATACCTTAGAATTAATTACAATTGTAATTTTATAATACTTAAATACTCGGGGCATAATTTTTGGGAAGCAATTCAATGTACCTACTATAACTAATAAATTATATCAATAATTTTTATAAATAACTTATTTAAAACAATTTAATATTTAGTTATTTAAATCTACCCTACGTAGGTAGGTAGGTATTATACTATGTAGTTGTGGTTAAAACTTTTCCTATTTACGTAAACCGCGTAGATAAAATGTAGTTACAACGTAATGTACATCACTCCTACCTAACTGAAATAGGTACATTCATTTATCAAATAATGGTGGTGAATCTGTTGTTCCGCGAACTAATTAAAAAAAATCTAAAAAAATGCCGAACTAAACACGACCTTATTTTGTTCACTTCAAATACTAAATTAGCGTAAACATTTTAAATTACAATTCTAAATTTGACTAAACTGACGTATGATTGACGTGTTTTAGCTTATTTTAGAAGCCATGTAAATTGGTGTTGACTAAAGCTACGTGAAAATGATGGAAAATTAATGAAATTAGAATGATTATGTCAATTTTAGATCTCTTTAAAACTGTCATTCAAAAATGTGACGCTAATTTGGTCTTTAAAGTAAGCCAAATAAGATCGTACCTATGGTAGCATTTTTTAAGTTAGTCTGCAAAACAACCGAGTTACCACCACTGGAAATGTTTTCTTTGCAATTATTGGATGAGGTGAGTCATTATGTCAAGTGCACGGACAGAGCGTCTGAGACACGCCTTTCACCACACTGGTGACGAACGGACCACACAATAAGGAGATATACATCTAACAAGGAACAAGGTTGATCTCAGGTAGAAAATGCCTTCGGCATTATGCTCGCCAATTGTGCATATTTTGTATTTTGTGTGCAATAAAGAGTTTAAATGAATGAATCTCGACTCCAGAAGCATATCGGAAAGTCCGATAGCTTCAACAGTGCTCAATCACTGCAATCACCGACCCAACGATAGTTAGGTAGTACCGACATTAGTTAGTATTGCGTACGTGACAGGTTGCAAGGTCGCCGATTCTAAGAACTCAATGACACACAAGGACACACTACCTATCGAATAAAATAAAATATTATTCATATTAAAGAAATACCTGGATGACCGGTTTTTTTTTCGTGTTTTTTTGGAAAATGAAACCTAGCTAGTTCGATACATCGCCCCCGAAACCCTCTGGATACTAAATTTCATGTAAATCGCTGGAGCCGTTTCCGAGATTCCGATTATATTTATATATATGTATATACAAGAATTGCTCGTTTAAAGGTATAAGATAGTACCTGGGTGACCGAGCTTTGCTCGTTTTTTTTCGGTAAACGACGTTTTCTAAAAATGAAACCTAGCTAGATCGCTTTATCGCCCCCGAAACCCCCTGCATACTAAATTTCATGAAAATCGTTGGAGCCGTTTCCGAGATTCAGATTAATTTTTATACATTATATTATACAAGAATTGCTAAGATTATAATAAGATTGGCGACGACCGCGACCCTACTTACCGTAGCGTAGTGTAGTCTACCATACTACTATTCCCGTAGTACAGCTACCCATAGAAAAAAGTCTAACCTAACTTACGTGAACTAGTCACGTAAGTTAGGTTAGCCTTTTTTTCTATTTTGTTTTGCTTTTGAATTTAATTTACAAATCAAGATTTTTTTATTTCACTTCGGGACTTAGCAAAGCAATTGTAGTGCACGAAAGCAAAACTTGCGAATGTATACGGTTTATTGTCATAATTCCCACTAAACTGTCCCCACCAGTGGGGATTATGACAAAACTCATCATCTTCCTGCCCTTATTCCACTGGTGGGGTCGGCACAACATGTTCTCTTCCTCCACTCTCTCCTATCATCCGTCGTCTCAGTACTCACTCCCTTCTTTCACATTTATTATGACAAAACTATAATTAGGTATAATATTGGCAACAATTGAAGTACTAGCAATTAGAGAAGTTAGGTTAGGTCACTAGGTACATGGTTAATACGTACATATCCCGGAAACATGATGACGGAAAACTAACTGTGACGCAATTGAACAAAGTAGTTCAGCACCTATATACCATTGTATTTAACCATCGATTTAATTGTATTTAAAGCACTTTGCGATAAGCTGTCTCATTGTAAAATTTTAATAGATAATAATTTATTATCACGTTATAACTTAATATCAAAATCACGACAATGAAGTGGATTTACGTTATAATATTCGTCGTGTGCCTCTTCGGTGCGCAGGCGCTACCTACGGGACAAGTTACCGGCGCCGGCGTCAGGCACAAGAGAAATGCTTTTTTTAATCGTATTGATCGGCTCTGTCCCGAAGAGTATATGACACAGAGATATAACAGAGCTTGGAATATGTGCATGTAAGTATCATTTTCTTATGTATGTCCCCAAAAACGCCTGAATTGATTTGGAAAACTCTTTTTTGGTTCCATAGAAATTTCATCAAAATCGGTTTTATAGTTTGTTTTTTTCTACGTAGTGCAACAGCATTTGAAGTTGCTTTAGTTTTAATTTTCAAAACGTAAATAGACAAGGGACAGTCACCTCAAAAAGTTGCTGTAACCTACTCAGTAAAATTTTACTGGACTGTTTTTCTTCAGTAAAAACCGTTGGAAACTTCATGAAAGACAACTTTATAAAAACTGAATTTGGATATTTATCGAAGCCGAATAAGGTGTGTCTTACGTGTACCTATGCACGTAAAAAACCTGTGGCGCACTCCAATCCTTTCAGCACACTGGTACGAATGAATGAGATACACGATAATAATAATAAGTATTCCTATAAGCGGCGATGGGTTCACAAACTATCGTACGGAATACTAACTACTCTGTAACGTGAGCATGTGTCAAATAAAATGTATGGACGTATTTACAGGAAACGGGGACAAGGGAACTCATTTTAAATATTTAATTAAAGTACCGCTGTCCCCGTTAGACAGGGTCACAGAATTCGGGGACAACGGGAATACACGATTTTTTGTATATAGTCAGTATTTTTTGGAAGTGACTGTACCTACTTACTAGTTCTTGTAGGTTAGTATCATGCCCCTGACTTGGGTTGCGTTGAGTACTTAATAATTCGTTTGGTTTCAGAAACAAGGAAGTGGTAGATGATGATGCATTCGATTAAAATAAGAAAACTCTCGAGGGTTAGATTAACTAACTAAAGCAAGGGCGGATCCAGCTTTGGTGCCAGGGGGGGTCACATAGTCGTGGTCAAGTCACAAACTTTAATTAGTGGTCCACCTAGGTCCTGGACCCAGCCCAGGGGGGGTCATGACCCCCATGACCTCCCCCCTGGATCCGCCCTTGAACCAAAGGTTAGGTTAAACATTAGCAGAACAATATTCTAGCTAGCTAGTAGAAATGTACCTATCTATTGTTATTATAAGGTATAAGTATTATGTAAAAGCATTAATTACTAGTTAAGTGCTTAGAAAGTGCTTTAAATACTCAGTTAGTTTTGTGTTATCATTGTTTTAATATTATAATTAAACTATCGTTGGTTTACCGACTGTTTGTTTTGCAATAAAATTGTTAAGACTCACTGTATATATTATATTATAAGAATTTGAATTAAAAATAATTTCGAGGACTACACAGCTTGTGTTATTCTTTACCCCTTGCGATCCTAACGTCGTGGGTTCAAAACCATCGTGGTTTCTCCTTTCAACAAAAGTATGTGTGAAGAGCCGGTGCTCTTAGAGGTAAAAAAACAACGCTCCGCACGTACAGAGAGCGTCACTAACTGCTAACCTTCTAAAGTTCAAATTATAATAATCATAATGAAGAAGACATAATATCTTACGAAAGGTAGATTTTTCAATTTGATCATTTTCGATCGATTTGAGCAACAAAGGTGTCTTAGTACCTAGGTACCTACGGTTTAAGATTGTTTACAAAAGTTTATTTATATAGATGACTAGACGACCCGGCAGACGTCGTCCTGCCCGGCAGCAGCGCCACCTACCGGTTCAAAATCAAAATTAGAGGAAATGATTTTTCCTTTATTTTATTATTTCGTCAATGTAAATGTAAACAAGGTGTAACAAAATATCCCTATAAAGCTTGAACGGGAGTATTCTATACGTCATTGCGAACAACGTTTGTTCAAAGACTTTTAAAGTTTCAAAGGTTTTCATTCATGAAATGTCTCTTAAACTTTGCTCCAATATGTACCTTGACACCACATGATTATATATGGATAACATATAATATAATAATATAATATATAATATAATATCCCTATAAGGAAACAGAACTAAATAAAGTTTCGTCAACTATAAAAACTCGTACTAAACTCCCAAGATTCGTCGGGTTACGTTAAAACAAGGTAAATAGGTACTTAGATAAAATATTTTAATGCATTTAACAGCTCTAACAAAAATTTTTTCTTTCCAATACTTACCTACTTTTAGATACCTACGTACAGTCAACATTAAAATTAAAATATCCGTGCGTCACGCTAATCCCCACCTACCAATTTACCCTGTACCTACATTTAGATAGGTAATACATAAGGATAGGCGAAACACATTATGTATCTATATAATCAGGCTTATATACCAGTCACGATACAGTTATAATTATAAATCAGTGGGATAAACAGTTTCACAGTGACATCAACAATACGTCAAAATGAAATGGCTCTACGTGATAATCGCCATGTGCCTGGTCTGTGCGCGCGCGCAGCCCGTACACCAGGCCGCAAGGCACAAGAGGATGGCGGACGCGGGGTATCTTAGTGATCCTGGGGTACCTTGTCGCTTTAACTACGATGCATACAGATACAGCGGATTTCAATTATGCGTGTAAGTACCTTGTCTGCCTACCTTCTCAAAATACTTATTAGCTGATGCCCGCGGCTTTGCCCGCGTGGCGAAGACAGCTTACTATTTTCCGAAGTTACAACAAATATAATTATAAAGCAGCACTCTTTAGAGGTACCATTTTGGAAATTTCTTTTCTGTAGGTACCTTTAGACTTCTAAACCAGTCAGTCAGTAACGTAATAATTGTACCTATATATGTAGGTATTTTAGATTTTCATGATCTTTTTTATTTCAGGCCTAGTATGGACCAGTTTTATGCTGACTTGCAATAAACTGAAAAACTAAGTACTTATTAGGTACAACTTAAAATTTTGTACCTACCTACTTACCTCATTGGGGACTTACCAATATATAGGTACACATTTATCTACTTATGACCTTCTGATCAAGAGGGGTATTTTAATATAATGTTAACATTTAATCCTCAGTAAAATGTCTTTTATTAACCCATATTATCCACTTTCCTCATCCATCCACTATTCCACTTTTACTGCGATGATGATCACGTACGACTCTGGTAGGTACATAGACTACTAGCTTCCGCCCGCGGCTTCGCCTGCGAGGTACACATAAAATATAGCCTATGTTCATCGTGAAAGTTCATTCTACACATTGGTGAAATATTTTTTTCAAATCCATCCTGTAGTTTCGGAGACATGAGTAATAGGTACCTAAACAGATAGGAAAAAAACTAAAAATCGCCGATTTGTATTCTGTTACTTGTCTTTAGTCACCCTTTTTCTTTATTATTACTTTTTTTCAATGTACAGACACACGGATTCAACTGTTTTACTATTATTTTAGGTACTTACTTATAAAACAGGATAAGTACAAAATTCTGCTACATTTGTCCTTCTAAGCACTAAAGACTGGCTTAGTTAATAATAAACCTACCTTTAGCTCATAACTACGTAGGTAATCTATATAAATAGGGTCCTGCTTCTGAGTGCAGTCAGAGTGTACACACACCTCGTTTTGGAATCATGAAGTGGATATTATACCTTCTATTTTTTATCGCGTGCTTCGTGAGTGCGTGGGCGCAGCCTTCAGCCAATCAGGGAGCTCAGAGGCCGAAGAGATTCAGTTTTATCCATAAGCCCTGCCCCCCTGGACACTATCTTATTAACAGGGAGTGTGTGTAAGTATTGGCATTATTTTCTTGGTCACAAAATCCTAAAAAAAACGTTTTTGTAAGTGTAAAAGTCTATGGTAATATATTTTACAAAATATCCCTGAAATAAGGAGGGTTCTTTCAGTTTATAAGTGCACTTAAAAATGAAATTCTTGAAATAATTCTTTAAGAGATGTAAAGGAAGGTTGAAGTTTTATGAAAAATATTACGGTTTCTCTAGTGCTCTATAAAATCCTAAGTCAAATTGATGACAAAAAAGTTACAAAATGAAATCTGCTCAAATTTTCTTCGGTATCCCTAACAAAAGTAACAAGGATCATACAAAAAAGCGCTAGGACCAGCGAGTTTCTTGACAGTTCTGCTCGGGCTAGAATCATCTAGCAGTAGGTAGGTACTTAACTAACGCAATTCAAAATGATCCCTGTGATTTCATTGAATAATTTTAATGAAAACCATGTCACATGTAACACAAAACTCACAGGTCATAAGGTCGACAGGTCAGTGCGACTGGAATAGTCCACAGTAAAAATAACTATAACTTTGTAGGTGCTCGGTGAATTTAGATGGCTATTCCAGCATTTCCAACCCTAGTCTGTGTTTACTATTTACTTTGGCTACTGTCTTATTTAATAAAGTCATCTATATACCTGTCTAAATCAGTTTCACATGTTTTTTTTGTTTCAGAGTTGACCCTGACTACGATGTATTCGATTAGGTAAATAATAAAAAAAAAGTATTTGTTAATAAATAAGTAAACATTCAAAGTCTTAACTCATGTGAATTATAAAAGTTTAAAATAAAGCATAATTTATCATTGCCTTTGACTTAAACTGATACTATTTTACCATCTCAATAATGAACATTATGGACAACTTGTCTCTAATGTATTTGCCCACGCCCGGTCCACTGCTAGGATAATAGTTCTGTGCCAATTACATCCATAGTTTTGCTCCTTCATAGCATGTAATTCCCATTTCATTTGTAGAAAAACACAAAAACAAAATTTTTAATTTTACTTAATTTTATTTGTAATGATGTAATATTGTAGGTATAATAAAAAACAAAATAGTCTAGTGTGATGAATTGAGTATGTACTTATTTTTATTTAGTAGAACAAAGTGACTAAAACACCGATAAGCAGCATAGAAGCGACACTCCGACCCGCGCCGGCGACTTGCGGTGGATGGCCAATAACTGCCTCGTATAGAAATTCCAGGACTCTGCTCTTCACCACTGCTAACTCTTCTGTCTCGCTCTCACTGGATGGTCTATAAAAAATACATTATTTCAATATAAACTAGTATTTATATTAAAAAACAAAACACCTGACTGAATGTAATTGAAAAGAGCTTGCATATTGGAATTTTATATAGCATGTTATATCGTGATCCAGACGACTCTAACGACATCTCAAATCTCAAATTATCAAAATTTGTACAGCCGTTTGGACTACAGCTACTACCAAAAGAACTCACATACATACATAGAATACAAAAAAAATTACGTAGGTGTATGCCGCCTAATTCCCACATTCCATGCAGTGCAGTTCACACGTTGGTCTTTAAATAACTTCGCCAACACTGCATACAATACGGTAATTGGGCTACAAAGGTCTTACATATCAAAAGACAGTTGCAGCAACAAAATCAAATTCAAATTTTCAATAGAGCGAAGCAAGCCACTAAGACTTTCACTAAGGAAGTTATAGAGCCGGTAATACTGCAATACTGCTTACCTGTATGCCCGACAGTGCGACACGTTAGGCACGACGTACACTGGAGAGTTAGGGGTGGCATGGGTCGCGTTCGGCCCCATGGGAGACCAGGGGTCGTGGCCGCCCGCCACTGAGACCACGTGGTCCGGCATTTGGGTCACCCCTCCAAACAACAGGTTGGTGCGCTCAATGCCAGATCGCAGGAATTCCTCGTCAAAGCTGATAAATAAATGTTGCTAATTTAATTTAGCAATGTACCTACTTATTATAGCTCTTACAAACCATCATGTTTTAGAAACGTTCACATTTCAAGCTCGAAGTAGCTACTTCAATACAATTTTTATATGAAAATTATATTACTTTGATATTGCGCAAAGAGCTTGTGGTAAGGTCCCTGGTTTCAACGAGATTGAGTTGGCTGACAGAATGCTCCTTTGGCATTAAGCCCTTTTTTGTCTCATGGTCTTGTAGTTGTGTACAATAAAATATAAATGATAACATTATTATAATTTTTAAGTGAAGGAAAAAATCATGAGGAAACCGGCATACTTACCTTAGAACTAAAAATTCGAAGGTAGGTATGTGTCATAGGTTAGTATTCTTATAAGCGGCGATGGACTTGCAACCTGTCACGTACGGAATACTGTGCGAAATGTGGGCATGTGCCGATTACATGTTACATTACATTAGTTTATATTAATGATAGATTACATGTTTGAAAGTAGTTACTTTGAGAACTTTGAGGATATCTAAAAAGGGTAGTCAGAGGCTGGTCCATCTAGTTAGATATCTAGCGAACCTGGGTATTACAGTCGTGGTCATGTTTGTTTTTATGTTTTATATGAACATTTAAGGATAATTCTGAAATAAGTTGATGTGAGTCCGTCCAATGACGAAAATATGACCTATTTTACCTTGAGCACGACCAAATACATGCAGAATGACAATATACTGAACGGGAATTTGTCATACTTTTAGAGACAAATCGGTGCTATCAAACGGTGAAGGAAAACACTGTGTTTTCCTTACAACCAAAACGTTCAAAGTTGAATACTAAAAAAGACAAAGCGTCATTGTAGGTGTTAGTTAACAGTGATATGATAGACTAGCAACCCACATACAGAACACTAGTATCTATGCACCTACCTACTGCAATATGTGTTAATTATATATCTCGGACGTGACTCTGACTACTTTCCTCAAAGTAAATACAAAATCATAGCGATAAACATCGCTAAAATCACGTTGTGACGTAGAGCTTTAAAAAATAAAGTGCGCCTCAGGCTCTTTTAGTGCACTCGACAAAAAAAAACTTTAAACCAAAGTAAAAGTTCTAAAGAAATATCTGAGGCCCTCATACAATATCCCTCTTATATAGAGCGCTGGTGGCTGGTGGTGTAGTGATAGCACCCCTGCCTCACGATCCGAAGGTCGTGAGTTCAAACCTAGTCGTGCACCAATGAGTTTTTCTATTCGAAAAATATATATGTGCGCAATGCCAGTGCTACGGTCAAGAAAAACATTGTGAGGAAACCGGCATACCCGAGGCTTCCGTCAACTGGGACCGCTAGGTATTGGGACCGCGGTCCCATTCACCGGATAGATTTAAGTTTATTATTTTTCTTCCGGCAATTGGGACCACTCTCGAAAGACGTGACTTGTACAGTCGTCGACAACAAAGACGATTACAAAAAAGTGTTAAAAATTATTAGAAATTACCCTAGAACCAAAAATTCGAAGGCGTGTGTCATAAGTTAGTATTCTTATAAGCGGTGATGGGCTTGCAACTTGTCACGTACGGAATACTAACTTCTGTTCAAAATGTGGGCATCTACCAAATGTCATGTTTGGACTTGCCTCTTACTATCTTTAGATATCCTCAAAGATCTAAGTACTTAACTAAAGATTTGAGGAAGATATCTACCGAGCCTGGGGATTACAGTCGTGATCATTTTTTCTTTTATATCCTCTCCCCACACTGGTTCGCAAGTCCTTACAAGTCCTTACAAGTTGGAGAAGAAGTCCTTGCACATCTGGTGGAAGTACTCTAGCGGCACGGTGCTCAGGAATGGCTGCCGGGGGCTGGTGGTAGACTGGTACCATCCGTACTCCACGCACGTCTGGTACGTCCAGAGCCGCACTGAAATCACCCATAAAACCATCTCAGTAAGGGTCAAAATACTATCTCAGTAGGTTTGGTCTGGTACGTCTAGATCCGCACTGAAATCACCCATAAACACTTCTTAGTAAGGGTCAAAATACTATCTCAGTATGTTTGGTCTGGTACGTCGAGAGGCACACTGAAATCACCCATAAACCCTTCCCAGTAAGGTTCAAAATACTATCTCAGTAGGTTTGGTCTGGTACGTCCAGAGGCGCACTGAAATCACCCATAAATCCTTTTAAATAAGGTTCAAAATACAAAGTAGGTATGCTTTAGTTCGTAATAAGATCATTAGCGTTATAATTGTATCGAGTTATAATTATTTCCTCGTGATGTTTTTCTTCAGCCTTGGAAGTCCTGAGCGATATTTTGTTTGTCAATTATATTATATTTTCCTTTGCTAACCACAATACGCTTATTCCTGTTTTGGTTTCCGCAAAGTTAAACCGCGTTTGAGATAATGGGATACCTACCTAAAGGATTTTTTTAATTCTAACGGTTTTCGATGAGCACACCATCTAATTGCTGAACAGAAAAACTAGAGTTTGTTTCGAAAAATAACAGATGGCGCTACTACCTATAACTGTTCGGTCAAGCAAGAGTTTTTCCTGAAAGTTTGTAGGTATTAGTGAAATAGTAAGGTACCTATTCTACGGGTGAAAAAACGGGGCGTGCATGGGTATTAGTAGAATAAATTTTAGTACGTTATTTTACAATACAAATGGATGGGTACTTACCTTTCTATAGGTAAATACCTAGTTATTTCACTAGTTTGTATTTTCTTACTAGGTGTTAAAATTATATGTCTTATATTCACTGACATAAAGGTGAAGCTACGAAAAGCTAGTCTTGCTACTAAACTTTATGCAGTACGATGAAGTCAAAACTGAAAGGGCAGACTGTGAGGAATGCAGCACTGTGCAGTGCAAAGTGCAGATTAGCCGTTAATTGCGTGTAATGGGCGCGCAACATCTGTGAATCAAATGTCAGACGCCGGCGCACTACACACGACCGGCTGGGACGGCCAACTGGTGGCGTTCGGGCATTGTTGGGCAGTTTATTGCGTAAATAGGGCAAATTGGGCAGATAGGAAAATTCCTTTCTACTCTATTCGTGAATAGCTGTAGGTAAATACTATAGATGTTGCCGTCTCATAGACGATGGGACGATGAAAGGTAATGGTAATAAATTCTGAACATTTCACGGGGATGATTAACTACTGCCATCATCTGCCATCACGTGGGGGTGGTTTATGGTGACCGATGGTAATAATTCGAGTTTGAATGATGATGAGTCTTTGCATCGGACAGCGTGTGTCCCAGCAGTGGGAATAATTAAATAATTAGGTATTATGTTAAATAGGTATAAAATCAGAGATGGACGCAAAATATTTCATCAGTCCTACCTAAATAATTATGTCAGTGTTCTTGTTGGCGTTTCCCAATCATTTTTTGCACTGAAAAAAATGTATAATCAGTATGTCTGTAAATTGTTTTTTTGGCAAATGGCCAAAGTAGGTTGTAACTCATTCAATAAAGGCTCACTGACTACCTCCGTTTAGATATAATCAACTATCTAGAGTACCAAGAGATCTGAGGAGATCATGATAATGTCATTGTAGGGTTTTTTTTTATAATACCTAACCATAAATAATAAAATATTTAAATAAATATTAAAAAATCAATAATAAATTATATTATTTCTATACACTTTTGTACTAACTGGTAGTCCCATTGCTCTCCAAACTAACCAGCCGTGTGTCCCACGTTTGAACCTCTGTTAGTGACAATTACCATCGCATCTACATTGCAGATGCCTTTAAATAATAACCTATTCATGCTCTGCCTCCCTCGCTCTTACAGGCAGACACAGACTGTCTCGCTCCAACACCGATGAGTTTGGGGAAAATGCCAGAAAAGCTAATTTGACAGTGAAGTTTGTAATTTTGTAAAAACTAGAGAGGAGTGAACTTTTGAAGCGAGGCTATGCTTCAACTAAGTTAAGCCTGTTCAGTGCGGTCATCGTACTTCACAGTTTACATTATAATATTATAAATGCAAGTTTGCGTGTGTGTGTTAGTTTGTTATTACGGCTGGACAAATTTAAGTGAAATTTTAATTGAACTTAATGTATACCCTAAAAAAACACATAGGCAACTGGCTATCCTGGAAAAAGCCCCAAAAGGATTAAAATTAGGTACATACGAATAAATAAAATGTTACGTTATACAGGGCGGGTGAGACTGCGGAGGCGTCGCTATTAATATTTTTACCATACAGTTATTGCCCACCGTCCACCTCCTGAGTCCACCTGGGTGAACTGTGGAAAGTTTTTTTTTCCACAGTTCACCCAGGTGGTCTCAGGAGGTGGACGGTGGGCAATAACTGAAAACGTCAGGTTTCAGTTTTTTAGGTTTTGACAGCAAAATGGGCTGAGGTAAGGCTGAGGAACGAATATAGGGCCATTATGATTCGGCATTCGTGCATGTTCCACTCACTGACAGCCTGCGGCGCGTCGTAGCTGACGTTGGTGTGTTGCAACACCATCTCCGAGTACCGCGACTCGATGCAGGGCTGCGTCAAGGGCTGCACGCTGATCCAGTTGGCGAGCCGCTGGACCGCTCCTGTCATTATAAACTTAGGTTCAAGGCTTATTGTATCTGGTTTCCGAATGTGCATAATGGTGAAGAAAAACATCGTGAGGAAACCCGCGACTAAGCTGAGTACTAGATGCTGCAAACCGTTTCCATCTAAAACCATGTCTCAGGCATCAGAAAGTTTTTTTACCATAGCTTCTTCTTCTTCTTCTTCTTGCCCTTTTCCTACGCTACGTGGGGTCGACACGTTTTCTTCTTCCATTTCCCTCTATCATCCGTCATCTCAATACTACCTTACTCATAATTATCATCTCTCACACAGTCCATCCATTTTTTCTTTGGTCTACCTCTACCCCTATATCCATCCACATTCATACCTAACACTCTCCTCGTCCATAACCAAAGCGTCAGGTGGAAAAAATAAGCAGGAAAATAAAGTCCAACAAAATACCAAAATACCATGTGAAAGGCTGCTGGTGGAGGCTGGATGCGTCGAGTTGAGGACAGGGCGCAATGGCGCTCATTGGGGGAGGCCTATGTCCAGTGGACTGCTATAGGCTGGTGATGATGATGATGAAAATGCCACACTCACCAACAGAGGTGTCGTTGAGTACGGCGCAGGCGGCTGGGATCTGTCCGGGAGTGGCGTACTGCACCAAATAAGCGAAAGACTCCGTCACTCCGAACCAGAAGAAGGTGGCCAGGTCCAGCGGAGTGGTGGCTATGGTGGTGCAGGTGCTGAGGAAGAGCATCCAGGTCTTAATATCTGGAATATTATTCTGGAAGCGGAAATATCAAAAGGTTGTCATGCTTCTTGTCCTTGAAAGGACATGATAAGATAACTTCTTATCATTGTAATATTTGAGATGCAGAATTAAACACCAATTTATCGAGACTGATTTATTAGTAAAATAATGGCGGTAGGCTTACACAGATGCATTGACTTCTACCCGCAATGTCAATACATTACAATCATGAACCTTAATGATCTTCTTATCATTCAAGAATCTATCATGTCTTCAAAATTTTTAGGTTTTACGACGTGTGTAGCAGTTTCCTTACAATAGTTTCTTTCACCGTTTTGGGATTGCTGACATGATTATGGATTTCTCTAACAGAATCTGCTACTAGTTTTGATTCCACGTCCATAGGATCAGTTGGTAATCAGCTTCAACCAACGAGAGAAATGTGTCATTTTTGTTTGGCCTAATTACATATTTTTGGTGGTCCATAGAACGAAATGCCTTCGTTAGTAAAACGCATACAATGTAAAACGTCATGGTAACAAAACGGCCTCCCTTTTTGCCATAAGACTCCTCTTTAATAAACGCTGTCTAAGGTGCTCATGATAAGGGGGCAGATCTTGGTTTGGTGATCACGATGATAGAAATCAGTGTTATTGGCGATAGTTACTTGAACATCTGAGACACGCTGGCCGGTCCGCTGGGAGTCTCCAGCAGCGCCACCAGCGCCGCCATACTCTCCTCCACTGACGTCACGCAAGACTCGCCACCCTGCGCGCGCAGCGCTTCTGTTATCACTTCCAAGTATTCTGGACAGAACATAATTAATAGAATATAATTAAAATTGTTATCACGCCTTTAGAAATTGGGAAATTTCACATAAAGATTGATAAATGATTGATTCAGGCGTGATTTTGCGGAAATCTATTACAAATACTGAAAAGGACAGAAATATCTAGTACTTTACTGCTAAACTATTATCTAATGAGCATAACAGCACAAACTCAAATAAAAATTCGACACGTGTTTCGTTTCTCCACGAAGCATCCTCAGGAAGCATCTCCGAAGCATCCTCCACTGACTCGCTCCGCATTGGTGTTGCTCCACTGAGCGAAAGAGAAGTAACTTCTCTTTGAGCGATAGAATGTTACCAGGTTACCAATGTTACCATGATAGAAGGTTACCAGGGAAGTCTTCCTGAGCATGTAGTGGTCCACTGTCGGAGAACGCTGCATCAACGAGATGAGGGTATGCCAGCCGCATCCACGTAGCCATGCTGCCGGCGTACGAGCAGCCAACCAGTACCACTGACGCGTTTCTGGAGACCACAACAAATATAAATGAATTTACGCTCACGACAGATCTCTAATTAGATCTAAATGTGTAAGGAGGTAGTCAGAGCCACATGCTCACATTTTGCGTAAAATATATCTTAGTAGTACGTATAGAAAGTAACGTTAATCCTTTCACTACACTGGTTCAAAATAATTAGGAACACGTAATAAAAAGAAGAATGAGTAACATTCTGATAGTAATTTTGTATTCTACATATAATTATGTGTTTGCGCAGTTTAACTGTGCAGTTCTGTAAGAGAGGTCCGAAGCGTACCTCAGGATATCAGGGAATCCAGAGTGGGTAGAGACTTACTGGTACTGTCCGTAGTTGAAGTCAGGGCTCTTGATGTACTGGATGAACTGCGCCAAGTCCCCTAGGGCCTGGTCTACGGACAAGTAACGGAGCTCGTCCACTGTCGTGTTGCTGGAACAGAGAGATTTAAAATCTATACTATTATAAATCTGAAGAGTTTGGTTGAACGCGCTTATCTCAGGACCTACTGGTTTGAATTGAAACATTATTGTGGTGTTTTAGTCTATGTATCGAGAAAAGCTAAAGGCTAATAAGATCACGCTACGACCAATAGCTTCGACATCTAGCCATACCATCAATCTTCTTCACTAATTCTTTTGGACCAGTCTAGTGAAATTATTAAAAGCCGCCTCAGAAGGTCCATTAGCTTATTTATCCTTATTTTGATGTCATGAAGAATCACCAAGTTTTTAACTTAGATCTTTGTCTCGGAGTCGTATGAATCAATGTTAGTGGATCCATCAAAATCGCCACCTATGTCTCATCCTCAAGCAGCCGGGTCAATTACCCATTGGCCCCTGAGTCACGTGACAGCGGCGCCTGACATTATTGCATTGCACAATCACCTTAATTGACTCTATCCTGTTATTTAGTTAGATTAATGAAAGTTATGAAGAATATAAATTATTACTGGTCAGACGAGAGGGCGCGTCAGATTTTGTGATAGCGTTATTTAGTGGCGACGTGATTCTAAGTTCCGATATTTAGTGGCGACGTGATTTTAAGTTTCGATATTCAGTGGAGAGGTGATTATTGGTTCCAATATTTAGTGGCAACGTGATTCGCAGTTACGATAATATTTAGTGGCGACGTGATTTGAAATTATGATATTATTAGGAACCAAGTAATGATTCAAATAAAAAAATACAGACGGACGGCGGATTAACTTTAATCCTTTACAATTTAATCAAAATAAGACATAAAGGTAACCAAAAGGAATCAAATCAAACTTACAACAAACCACAGTTAACTTTAACATGAACTCGGAGTAATAACTCGTAATCTAACCAGGTAGGTAAGTAGGTAGGTAGCTCACAATGACCGACAATCGTAACTACTTAGATGTTCACTCGTCGAAGGCTCGTGCGCAACTCGGCTGGTGCTCGCTTTGCGCTCGCTTTTATAGGCGCGCTGTCGCCTACTACACTTCGTCGGACGATATTTCTAACACGGCCTCTCCTGACCTTGCGGCGACCTCGACCGCTTCACCAGCAGAAGCTTCTTCCAGACTATCTGAGACACCATCATCAGACAGATCGTTATCTGAAAAGAGCATCACTTAGAAAAGTCGTAAACTAGCTTTCGAGTTACTACGATTTCGCATAACGATAACAAGCGAGCTCTCAAGCCATCGCACACGAAACCGCTTTCACTCAGATTGTGAAGTGACCTGTCTACTGCTAAGCTCCTAATATTTTCGACAGCCCTATCAAATCGAAATAAGAAGCCTAACTTCAATATATTTTTTTTTTTTTTTTCAAATCGAAATACGAACGACAGGTTCCGGATTCCCGTCGCCGTATCGCATCGCAAGAGCATTAGGTTTTTAAATGCATTTGCTATGCCCCGTGGCACGAAGCATCTAATTCGCTTGCCACGATTGCCTCGACCATACCAGAGGCCTCCCATTCGCATAGTATGGCCACTACTCGCATAGAGAAAGCATTAGATCTATAAATGCAATCAATATGCCCCGCGACACGAAGCATCCCATTCGCTTGCCACGAAAACAGACGATCAAACGATCATCTTCGACAGTGACGAACCAACATATCAACATGAAGGTGCCACGATTGCCTCGACCATACCAGAGTCGAGTTTACCCGCAGGTTTATTATGTTAAACCCCGCAGTAGCGACAGCAGAGCGACGGAAGCAGCAAAGCGACAGCGACCGCCTCGCGATCGGCCTGCCGTACTCCACTCCTCAAACGCTCGGCTTCACCTGACCTTGTCTAATACATCTGAAATCTCACAAACAACGGTTATACGATTGTCAACATGTTTACCTTGATAACCACTACACTAGCAGACTGTTTATTGTAACATTGTAAAATATCACAGCTGTTGTTGATCGTCGACTCAGAGCATCAAGTAGTCTCGTTTAGACGCGAAATCAGCTGGTGTCAAGTCGGTTAGTCAGTACACGTTATATTAGCGGGAGAAGAAAGGTAATTTCGACTCGAGGGTAGTCGAAACACGGCACGGCTCATCGGAACGGGCATACGCAATGAAGCAGCTCACAGATGAGTAGATGAGCTCTTTTGAAAAACAATCGTCAATTGTCGTCGTGACCAGAAGGGTTACTATGTCAAACCTTGCAGCGAGCAGCAGAGCAACAGCAGATCGACAGCAGCAGCAAAGCAACAGCGACTGCTACGCTATCGGTTGCAAGTTGTTACCATAAACGGTATCCACAGCGATTGGTGGAAACAAATATTGTTCACGGATTGTCCGGCAGAGGGAGACATAGTGTTCAGTTGCTGTTGCCTGTTAGCTAATACAAAGTTGACGTTTGACTTCTTACTAAATGAGCAGACATTTGGTATGAGGTCAATAGGTACTCACCTTTGTTCTCTTGGGACATTGTATCTGAATATGGTCCTTTTGTCCACCACAAAAACATGAGACAGCACCTGCACTTATCTAAGGGTTACCTATTCCACGGATAATAATAAGTGTCCTTAGTTCTTCACTAAGACCAGATACCGCTTGTAAACGCAGCAAAGTACGACACGCGTATTCAAGGTATGTGGTGTATGAGTCAGATGTTTTCCTCACGGTTTCGAACAAAATATTGGCAAAGGCTAACTTACCTGGACAAAGAGGTTTACCTCCTCAAAGTTCGACCATGAACGGTCGCGGGTGACCCATTCAGATATCCAAAACTTTGCATCGTCTTTCAAACAAGACGCGACACGAGCGAGACCCACTACTTCTACGTGGAGCCCTATATGTGCGCCACGGCGTTCGACGATGTGACACACATCGGGAACGGGATCGTGATCTAATTGAACGAAAACTGCCTCGACATGCGAGACATGTTATATCTCGAGATGTGAACGAGGACTACGTGTACGGTTGCGTGAGCTACCTCGTAAACAATGTCTAGAACTAACACGAGTTCTCAACTCATCAATTTAAACAACAAAACACAAAAAATGACTAACTGTGGGTAGTTGTATTTTTTTGCTTCCTTTCTGGTTTATAGGCCTTTGTCTGGTTGTTTATCAGTGCAAAGGTAACGTTTTATCGAGCAAAGAAAGAGAAAGCTGTATGTGGACACAGACCTATCCCACTTCTGATATTAGGAACCAAGTAATGATTCAAATAAAAAAATACAGACGGACGGCGGATTAACTTTAATCCTTTACAATTTAATCAAAATAAGACATAAAGGTAACCAAAAGAAATCAAATCAAACTTACAACAAACCACAGTTAACTTTAACATGAACTCGGAGTAATAACTCGTAATCTAACCAGGTAGGTAAGTAGGTAGGTAGCTCACAATGACCGACAATCGTAACTACTTAGATGTTCACTCGTCGAAGGCTCGTGCGCAACTCGGCTGGTGCTCGCTTTGCGCTCGCTTTTATAGGCGCGCTGTCGCCTACTACACTTCGTCGGACGATATTTCTAACAATATTTAATAGCGGCGTGATTCTAAGATCCGATATTTAGTGGCGAGGTGATTCTAAATTCCAATAATTACTGGTGAACTGTTCTATGATATTTATTGCGTGGATTTACGTGGTTGCGATGCTGAGTTATCGACTTGTATGTACCTAGAGGTTGTTTATTTATAGTGACCCTTTTTTGGTTTAACGTTTCCCGAGTGTATTAAAAGGACGATAATCATCATCATCAGGATAAACGACCTTTGCAGTTTTGACTCCTACAGTTAAATTATTAGCATTTCATTTCATTTCATTTCATTTATTTCCAAAAACAAAAATATTGTGTACGGAAAGGCTTAAAAATAAAATAAGTATTATAAAATTAAAACATGCATTACAACAATCTATTAAAATCAATTGAAACTAGTTATTAACAATAAAAAATAAAATATAAATATAAAATGTCAGTCTTATTTCATCAAAAATTATTACTTACCACTAAGCTACTAACCAGGTCTAATGTCTTAACCTGAAAACTAGGTAGTCCTTATTTAAAATTAAAATAACAAAAATAAAAGTAAGTAATTCACTACATTTCAATGTCAACTTATAAAAAACGTTTTTTCTAAACTAATAAGTACCTAAAGTAGGTGATTGACAAACGATACCAAACGATCAAGTCTACTACAGGTCGTCCAAAGAATATAGACATTTATCTAGTAAAAAGATCCTCAATTTATTTTTAAATACTGTAGGCTGATGAATAATTTCTTTTAGTTCCGTCGGTAGCTTATTAAAAATTTCCACAGCTTGGTAGTTAGAACTGTGCTTCATGATATTTAGGTTGGGATGGACTGTATTTTTAATATTCTTATTTCTAGTGCTCAACCTCACTTCCTTTTCTTTCTCTGTTTCATAAACCGGTAAGTATTTAGCAAGGAAACTAAGAAGTACATGCACATATAGACTAGGTACTGTAAGAATACTTAACCTTTTGAAATAAACCCTGCAAGAAACGGTCTGAGGGATACGCATAATGGTTCGAATACCACGTTTTTGTAAGATAAAGGCTTTTTCTCCATTATATTTGTGAGAGTGGGGTCCATGAGGTCGTAAAAGATACCACAAGTAGAAATTGCGAAGGTCTTTATTGCTCGGACGATCGACCTAGAATGCCGTCTCCGTTGAAATGCGGCTCTATTTATAGCACAACTAGTACAAACTCAAATGAGTGTCTTACAATAATACATTATTTAATAAATTACAAATCAATTTCATAAATCCTTTTAAATTATTTTATGACATTATAAATTGACTATTTATTTTGACAACGTTTCTTTTAATTTTTAAATACAGTAACAACTACCGGAAGTACTGTCACAAGATCGTTAAATCAATAAATCAACTTAATTTAAATATAATCATACTAAAATAAATTTATTATTAGGTGTTTGAAAATGCGCCATCACGGCCATTCTGATGAAAAGCTCGTGCTCTGAGCGCGCGTAACCTATAAATCAGCTGAAACAAAGAAATGGCAAAAGTTATGCTCTTTTGGTTGTGTACTACCTTTTACCTTGGTAGTTTTTATTTATTTCTACATTTTATTATTATCATTTTTTTTTATTTATTTTATTATTATTATTATTTTTTATGTTGACTCATTTAGAGTTCTTTTATGGCTATATAATTGCATAGCTCTTTTGTTTGGCACAAAATGAACTGGTAAGTACTTAGACTCCATGTTGCTGGAACTTTTAACTGTGCTCTTTTTGTTGAGACAATGTTGTCTTCTTTAATATTTCATCGCCATCACGGTTATCAAATGGCTGTTCTTCCATATTAGGAGATGGAATGGGTCTGATGTGTTCATGAACTACAACAATGTTTTTTCTAGAACCAGGTTTCAAACTTTTAACTTCATATCTGTCATTGTCAAGAATTTTTTGTATTTGGTATGGTCCTAAAAACTTTGGTCCAAGTTTGTTATTGGACCACTGCGTATCTTTGCATAAAACAAAATCATTTACTTTAAATGGTATTAAAGTTGCAGTTTTGGCGTTAACTAGTTTTGTTTGTTTTTGAGCTTGTTCGGTCATTCTGTTCGTAGCATCTTGTCGTATTTGTTCTCTGTCAATAGTCGTTTCTAAGAGAGATAGTTGTTCTATACCTGGTGGGGAGCCTATTTTACCTAATAGAAGTTCTAAAGGAGAATGACCTGTGGCTTTTGATTTTGTACTGTTGATGCAGAGTTGTAACTCTCCTAGTTTGGTAACCCACGCTTTGTTTTGAGTTTGTGCTATGACCCCAAGATGGTCCCGAATGGTTCGCATTAATCTTTCAATTTGTCCGTTCCCTCTAGGAACACCGCGAGCTATGGCATGATGTTCAATGTTTCCAGACTGAAAAAATGTTTGAATTTCTTTCCCCATAATAGCTGGTTCTCTGTCGGATATGATTCTATGTGGAGTACCAAAAAGGTTGACGAATTCAGATAGACATTTCAATATTAAGCCAGTTGTTTTGTCTTTTAGTGGGTGTATGATTACGAATTTTGTAAAGGCGTCTATGATAACAAAAGCATAGGCTTTCTTGTCACTACCAGTCAAATTACCCATTAAATCAACATGAAGCGTGTGAAATGGCACGGCTACTTTATTTATTGGATGAAGATTCATCTGAGGTTTCCCAGAAAGACCTTTCCCTACTTTGCAATTTAGGCAGTGGTCGCAAAAAGAGCGTACTCGTTTGTTCATATTGGTAAACCAAAATTGTTCTCTAATTTTATGCAAAGTTCTTTCCCAACCTGCATGCATTAAGATATCGTGGTATCGGCTTATTAAATTGCAAACTATAGAATTTGGAACGACTGTACGAGTGATTGTGTTACCATTTTGATTTTGAATAGAAATTTGTAAGAGGTTATCAGTTATTTTATATTTTTTATCAAAGTCTTCATTGTTAATTATGGCATCCCTGATTTTCTTTAGTTCTGGGTCTCTTTCTTGTTCTACAACTAACCAAGATGGGTCTTTAGTAATTATGTTTATTTGTGAGTTCCGACTTAGATAGTCAACGTGTCCCATAAGTTCCCCCTTTCGATATATTATTTCAAAGTCAAAAGTCTGTAGGAAAGCCCACCAACGATGGACGCGTGGTGTTAGGTCTTGTTTAGTCCTACTTGCCTTAAGGGCATTGCAATCGGTTACTACAGTGAATTTACGCCCAAATAGGAAGTGTCTAAAATGTTTAAGAGCCTTCACTACAGCTAAAGTTTCTAATTCATACGAATGGTATTTGGATTCTGTTTTAGTAGTTCTCATACTGAAATAACTTACAACTTTGCGGCGTTCGTTTTCTTTTTGTATAAATATTGCTCCATAGCCTAAAGAACTGGCGTCGGTGTGAATTTCAATAGGCAAGTCAGGTTGGAAAATACTCAGTAGTGGTTCGGATGTAAGGTGGGAAATAATTTGTTGTCTAACATTCTCGTGTTTATTTGTCCATTCCCATTTGGAATCTTTTTGAGTCAGTTGATAGAGAGGGGCCATCGTTCGGGAGAAGTTAGGGATAAATCTTCGGAAGTAACTGGCTAAACCATTGAATTGTCGTAACTGTTTGAGGCATGTTGGCGGACTAGAGTTTTTGAGTGCAGATATTTTATGCTGGCTTGGTTGAACTTGACCGTTTTGAATAATATTACCTAAATACTCAGTAGATCGCTTTAAAAATTTACACTTTGATAAGTTTAATGAAAAGCCGGCATCTGTTAGTCGTTGTAAGACTAAGTCTAAGCGGGACAAACCTTCTTCAATAGTTTCGGATGGAATCAAGATATCGTCAATATAAACTAGTGCTATTTTATCAAGGTAATCTCCTAGGGCTTTGTTAATGGCTCGTTGAAATACTGATGGGGAATTACATAATCCAAATGGCATGGTGATGTATTCAAATTGTCCGTCTGGAGTTACGAATGCCGTTTTTTCAATAGACTCTTCTTCAATGGGGATTTGATGGAAACCCGATTCCATATCGAGAGTTGTGAAGAATTTTGCTGAAGCTAATTTATCAATCTGATCTTGGATCAAGGGTAATGGATAATGATCTCTAACAGTATTTGAATTAAGTTCTCGGAAATCAACGCACAGTCGATCATCACCATTTTTCTTCTTGACCAGAAGTATAGGGCTGGCGTATGGAGAACAACTGTCACGTATTATTCCTTTTGATTTTAAGTCATCGATAATGTTTTTTACTTTTTCTCTTTCAACGGGCGCAAGTCTGTAGGGACGTCTATGGACAATACGATCGGGATTTTTTAAACGTATTTTGAGGCTGCCGGTTTTAACTTTATGAATAGGTATCTTAATACCAAAAGCATTTGAATGTTTTTTCAGAATTTTATCCAAATCTAAAGTATCAGGGAGGTCAGTGTCTATTTGGTAATGCTGAGATTCTTTTTGAACTTGAGCGACAAAACATTCTCGTTTGACAGATACTCCATTTTGAGTTATCTTAATGTTTAAACCCGGAGTGTGTAAAGTGTCAGCGCCTAGTATGACATCATAAGCTAGGTCATCAATTATGTGGAGATCTAGTTCGAATGTTACCTCATCAATTGTACCTATAGTTTTAATAACTTCATTAGAGACAATTGACTGTCCTCCTATACCACGTAAATGCAATATTTCAGCAACACGTTGACCAGGGATAGAACCAGATGATTTACTTTTGATGAGGGAACATTCTGCACCTGTATCTATTAAACATGATAATAGAACGTTACCAATCTGAATATTTGTAGAACTTGGGTACTGCCGCTGCGCGATGTTAACTGCTTTATCAGATGTAGTCTTTGTGTTTGTTGACTCTGGTGCCGCTGGTTTTCGTGACAGCTTTGACCAGCAGTTTATGTTCAGATGTCCCACTTTTTTGCAAATGGAACAAACTTGTGTTTTACAGTCTTGAGTTTTGTGTCCTTTTCTGCCACATTTTTTACAAGACATCGAAGATTCCGATGCTGTATCCAAGCGGGCACGCTTGAATTCAGGTACATTTTCTTGCATATTTGAAGGAGCAGGCCTTTTTCTATAATTGCTTAAGGTTGCTATAAGTTCTGCCTGAGATTGTGGCGTTGCTCTTAGTAGTTCGGCTTGATAATACTTAGGACGAATGCCTGATATGACTGCTTCAATCATCAAATCATCGGGAGCGTTGGGTGATATTCTTGCAAATAGTCTCCATGCTTCTGTTACGTATTCAGCGTAGTTCTTTGCGTCATCAGAGTTGTAATCACGAAACTTATTGATGAAGTGAATATGTCGCGTTTCTGCACTGAACTGAGTGATCAGCTCAGTTTTCAGAGCAGACCAGTCAACAATAGCGTAGGCATGAGCGTCTGCCCACTTTTTTGCTCTTCCTTTTAAACATGACATGCTCTTCATCATGGCAGTCATTGGAGGACATCCGCGTAAGGCTATAAGCGAGTCGACTTGCTTACACCACTCTTTGATGGTTAGTTGCGTTTCGTCAGGGTCAAAATTTGGAAGGTATATTTCCGATAGCTTATGGCTTTGCTGGGGTCGACCAGGATTGTTCAGGAAAAACATTTTTTCTAATAGTTCCACCTGTCGCCGAAGCAGCACTAGTTCTTGGTCTGCAGATGTTAGATTTTCCCTGGGTGGTCCTGGTAATGTTGGAGAGTATGATGGACTTACATGGTGTTGGGCGTGATCATCGGTGATCCCTTCTTCTGATGTGAGAGTGGGGTCCATGAGGTCGTAAAAGATACCACAAGTAGAAATTGCGAAGGTCTTTATTGCTCGGACGATCGACCTAGAATGCCGTCTCCGTTGAAATGCGGCTCTATTTATAGCACAACTAGTACAAACTCAAATGAGTGTCTTACAATAATACATTATTTAATAAATTACAAATCAATTTCATAAATCCTTTTAAATTATTTTATGACATTATAAATTGACTATTTATTTTGACAACGTTTCTTTTAATTTTTAAATACAGTAACAACTACCGGAAGTACTGTCACAAGATCGTTAAATCAATAAATCAACTTAATTTAAATATAATCATACTAAAATAAATTTATTATTAGGTGTTTGAAAATGCGCCATCATATTTGTAACTATTCCCCCAAAACTGAATGCTATATCTAAGTTTTGATTCAATAAGCGCGTAGTAGACTAACTTTAATTGGTCAATACTTGCCTCATCTCGTAATGTCCTCAAAGCATAGCATGCTGATGCAATGGAGCTTTCAATACTAGCAAGCTCATTCTTCCAACTAAGATACGAATCTATATGTATACCCAAGAATTTAACTGTTTGTACGTTTTTAACAATATCATTACCCAGTATAGTATCTAGGCAGTCTTTATTTCTTGAAGTAGTCTTAAATAACATAACATTTGTCTTTTTTACGTTTATAATCAGATTATTTGCCGAAAACCATTGACTTAAGGCCGCCATCGAGTCATTCATTTTAATTCTAAGTGCCAGCATGTCACAAGTAGCACAACAGAGTTTGGTTATAATAGATCGACAGTTTCTGATGCTTTTTTGATTGTGATACTCTGCCAAGCGCGTTCGAGGAAAAGGATAGAAGTCATTTACTCGTATACATACATACAACATAAAATCACGCCTGTTTCCCGACGGGGTAGGCAGAGATCACAGATCTCCACTTGCTACGATCCTGACATACCTTTTGCTTCATTCACTTTTATTACATTGTTCATACATGCGCGTCGGTTTAGGGTACTCTTGACCTGCCTTTTCTCTAAAAAGTCCCAATTTGATCATTTATTTTACGCCAATTACAGAATTTTTTCAATTTTATCTGACAATAAAACAGGAAAGGATTCAGCAGTTGCTGCACACAGCATGATAGCTTGTGTAGTGGTGATCTTCAATGACACTTCATTACACCAGTTTAAAGATATTTAGGGCTGTTCCATTCCAGAGTTTCCACGAGAATGTTAGCCAGATTTGACTAAACAAAACCGGATCAACCTCTTTACATTCCGCTCAGAAACGTACCAATTTAGTAAATCCTTGAAGTCCTGGTTCGCTATCTCCCAAACTCCCCAAGACGTTAATAAAGTATTTAGTTCACGCAAAATCGACTTAATTTGACAAAAATATTCGTCCCTCGCACTCTTCTTGCATACTAACCTTTAAATTACAACGTAAACCCACACTTTGCCACCACCTTATTCCTTTGTGTTAGAGATTAATATTCTTTAACAAAAGTGTGTAAAGGTATTGGCTGAAAATTAGCTAAACAAATATTACTTTGCATGTGTAAAACACCGTATTTGAAGGGGTTACGGCTGTTTTTGGAATGAAGTAGTGCAGGCACAGGATTGTTAAAAGTTAACTAGGTAATTAGTAAGGATTACTGGGTCTGTATTGGGAGCAATGCTAATTTGATGATGGCAGTATAATGTGGAATGATTTTCGAGATTAATGGCCGTATTGTCGACCCTAGGACCGCAGGCTCACTAATGTCTAGATAACTAGCGGTGCTCAATAGGGTTCATCCAAGGACGTAGATAATACGTCATGATAGTCGTATTACCCGTATTGTTTCGTGACAAGCAAACTAGTGATTGTTGGATTTGTTGGTTCGACAAATATGAAGTAAAACTATCGCATGTTCTTTTTGTCTCATGGTGGCTTATACAATGCCACATTGGCATCTCAATTTTTTTATTATTATTATTATTATATCAGCCGTTAGTGTCCCACTGCTGGGCAAAAGCCTCCCCCCAATCCTTCCATATATAAAGGATAAACATTTTTGTGATGAACAGATGTTTGTTCTGTGTCTGGGTGTTACTAAAAAAATAGTATATAATTAGTCTATCAGCTATCTGGTTCCCATAGTACAAGCTTTGCTTAGTTTGGGGCTAGATGGCGTTGTGTGAACTGCCCACCAATATTTAATATTTGATTTAATTCATCATCATCATCATCATCAGCCTATAGCAGTCCACTGCTGGACATAGGCCTCCCCTAATGAGCGCCATTGCGCCCTGTCTTCAGCTCGACGCATCCAGCCTCCGCCAGCAGCCTTTCGCAGATCGTCACTCCACCTAGCCGGAGGGCGTCCTACACTACGTTTGCCGAGCCGCGGTCTCCACTCGAGAACTCGTTTACCCCAACGGTTATCGGTTCTTCGACAGATATGGCCAGCCCACTGCCACTTCAGCTTGCTAATTCTCTGAGCTATGTCGACAACCTTAGTTCTGTGTCGGATAGTCTCATTACGGATTCTATCCTTCAGAGAAACTCCGAGCATAGCTCGTTCCATAGCTCGCTGAGCGACTTTAAACTGGTGGACTAGCCGTACCGTGAGTGTCCACGTTTCGGCTCCGTATGTCATGACAGGTAGGACGCACTGGTTGAAAACTTTCGTTTTCAGACATTGTGGTATGGGTGACGAGAAGACTCGACGTAACTTTCCAAAAGCTGCCCAACCCAGCTGAATCCTCCTCTTAGCCTCCTTCTCAAAGTTGTCTCTACCTAACTGTAAAATCTGTCCGAGGTATGTGTACTGCGAAACAACTTCAAGAAGGTTGCCATTAACAGCGACAGGTCTCGGGTCAATTCGGTTATTAACCATGACTTTGGTCTTATCCAAATTCATGCCGAGACCCATCATCCGCGAGGCTAATGCTAGGTCGTCCAGCATCTGTTGCAGCTCCTCCAGCGACTCCGCCAGTAAGACTATGTCATCTGCGAATCGTAAGTGTGAGATGTGCTCGCCATTTATGCTTATGCCCATGCCTTTCCAGTCCAAAGTCTTAAACATATCCTCCAGCGCGCTTGTGAACAGTTTCGGAGATATTACATCTCCCTGTCTCACTCCTCTGCGCAGCTGGATGGGCTTAGACTGCTGGTCCTGTACTCGGACACTCATGGTGGCGGCTTCGTACAGACATCTCAACACTTCGATATAACGATAGTCTACTTGGCATCGCTGTAAGGATTCCAGAACAGCCCAGGTTTCGACAGAGTCAAAGGCCTTCTCATAGTCCACAAAAGCCAGACACAGGGGCTGATTATACTCTTCTGACTTCTGTATAATCTGCCTCACTGTGTGAATGTGGTCTATGGTGCCATATCCTCCGCGAAACCCGGCCTGCTCCGGTGGCTGGTATTCGTCGAGTCTTCTGGCGAGGCTGATTCTGATTTAATTCATTATGAGTTAATACTTATGAATTACTAGCTTCCGCCAGCGGCTTTGCTCGCTTGTTACCTTGAAAAACAAAATCATATCTATCCCACGAGAACTGTATAATTTTTCGAGATAAAAGGTAGCTTATGTACGTTCTTTCTCAAGCTTTAGTCTATCTTTGTACCAAATTTAATTTAAATCGGTTCAGTTTAGGCGTGATTGCGTAACACTATTTTCGTAATTCGTCCTGAGTCAGATAAATTTTGCTAATGTCAAGTTTGAAGTAGTATTTAAAAAGGGGGTAGTATAAGCTGTGGAAATTAATGAGAAGGAAATTGTCCTAGTTACTTAAAGCTGGAAATCTCTCGGTGGAGGCGTGCCCTTATCTTATCTAAGCCCCTGTGCCTATTCAAATAGTCCTTAAATTCCGTGATATTAACCCTAAATCCCTATCTAATCCCGCGGCACGTCACAATAGTTGGGGTGTGAGCCGGCATCCAAAGCGGTTAATTAGCGTTAAATGGGGGTCACACAGATGTGTATATCAGTACCTACGTGTGTTTTATACTATCACTTTTACACTATGTATGGAAAATGTGCCAAAATGTCAGTAAATAATCAATTGAATAGGTTCGTAAAAAACTCACGAAAAATCCAAAACAAAAAGAAAAATATTCAAATTTGCTAGAGTACCTCTAATAGGGTCAAATGGTGTAAATGGGCTATTCTCCTCAACGGTTTTGTCATTGTTCGCAACAAACAATTTTGGTTATTTCGTAAAATATTAGTTAATTTTAAATGTTCCCTTCGTGAAATAACTTATTATCAACCAATCTTTTATTGCTCCATCTTCATGCTATCAGCTCCAAAGATGTGCTCTAAAATCTAGGTTAAAAAGTTTTTAAAATACCGGTAAATATCAAATTGAACCACCCAGTTGTTGGCATTTCAAAAAAATATAATAATAAGACTCATTTATTTTGCTGCAGTTAGATCACTCTATAAATGCGCGATATACTAATTTTGTTAAGTCTAAGTTTGTTACCCCTATGATTCCCATTTATTTTAATTTAATTTACATGCAGTTACGTTTCTGTGTGACAGTCGGTTACGTTTGGCACCGGAACTAACGGCAAACATTAGAGCGGCGGGTTCGATTCCGGGACTGTGCATTGTATCCCAAATTGTTATTACGTTCGACACACCTATCTATCGGGCGAGGATTTACCCCACGTAAAGGGTATGTTATCTGAACGTTTGAAAGGTTATGACCAGTTATGACTTATAAATTACAAGCTCACGCCACTGGTTTCGTTCGAATTTGTAATACAAAATAAACTAGATTTGATTTTAATCTAATGCAATGGTGGCAGAAAAAGGGGTATAAAAAGGGTTAATAAATAGCTTAAACATTATATTATTTCAGACTTTTTACTATATGCTTCTAATTTTCAATCTGTTGTTTGGTTAAAACGTGAATAAAAAACCAACCTACCATTACTGTAACATATTTTATGTTATTATTTGGATTTATTTATCACTAGATGGCGTCACAGGAAAATGCGTTGCGTTTTGGTGTTGGCATAAGATGTTTTAGCGAGTTGAGTTCAATCTTAGGATTAATAGGACTTTCGCATAATAATTACTAACTGTTGGTCGCAACTTTGTCCGCATTTTATATTTTTTTTTAATGAAATGTAGCCTACTCGTATATATCCTCTCTAGCTAGATTATCATGAACCAAATTTCAAATAAATTCAGTAGTTTAGGGGTGAGTAACACACAAAGTTACTTTCGCATTTATAATTTAGTAAGGATGAGTAGGATTATAATGTAAGAGGCGCACGAATGGTACGTTTAGACGTGAAATGTACTCACTAGCTAGGCCTCGTCAGGCCGTAGTAGCGGTGCTCGGTGTAGAAGACGCCGGCCCCTACCATGGAGGCGAGCTCGTGGCCCAGCCCCGCGCGCGTCCAACCCGGGGAGATGGTCCACTCGCCGCCCACCAGGATTACCACGTGCGGCCCGTGGAACTCAGGGTTGTAGAAGAAACGCTGGGACAGGCAGACAGATTTAAATTATTCGGACGTAGACAAATACAACAAATCAAAAACCATAAAAACCGATCAGCCAGCGACTTCACCCGTATGCTACCTTGAAAAATAAAAACATATTGATCCCACGGGAACAGTAAATTTCTTCGGGATAGAAGGTAGCCGTATGTCCTTTCTCAAAGTTTATTCTATCTTTGTACCAAATTTCAGCAAAAACGGTTCAGTAGTTTAGGCGTCATTGCGTAACACAGAGAGTTACTTTCGCGTTTATAATATTAGTAAGCATTTTTAAGGATTTCAGATTACACATTTACAGACCATGGGAAATGTGTCAGTGTTGGAAGCGTCGAAGTGGTTCACTCGAACGTCGAGCCAGTGTTCCGTGGGTTCGCTCCGCGACATGACGGGTGGCAAGCTCGGCTCCCGCGTGCGCAGCGCCAGGCACGCCGGCAGCGCCAGGAACCCTGGGGACATGGAAGTCTTAGCTTCTGGTGGTGGGAGACTGGTGGATGACACGACCACGGCATCTAGTTACTTTAAGATTCCTGTAGCAAGTGGAACTGGGCTGATAATATGTCATTATTAGTATTAATCGGGTATTTATCGTGTTTTATTTACTTATTTTTCCCGACGTTTCGACAGGTTTACACACTGTCGTGGTCACGGAATGTCGAAACGTCTAGAAAAATAGGTAAATAAAGCGCGATGTATATATACCCGTTTAATACTAATATTGATGTGTTCAGATCGCGTAAGTTTAAAAATAAAATAGAAAGATAATAAATCAAATAAAATAATAATAATCCAAGGCCAAGGGTACAAGAATCTGTAGATAGCTTTTATGATCCAGATCACTGCTAAAGAGAAGCGTCTACCACTCTAGTCGCACCAGAGTTATCGCAGTTATCCCGCCAGAATTGAGCTATTTATTGATCGTTGGTAAACGGTCCTTAAATAGTTCATGTATTAAAAAAAAACTGCAATTATAGTATGTTATTGAACGTTATTTGTTTTTCGAATATAATAAAATATATCACTTACAAAAGTATTTCATCGTAATTATTCTATCGCTCGTTCACACACCGACTTACTAAATAACATCGTTTCAAATATTCATTATCTTATCTGTACTATCGGATTTAATAATATTAATCCGATATAGGTGGATATTCTGTAGTTCCGCGGACCAACTAAAATTAGTTATTTTTCGTTCTTATTTTGTTCTTCTTCTTCTTCTTCTTCAATTATGGCATCTGTCTCTTAGAGAACAATTTTGCCAGTGTCAAGTGTATTTATTTATAAGTATTGTCAACGTCACAGAGTCATAGTCAAGTAGTCAAGTCAATTTTAAACAAAAGATGGCTGTTTTGTTGAAAATTTTCGGGATTTCCTCCGATGGATTTGAAGAGAACTATTCACTCTAATTCACATACTTTACACTCGCGTCAAGAACCCGGGCTTTATTGGCAAAATAACCACCAAAATTACGCAATAAAACTCAAAATAACACGAGAAAACATATAAAAACCAGAGCGACGTAGTTGTCAGGCAAATACACCGCAGAAAATCCTTTATTTTGTTCAACATGAACGTTTATATGACAGTTAATAATTTGACTAAACTGACGTGTTATCGACGTGTTTAGCTCATTTTATAAGCCGTGGGATTTTCGCGATGCTTTCGACTGTCAACTTCGTCGCTTTAGTTTTTATATTTTTTCTCCTGTTATTTTGCGTTATACTCGTATTGTGTAGTTTTAGTTATTTTTCCAACAAAGCCCAAGTTATTGACGCGATTGTTAAATAGGTGAATTTTAGTTCACTAATTTTATTATAATAAATAACTCTGTTCTCAATCTATCGGAGAAAATCTCGAGAATTTTGAACAAAACAGCCATCTCTTGTTTAAAATTGACAATGACAATACTACTAATTTAAATACTTGACATTGTCAAAATTGATCTCAAAAGAGACAGATACCATAAACAAAGAAGAATAAGAAGCCATGTCAAGGTGCTGACTAAAGCTACGGAAAAATTAATTCAATTTAACAACCAAATGACAATTAGAGCTATTTTTAAAACTGTCATTATTATGTTTTGCTTGTCTTTCTAGTGAACAAAATTTATCGTACTATTAAAAAAAAAACTTACTAGAAATGCTAAATTTTTTTTTTTTATTCAACTAAGTCTGCTATACAACAGAATTAGCTCCATTCATGTTTAGGTAATCATGGAATGCTAAGAAAGTAGGCCAGTAGATACTTGGTTTAATTAGATAGGTAATCAAAATGTATACCTAAGTATCTAAGCATTATATATAACACATGATCATGATTGTATATCTTAGGTTTAGTCCAAATCTCAGGGGCCTCACCACGGATTCATAATACATTACCGAATTAGTATTACATTGTTATTTTGTACCATGATCTATGCAAATTGTATGGAAGTAGTGTTACATTACAACGGAATACGAAATCGTTACGGAATCGTTCTGGAAGACTTCGTGGTAAGGCCCCAGATCTCTAGTTTCGGCTTCTGAGGAGATAGAATAGAATAGAAATCTGGATCAGTTGAGCTATCGATAGATCGTTTGTACGGTTCAATAGCTCAGCCGTTTCCCATGTATTTTGTATTTTACATTATAGTGGACAGATCTGCACATTTCTGTGACAAAAAGAAATAAAAATGTAATATGTAAATGGGGGTAATCAAAGGCACGTCCAAGCAATATATTTGACATTATACAAACCTTACTATTACTTACTTATTATTTATTATTGCTCGTTGGGTTTTATATGCGCTTGCGCATAACCTAGCATACTAACAGCACCCATACAAAAGTTTAACATATCTGGGGCCTTACCACGAAGTTTCTCAGAACTATTCCGTAACGATATCGTTTTAACGCAACACTACTTCAATACAATTTGCATAGAGCATGGTACGAAATAACAATATAATATTAATTCGGTAATGTATTATGAATTCGTGGTGAGGCCCCTGAATGCCCTAGATCCGCAAAAAAAAGGCGATCGGGAATCGAACCCGCTATAATATGTACGTATAAGAACTTAAGAGACAATGTGTGTTAAAGACAGTTGTATATTGTTCACTATCGCAATGCATTGTTCCACGCGGTCACCCACTACACGTGCTGTTAGATAAATATCCGCAGGCGTACATTCACTGATTCATTCTTTACTGAGGATATTCGTCACTGGTCGTTTCTTGGTCTACCTGTGCTACCAATTAACGGCAAAAGGTTTTAATATTAGGTAATATCTTTTTTAAGAAAATACACACGATGGGCTTGCAACCTGTCACGTACGGAATACTAACTACTGTGCAAAATGTGGGCATGTACCAAATGTCATGTTTGGACTTGCCTCTGACTAACCCCTTTAGATATCCTCAAAGATCTAAGTATCTAAAGATCTGAGGAGATATCTACCGAGCCCGGGGATTACAGTCGTGATCATATATATATATATATATATATATAAATACACACGATATCTGAAGGGCGATCATGTGATTCATTTCGTACTTGCATGTTGAACTTAGATACTACTGCAAACTAATATTTATTGCGAAAATAAAAAAAACCTGATCGATCATAACTGAAAATAGATTTTTACAACCGCCATATTAGATTTTTTGACATTTTGCGTAACCCATGTCACTCTTGTGATTCAGAAGAATCCAACGATACCTCATTTGTCAAAACCGGTTCAGCCGTTGGGGCTACAACGACAGCCAAAGCAACTCACATATTAAAAACATTATGGTGGTGTAGTGGTAGCACCCCTGCCTCACGATCCGAAGGTCGTGGGTTCAAACCTGGTAGTGCACCGATGAGTTTTTCCATTCGAAAAATTTATGTGCGCAATGCCAGTGCTCTTAAACGGTGAAGGAAAACATCGTGAGGAAACCGGCATACCCTAGAACCAAAAATTCGAAGGTATGTGTCATAGGTTAGTATTCTTATAAGCGGCGATGGGCTTGCAACCTGTCACGTACGGAATACCTACTAACTACTGTGCAAAATGTGGGCATGTACCAAATGTCATGTTTGGACTTGCCTCTGACTACACCCTTAAGATATCCTCAAAGATCTAAGTAACTAAAGATCTGAGGAGATATCTACCGAGCTGGGGATTACAGTCGTGATCATATTAATTTTATTAATTTTAATTTAATTATGCACATACCCTCCTTCGCTACGCAGTCGGGTAGATATACCCGATTTCAAACTATCTATTTTTTCCCAAAAAACATTAAGAATCAGAATTAATTATTATTAAAAGCTGCGCTAGAAGAAAGATAAAGAATTATTAGTTGTTTAGTATCAAATAGAGTCACACTATATAACCTACATTTGGAGATGTAAGCTCAGAGATCATTTAGATGTTTATCAGTAAAATCATTTTACTAGTTTCAAAGAGTACCTACCCGTATCTTTACATAGATAGCAAAGTGAATAGAGTTTAAATAGGACAATGTCCACCATAGCATAATACATTCTTTTTTGTCTTTTTTTGACAGCGGGATGAGTTGACCGATTCAAAATAAGCATTAAGTCAACTCATCCCGCGGGATAAGTTGACAGCGGCCTCAGTTAACTAAATAGTCAGCATCAAACCTGTAAACAGGGTATTGGTGATAAGTCAAACCCCATAAAGTGACATCTGGTCCATTGTTTGACAGTTATTGTTCTCGGTCACGTGTCGCGTGACTCACTGGAGGCGAGTTTGCCGCGTGCCAATGTCAGCGCGGACGTAGAGCTGACAGTTGCTGGAGCGTGCTTCTACTTCACCTACACCAATGCTACATAACGCTAGGGAACTCTACGCAACGCTTTGTAACACTACGCATTGTTACGTTAACTATGCGCAATTCTACGTATCTCTACGCAATTCTACGTATCTCTACGCAATGCTACGTATCTCTACGCAATGCTACGTATCTCTATGCAATTCTACGTATCTCTACGCAATGCTACGTATCTCTACGCAATGCTACGTATCTCTACGTAATTCTACGTATTTCTACGCAATTATACGTATCTCTGCGCAATGCTACGTATCTCTACGCAATTCTACGTATCTCTACGCAATTCTACGTATCTGTACGCAATTCTACGTATCTCTACGCAATGCTACGTATCTCTACGCAATGCTACGTATTTCTACGCAATGCTACGTTATCTCTACGTAATTCTACGCATTTATACCCAACGCTACGTAAAGTTACGTCATTCTACAAAGCAAAAGCGACTTGCTTTAATAATTATTTTATATGACTTTAAGAACTTATAAAAATCATGAAGTAAATAGGCCTTACTTTTTGATGATTTTTACAGCGTCAGGAGGAACTTTTCAGTAACTTACAGGCAGCTGTAAATCCTGAAACAGTTTTTATAAGGCTTAAAAAATCATCTTCGTTCGAGTCGTTTCCATTGGCTGTATCTATTAGTATGTATGCTGAGCACGACGCCGCGGTTCGGATCACTGACTAAGGTAATGACTCATGCAAACACCACCTTTAGCGGCTCAGTCGGCTAAATGATTCACACCACCTTCTGTTCGCAGTCGGGTAGCTTGTTTTGAATGCGGACACGTGCAGGTATTTAGTTTCACCTGATAATATTATGGCAACATTGCGTAATAGGAATTTATGTAGAAAAGATAGATGGCGCTTTTACCGGATCGGTTTTATAAATAATTATTACACCAAAACTTATTTATTTACTTATTACATTAAATATAAATAATGTTGGACAGTCCACACAGCATCATCTTGCCCCAAAGTAAGCTAATGAAAGCTTACTATAAAAAAAAAAAATTATTTTGTTTCATATATATTATATCATACTAAGATATATCTGTTTATTTATAGAATGTTTTTTATTAAAAAAATATACGCGTTGACTTGAGAACCTCCGTTTCTTTCGTCTTTTAAAAAATGCCAAATGATTTTGATGTATTTTGAACCCACACCCATTGGATTAGTAGGTACTAGGGACAAGTAGTTTTATTTAAATAATTGCCTATATCAACTACTTACTTGTTTATTTACTACTGGGCAGGAGTCAAGAGGAAGAAACGATTCTTAGAATTATATTCTACTAACTAACGTGGGTTACGTCTATCCTTATACTGAAGTCTCCATATATAAAACGTAAAAGGTGTAACTGACTGACTGATTATTATCAATGCATAGCCATAAGTCCTGGAAACAAAAAAAAATTCAATGTAGGTACTCAGACATTATTATATTATAGTTTTACATACTTAACTAAATATTTTGGACACCGACATAATCAAGTGTTTTCATGTTTTATTTTTTTGTATTTGATTTAATTTGGCTATGTTATCTGTGATTGTGTAACCATAGACAATAAATCAAATTTTATTTCATACAACACCATCTAATTCCTTCTAAAGTGTAAAATGTGGACATCTGCCAAATGTTTGGACGTATCTCTGACTACCTCTTTAGATATCCTCAAAGATCTAAGTACCTACAGATCTGTTATATTTACCGAGCCTGGAGATTATAGTCGTGATTATGTTTTTACGCGACCGAAGCCGCGAGAGTTTAACTAGTTTACAATGGCTTTACCATTATTGATAAACAAAAACAATGAAGGAAGCGGTTACCCGACCGGCCGTTCTCAGAACTTCAAAGACGAGGCGCTAACAAACTACATACTACGGCGTGCACTGTACTACAGCTTCCGGCTGTTGCTGTGGCACGTCCCGGCACAAAAATCGAGTGACAATATTCGCTAAGCGGTTAAATCAAAACAAAAATTAACTAACTAGTTTTTAATTTAAAAATATCGTCTAACGACCGGTTGTTCTATCTATCTGCGGTTTTTGGATTTTGGATAGATATTTGACATTAATCCTATAGAAGTAATGTCAAATACCTATCCAAAAACCACAAGTAGAAACAATACAAAAATCGACCGTAAAAGTAATTGAAAATAGTTTCTTACAGACGCCATATTGTTTTTTTGACATTTCATATAACTTATGCCATTATTGTGATCCAGACGAATTGAACGACACATTATTTATCATAATCCGTCCAGCCGTTTGGACTACATCGACAGACAAAGAGCTTTTAGCTTTCATTTTGTATGTCACCCAACGTCTGTTTTTTTTCTACGTCAATGAAGTGTCTTAATAAAGACACTTCGTTTTCGTGTTTTAATTTCTATCGCCTAAGGCTGTGTCCCCAGTAGGCAAGCTGTTAGCGGCCGACTGAGTTTGCGGCGTAGCGGTGTAGTACGCCCTTCCATATACTTGAAATGGAGAGTCCACAGTTTGCGAGTTTTGCGCTCACTTTACGCAGTTTGCAGCGTTACGTGCGCCTTGTTCCTTTTCGCCAGTTTGCCTACTGGGGACACAGCCTTAAGCACTATGTCTAGATAAATCGCAGTTCGAACAGTAAACTGTAATTTTAGTAACATTACATTACATTATTCTAAGAATAGTTACCAGTGGTCAAATCTACTCGAAGTTAAATAATTTGGTTTTATTAAAATTAATATTTCAATTATAAGTTAATTTGTGTTACTTTACTTCTGGTGAAACAGCGGCTTGCGGTCAGATATCTTAATTGCGTCAAATGATTCATTTCCTCCGTCACGGAGCAGCTTCCTCCTCGTTTGAGTGCTTCACTCCTTATTTACTCCTCGTTTGAGTACTTGAGTACTTAATTCTATTGTTGAGGACTAGCTAAAATATCCTAGAACGAAATATCTACATAGTTTAATATTTTATGTTACGAGTAAATTTGCTTTCGCCCAAGGCTTCGCCCGCGTGTTACCTTGAAAAACAAAAAGTAGTCTATATGCTATTTCAAACTATAACCTATCTCTGTGTCAAATTTCATCCAGATCCGTTTAGCCGTTTTAGCGTGAAAGAGTATCAAATATCCATACATACTCACAAACGTTTAAAATATTAGTAGGAGTCTTTGGGGTGATTTTATTTTAAGAATATTTTAGCTAGTCCGCAAAAATACAAGATACGAATTGTAATAATAATATTTATTTTTGGGTCTGGGATAACAGTATGTGATAGACTATGTCTAAATGAATCCTAAATCTGTTCTGATTTTGATCTTCGCCCACTAGTGGGAATGAGGTAAAAATCTCTGTCACTACTAGCAACAAAGGAAACTTCAAAAATAAAAAAGATTTACAATCGCCATATTGGCCATATCGCATTTAAATATATTTTGCCTATGTGACTTTCGTGATTCAGACGAATCAAAACTGTCCAGCCGTTTTGGCCACAGTGATAGTCAAAGGAACTCACATACATTACATACACCCCAAACACTCTTTCTTCGCAGTCGGATAAATCCAAGTCTCGGCGCGTGCGTCACACAATAATAACTCTTAGAATCTTGTTAATATTTTTAACCTTTTTATAAATATTTTTCCTTAAGCAGCGGATCGTGAGAGAATTGCGTTACAAGCATTTCCGCAAACCAGTTCACTTACTACTCACGTATTACATACTAGCTTCCGCCCACAGCTTCGCCCGCGTGGTACCTTGAGAAACAAAAATAAATCTATCCCACGGAAACTGTACCTTTTTCCGCGATAAAAAGTAAGCTATGTGTTATTCCAGACTATAATCTATACCTGTGCCAAATTTAATCAAGATCTGTTCAGCCGTTTCATCGTGAAAGAGTAACAAACATACATCCAGACATCCATACATTCTTATAACTTTCGCGTTAATAATAATTAGTTGGATATCTAGATACTTGTAATTGTACATACTAATTATATATGCGTAAGTAACTCTGTCTGTTTGTTACGTTATCACGGCTAAACGAGGTACCTACTCCAACGGCACAACTCTGCTCAACTTTCTTCTGCACAATTTTTAACCCCCGACGCAAAAACGACGGGGTATTATAAGTTTGACGTGTCTGTCTGTCTGTCTGTCTGTCTGTCTGTCTGTGTCTGTGTGTGTGTGTCTGTGGCATCGTAGCTCCCGAACGCGAGAAACGTTTTTGATTTTGTGTTTTTTTTATTTGAAAGGTGAAATATTCGGGAGTGTTCTTAGCTATGTTTCATGGAAATCGGTGCAAGATGGCCGCCATCACAATATGGCGGGCAAAATTTGTGTCGGGTGTTTTTTACATAGGTATTTAATTTATCTTGTTATTCCTATTACTGCACAATTTATAAAATACATTTAGTGCCGTTCGTGGGAATAGTAAAATAATCTTAAAAACTATATGATAGAGAGTGAAACCATGGGGCGCAACTAGTTTAAAATATTGTCAAACAGAAGCAAAGAAATAACACCAAGTACAGTTACCGGCCGTTGGTGTGGCACCAAGACAAAAGAGTACATTTACGTGAAAGCAGGCTCTGAGTGATTTGATGATAGAGCGTTTTAATTTTTTTGTGTTCTAAGTAATTTATTTATTCTAAAATAGAATTTGTAAGATAGTTTAGTTTTTTTCTCATATAAATAATAGGTTCACGTTTGAGCTCACTCTGCCTAATATTAACCATCAGTGATCTACGATAGAGCACGCTCAGAAGGAACCTATTGCCCTATTTTGGAAGACTAAGTTCATAAGGTGCCGCAGTAACAGGCGAGAACTGTAGACAAAGTTTAAATTTCCCACGGTTTTGTAGACAATATGAGGAAAGTCTTGCAAACTGAGACAATGTACTGTGTACCTCGTACTCTCAAACGGTGTAGGAAAACATCGTCAATAATTTAGATAATTATTTATTTGGCCAAACAGCTTGCCAGGTGCAAAGTAAATGGATACGTATTATAATGGATATTTCAAAATAACCCTCCAAAAAGGGTGAAATAGGGTGTCAAAGTAAGTATGGGATTTTTTTTACATTCATCTAATGTGATTTATTTGAACTTGTCTTTATACGGTTTTGTACTAGCAAACGAAATTGCGAGGGGGTCAGCTAGTAATATAAATGACTAGCTTCCGCCCACGGCTTCGCCCGCGTGGTACCTTGAAAAACAAAAAAAATATATCCCAAGGGAACCGTTCATTTTTGCGAGATAAAATGTAACCCATGTGTTATTCCAAATCATAATCTATAGCTGTGACAAATTTCATTCGGATCCGTTCAGCCGTTTTACCATGAAAGAGTAACAAACATCCAGACATCCTCACAAACTTTCGCGTTTATAATATTAGTAGGATAGTTTGAATAATGTTTTTAGAGAAAGAAAATCTAGTAAATTAGACTAAATTTAAAATAATTTATCTAAATTTGGACATTTGGAAATTTTAATTTTGGAATAAAATTTTTAGGGAAAGAAAATCTAGTAAATTAGACTAAAAAAAGAATTTATCTAAATTTGGACATTTGAAAATTTGGACAATTCTGTCGAGCTAGCTAGTAATGGCACAGTGGCATCAGAAGGCAATGTAGTAGATAGTATATCTCGGCTCATTTCTACGTAATTATATTTGGGGACGCTATCGCTGGGATCGCCATAAATCGTCGCGGGCGGCGCCACTGGTCCGGAGATTATTGGCACAGTGTAACATTGTTTCATTATTAACTTTAACATTTAACTTTTTAACATTCCTTATTAAAATAATAATACTTATAATCATAATTTACTAATCATATGAATGCGAAAGTATGTATGGATGTTTGTTGCTTAATCATATTAAAACGGCTGAACCAACGATATTTTAAATTCGTTGGGCTGAACGGATTTGTATAAAAAATTGCACGGAGATGAATATTTTTATGACATGACTTTCGAAAACGTATGCTACCACAGCTCTAATATTAAAAAATAACTTGTTTTATCTAAACTAAACATTGTATTATTATAAGCACTTTTTTTAATATACTCGAGTATTTTTTTTATCAAAATGTGAAGTAACTCTGTAGTTGTATATGTTCTACTGTAAGCCTCTACACTGTGGCGACAGAGCCGCCATGCTTATCCCTTTACGCTTGTTACTGTGGTTTGTTTAATTAAACACTCCTTTTAATGTTTCGTGCGTGTATTAAAATGAACAAAAAAATATTATTATTAAACCCACAGAGAAATAAGTATGATGTATGTATTTACGACTCGCGACGCCGTGATGCAGTGACATTAACCCCCCCTTTTCATTCTCTTCAAATCCCTCAACAGAAAGAGGGGGTTAAATTTTAACCCCTGTTTTTCAGGATAAACAGTAGCTGAGGTGTTAATCCAGGTAAATGTAAATTTTATGTACATAAGTACATAAAATTCAATTCATATCGGTTCAGCCGTTACACAGTTAAAGAGGTACAAACAAACACACTAAGGCTTTTATATAGAAATCCACAATAAGTCTGGAACAAGGAAAGTCTGAACCGAAAATGTAATATTCTATTGATATTGTAATAAGCTTGTTAGTGGTCACCACTGCGCCCGTGGTGGGCTTCTGAGGTTATTGTGTTCTCAAAATATTAGGAAAGATATAATACCACCTCTTTATATACCTACTTAGTACCTATTTATAGTTATTCAATTATTTACAAAGTAATATTACTGCTTACAAAACATCTGTAAGTAAATAAGTGTTTTTTAAAATAGTATAAAAAATTACGAACCCACCCTTATTAACCCCCTGATTAAAGATATTAACGGAATACTGTGCAAAATGTGGGCATGTGTCAAATATCATGTTTGGACTACCTCTTTGAGATATTCTCAAAGATCTAAGTAACTAGAGATCCGAGGGGATATCTACCGAGCCCGGGGATTACAGTCGTGACCATTTTTTTGGGTGTTATTAGACTAGTTGCGAAAACTTCAGGGGGTTAAAAAACCCATCACTATATACAACTTTTTCTAAGTGAGCGCGAAAAAAAACAGGTGTTTCATACAAAAGTTCAATACCTACTTGGCTAAAATGTATGAAACAGCTCCTTGTTTCGCGCTCACAGTGTTGGTTTCTTAGAAAAAGCTGTTTATATTGATGGGCACTTTAACCCCCTGAAGTTTTCGGAAGTATTCTGGTAACACCCTGTATTTGGCCGTGATCTGATTCATTCACGCTGACATTACTGCTAGTACTACACTATGTACCTACATCTCTGCGATTAAGGCTAATGACTGTGATTCATTCATTAAACAATGACTTATTTTATTTATGCTAATAACATGTTACAAGATTGAACGGACTCGCCAGACTCGCTCAGCCGTATTCTTATATCTTTAAACGAACAATTTTTGTATATTATGTACTAGCTTCCGCCAGCGGCTTCACCCGCGTGGTACCTTGAAAAACAAAAACAAACCACGGGAACTGTACATTTTTCCAGGATAAAAAGTAGCCTATATGTTATTCCAGACTATAATTTATATCTGTGCCAAATTTCATCAAGATCCGTTCAGCCGTTTCAACGTGAAAGAGTAACAAACATACATCCAGACATCCTGACATCCATACATACATACATTCTTACAAACTTTCGCGTTTATAATATTACTAGCTTCTGCACGCGGCGTCGCCCGCGAAGTACCTACATAAAATATAGCCTATGTTCATCCTGAAAGTTCATTCTACACATTGGTGAAAGAATTTTTCAAATCGGTTCAGTAGTTTCGGAGCCTATTCATTTCAAACAAACAAACAAACAAACAAACAAACAAAGAATCAAAGTTTTCCTCTTTATAATATTAGTATAGATTAGTACTCGCAGGATATATAAAATCTGAATCTCGGAAACGGCTCCAACAATTTTCATGAAATTTAGTATGCAGGGGGTTTCGGGGGCGATAAATCGATCTAGCTAGATTTCATTTTTAGAAAACGTCTTTTACCCAGGTACCGTATACTTATATATAACAAAACAAAAATAAACAAACAAACACTCACACGACTGTAATCTCAGGGTCGGTAGATATCTCTTTAGATCTCTAGATACTTAGATTTTTGAGGATTGCGGAATATTAACTACTTTGCAAAATGTGGGCATGTGCCAAATGTCATGTTTGGACGTGACTGACTACCCTCTTAAGATATCCTCAAAGATCTAAGTAAGTAGAGATCTGAGTAGATTATGAGCCTGGGGATTACAGTCGTGAATAGGTTTTTTTTAAACTATCTCGTAGTTAATTAATATCGAACTTAAAAATATCTTTTGTGTTTCAAAAAAAGTATCAAAACGAAAGTTTAATATGCATTATTTTTGTAAAATAGGAAGTATTTTGTTCAGTCAACGGTAAATTATTTAAATATTAATAATATTAGTCTACCAACAAAATATTTAAACAAAGACTCGGTAAGACAGTATTTGATAATTAATTTTCGCGGCTCATTTAACTTTGTGATACTTTTGAAAGTTTGTTTTGTAAATGTATTAATTCGGGCCCGAGCCGAACAAACAACTTTAACTTTAAATTTACAATTAATAAAATTACAGCGAAAACATCATTATGTGCCTGTGGGGCCCACGCCACGCCACCAAGTTTTAGGTAAAAATATAAAAAAAATATATGATCCCCAGGCTCGGTAGATATCTCCTCAGATCTTTAGTTACTTAGATCTTTGAAGATATCTAAAGGGGGTAGTCAGAGGCAAGTCCAAACATGACATTTGGTACATGCCCACATTTTGCATAGTAGTTAGTATTCCGTACGTGACAGGTTGCAAGCCCATCGCCGCTCATAAGAATACTAACCTATGACAAATACCTTCGAATTTTTGGTAAAAATATACATTTAGTAATATACAAATTATGTTTAATTTTCAAATGTTTTAATACTTATTATCCTATTCCGGACGAAGACAAATCCAAAAACAACAAAGTCATAAAAATTAGTCAAAACGTTCTTTTTTTTTTCAAATGGAATAAAAATCCTATGTATCCTATGTCCGTCTCCTGGTTCTAAGCTACCTCCACACCAATTATCAGCCAAATCGGTTCAGCCGTTCTTGAGTTATAAATAGTTTCTTTTATTTAAATGGATCACTAACTTTTGCCCGTGACGTCTGCGTGGAATAGTTACTTTCATTATTTTTAATTTTAGAGGTTTCTTATTTTGCACTTAACTTCATCCCTTATTTCAATCCCTTCAGTCTTTTGTTCGCTGTAAAGTTAGCCTACATCCCAAACACATTACCTTCCTTCTTCGCAGTCGGGTAAATATATAGCTTACATTTGTAAGGCAAGAAAAGACTACAAGTCTCTTTAACTTTATTGATGCGAGCAAGTTTGAGTTAATTGATATCGTAAATTGCTGTCTCAATCTTTCAATAACACTTTAATCCTGACGCGATTTCCCAAAATAACTCGCTCCTGAAGGCACTGGCGACAGTGCGCGTTTCCATTGTACTAGCCGAGTTTTCGTTTGTCGGTCACAGTAGCTTATGGAAACAGCACGCGGAAGGTAAAATTGGAGTAACGTTTGTATGTTTTTTAATAGTACTTTAGGATCCTTTTCATAATTAAATGAGCTGACCAAAATTATTTGACTTGTAGTTTTTTATACTTTTTCTCAGAAAATAATAGTCTCTTTATGCTAGGGGTGATGATGTCAAAACTCGGTGTTTTTATGTGTTTTTATAACTACATATCTGATGTAGTGTCAAGGTGATGTGAAACATAACAGAATTTTTGTTTTAATATTTTTTGTTGTGTGAAAGTAGACTCTGAATTGCACTTTCATTCCTTCAACATACAATTTGTAAGGCATATTGTGTCACGATAAAAAGAAGAAGAAGAAGAAGAAAACATATAAAATCTTTGTAATAATTCTAACACATAAGATTACAACTAATTTTAATTGAAATTCAAATTGTACGTTTCTGCCGCTTCCGGTTTTACCGGCACGTTAATTTGCCGTCAATGTCGTGTGGCAGTGGACACAGTCACCACAGCACAGAGGCCCAATAGATACGACCTTGAGAGTCTTCCGTGTAATCAGCTATGGCGCGCTCTAGGTCACTCCTCACAAAAGGAGTACGTCACATGTCGGTACCACTCGGTTGTGATGTAGAAATACCAAGATAACAACCATCATATTGGCCCAGTAGATAAATGACATTTGGTATAGTGGTAGCACCCCTGCCTCATGATGCAAAGGTTGTGGGTTCAAACCTTGTCGTGCACCAATGAGTTTTTCTATTCGATACGCATTGCCAGTGCTCTTAAAACATCTTGAGAAAACCAGAATACCCAATATGTGTCAAGTTAGTATTCTTACAAGCGGCGATGGGCTTGCAACCTGTCACGTCATCATCATCATCATCATTGGCAGCTCAAATAATGGCCCACTGCTGGGTATAAGCCTCCTCCCTCAAACGCCACTTCAAGCGACCCTGTGCTGTTCTTGTCCAGGTATTTCCCTTTATGGCCTCTATATCGTCCACCCCCCGGGCTGGTGGTCTGCCTGTCACGTACGGAATTCTAACTACTGTGCAAAATGTGGACATGTCACTTATTTTATTTATTAGTTACAACATTATTTTGGTATAGGTACTTACATAAATTTTTACACACCCTTAGACTTTCTTAAATATGTAATAATATCCAGCCTCTGTAAATGCGTATTGTGATTGTTTAAAACGCCGTTTATTTATGTTATAATATTGTAATCCCGCAATCTCTTTAATCTCTCGGTGACCTATCCGAGAGGAGTAAATTGAAAAACAGCGCGCTGCTTGCGTATCAATGCAAGCAGCAAAATGCTGAATTTACTCCTTTTGCCTTAAATGACTTGTTTTTTTTAAATAGGTACTTAAGTCTAAATTTTTTATGTCGTGTTTTTTTTTTTGGCAATAAACTATTTTCTATTCTATTCTATTCTATTCTATCATGTTTGGACGTGCCTCTTATCTTTAGGTATTATCTTCATAGATCTAAGTAACTAGAGATCTGAGGAGATATCTACCGAGCCCGGGGATTACAGTCTTTTGAGTGTTTGTTTATGTTGCCCCACGTTTACACTGAGATATAAAACAGGTATTTTACCAGGCTTATCAAATTGCAAAGACAGATTGAATCTTGGGAACAAAAATTACCTTCGGTCTCAAAAAATATGAAATACGTACTAGCTTCCGCCCACGGCTTCGCCCGCGTACTTTGAAAAACAAAAATATCCTGCGGGAACCGTATATTTTTCCGGGATAAAAAGTAGCCTATGTGCTATTCCAGACTATAATCGTACTTGGGTTAGGTTGGAATTGGCACATAGATTCACCTAGCATGTAAGACGTTTGAAAGTGATCCTTGTGATTTTTTACTGAATAAATATTTTTAAATTTCAATTTCAATTAATCTACTCGTATATCTGTGTCAAATTTCATATAGGTCCGTTCACAATGTTTTAGCGTGAAACAAATATACATCCATACATCCACACATCCTTACAATCTTTCGCGTTTATAATATTAGTAGGATTTCTGTCTTACCCACAGATATATATTGATAATTTTTTTCAGAGTATAAAGAAGGCTTTATTGCAAATTCTTTATTCTCAATGCATATTATTTCGTAGTAAGCTTGCTGTCAAATGTTTCATTCATCTCATTCATTGCAGTCAGATTTTTCATTCATTCATCTCCTTCCTAATTTATTGTAGTTTCTGATTAAACGTCATCATTTTCCTAGAAGCGTGTTATGAATCTGCTACCTACAGTAGTACCTACCGCACCACGCAGCAGATGACTCACGTCCTTTGGTAAATAAACACAGAATACTACTTATATTATAAACGTGAAAATTAATGAAGATGTATGGATGTTTGTTGCTCTTTCACGCTGAAACGGCTGAACGGATCTGGATGCAACTTGGAATACGTGTAGGTTTTAACCTGGAGTAGTACATAGGCTAATTTACTTGACTTAAGCTTGGCCTAATTATGCTGAAATTATTTTATTTACACATAATCATTAATCATTTCAGAAATTTCAAAAAATATATTATTGTAAAGTTATGTAACTACCCAATTGTGTTTAAACGAATTGTGTTTTTTCAGTCTATATTTTTGTAAAATATGTATATTATATTTATTTATGACAACTGTCTTTTATAGATCAATTTTGCCAGTGTCAAGTATAGTTTTACAAGTGTTGCCAACGACAGTCATAGGCAAATTGTCAAGGTAGAGTCTAGATTGTTGTTGGTATTATTGATCATTTTGTCTGTAAAAGGTCATTAAACTCTGGATGTGTTGTATTTTTTGATGACAAGTATATTTATTGTTTGGTCGAGTAGTTTTTATTTCCAGATCACGCAGAATTCTGTTTTTATAAGGAACGCAGATCATTCAACAGTTTGTATGAGGCCGGAAACAAGGCGCGTTGAATATAACATTGTTATATTTTATTGGCTTGAGACGACTTGTGCATTCTACCAACAAGATAAGGGCATTGTTTTTGACGTTAGAACTGCATTATAGACAGTGTAGCCAGCTCACGTACATATTTTGTGAAGTCATGAAATATGTAGCGGGCAACACCAAGTGAGCAGGCTGTACTTTTTAACTTCCGTTACATTTTTACACTCATCATCATCAACTATAAAATTGACCTTCCTTAGACACGATGAACGGTCCTTCACTCACCGATTGCATGTGATTGGTTTCTTAAATTCGTCCTAGATTAGTGCGGTTACCGAATGGATGGGTGACCGGTCAACACTCCATCACGAACGTCGGTCCCTTTATGAGTTCAATATTTTGTTTATTTATTTATTTTTTTAGCTTCCGCCCACGGCTTCGCCCGCGTGGTACCTTGAAAAACAAAAACAAATCTATCCCGCGGGAACCGTACCTTTTTCCGGAATAAAAAGTAGCCTATGTGCTGTTCCAGACTATAATCTATATCTGTGACAAATTTCATCCAGATCCTTTCAGCCGTTTCAGCGTGAAAGAGTAACAAACATACATCCAGACATCCTTACATCAAAGATTTAAATCGTAGATGCCCGGACGCCAAAAACTGTGGCACTGTTTTTACTTGTGTGTGTTAACAAAATGCCGATGCACGCACACTAATGATTAGTAAAAAATGAACCAAACAGTTATTTTACCATTTATTGTGCAATTATATTGCACGATCTTTCGTAAAATAATATAATTATTCCTTTTGTACCCTGAAATTTAAAATATTTGGTGTGCCAAATGAGCGAGCTATCTCATTTCGTGTGGCGACAAAACGGCGCGGTCTCAGTACGGTACGGGCATATCCACGATTTAAATCTTTGCCTTACATCCACACATCCATACATTCTTACAAACTTTCGCGTTTATAATATTATTAGGATCATTATACAATACATAGTATACTTGGGCACTGGTCAGTAGGTACACATACAAGTAGGTAGGCCGTGACTGTGATTTTGAGGTGGGTGATGATTTTAAGGTAAACCACGTATATAATAAGTTGAGGTTCATATAAATGACATAAATAAATAGGGTTACCACGACGCTAGCGGCATTACCACGTTGAATGACATAAATACATAAATAAATAAGGTTACCACTTACCATTTACTATCGGACAAGCTTCTGTTCCTTCATGGAAATAAATAAGAATTCTCTGTCATTCCAAACCGGTTTATCTCTGACGAATAAAATCCAATACAAGGAAATACGGAAGTGTACAGAATAAATAATTAAGATACCACCTACCACTGACCATCTGTGACTCACTCGTAGTAACGTATTATTTCTTGGAATATACAAACACCATAATTTCTATGACACACCATAACCCATCGTCTTAATTCTCATGACCATATTAGGTTGTGTAGTGGCACCCCTCACGATCTGAAGGTCGTGGGTTCAAACCTGGTCACCAATGAGTTTCTTTATTCGAAAATCTAATGCGCAATGCCAGTGCCTACGGTGAAGGAAAACATCGTGAGAAAACCGGTATAAGTACCCTAGAACTAAAAAAATCGAAGGTGTGTGTCATAGGTTAGTATTCTTATAAGCGGCGATGGGTTTGCAACCTGTCACGTACGGAATACTAACTACTGTGCCAAATATCATGTTTTGACGTGCCTCTGACTACCCTCTTTAGATATCTTCAAATGTTTATGTAACTAGAGATCTGAAGAGATATCTTATATTTTTTATATTAGTCTTTTTTTAAATAAGAAATCTTTACAACTTACTTAGGTACGAAGAATACCCTAGAAACTACACAGGTTACCTAATTTCTTAATGCACAAAAGAAGGTTCTGTTCCAATACAACAAATTTTTAGGAACAAATTATTACCTAAAATATGAACTGTTGAATTGAGAACCTCTCCTTTCTGAAGTAGGTTAATATAATAAGGTACCTGGTAAGGTAGGTATATACGTTTACCTGCTTTTGAAAGCAGCACGGAAAACCTACATTAGATCTATCTAGTGCTTAGGTACACTGTGCGGTTGTGAATCTCGTAAACAAATGAGTAAAACGCTGTTTCATTCATGCGCGTACGCACATACCTACTCTCACCTACCTACACACTTACAACCTCAATTGCAATAGTCAAAACTTTCCATACTAATATTACGAGTATAAATGCGAAATTAATTTCTGTCACATTTTCAAGAATCGGCTAAACGGGTCGTAATGAATTTTGACAAGGAGACAGATTATCCTGGAGATGGACATAGGTTATTTCTTGTCTCTTGAAGCGGCTGAAATAGGGGTTGAAAGTTTGTATTTATTCTGCACTCCATAGAAATAATAAATATGTAAATATTGATGATTTTTTGTGGACAAAGTCGGGGGTGTTACTTCTATAAAAATTGTCACAAAAATAATATAGGTCGTGATTCCAAGAAAATATTACTTTATTTAATCTACTTCCAAAAAATTAAGAGGATTACTATCGTAAGTAACAACACTTTCTTGAGTAAATACCACAACACAATGAATACCTACTTTCACTGTTACTTACCGAAACCTTGGCGAGAAAAATTATTAAAAGAAAAATAATAAGTAGAGGTTTGATCAGAAGAAAAGTTCCACAAAGTAAGTAGTACAACAAAGTACCAAAAAAATTATACTTTTTTGTAAGTATTTTCTTTATTATTAAATAAACAAAGATTCTGACGCATAATTAATGTAATAACAAAATGTCGCACGCAATAATTAAACCCTATAATTGAAAACAAACTCTGGCTCCTACGCAGGTTTCCAGCTTTTATCAATACTAAGTAGTGGTTTACTTAGCTCTGTTTATTACAAATTAGCTTCCGCCAACGGCTTTGGCTGCATGTTACCTTATAAACCAAAATACATACTCCATAAACCATATCTATCCCACAGGAACCGAACATTTTTCAGGATAAAATTTAGCTTAATCCTTTCTCAAGCTCTAATCCATCTTTGTACCGACTTTCATCAAAATCGGATCAGTAGTTTAGGCGTGATTGCATAACACAGATTTATTTTTATACATTGGTAAGCATTAGAAGGAAATACTTAGATAAGAATACAGGATCGATTGAAATCGTTTGAGGGAGGAGGCTTATACTGCCAATGATGATGATGATGATGATTTATTTATTTATTTATTATGCAACGCCAACAGCACACACAGCAAAACATTAAAAAAAGCAACATGAAAACAAATTATACTATGAAATGTGTGCCAATTAGAGGCATGCACATAGATGATGAAGGATTAGTAAGGAAGGATTGTCATATAGAACAATCCACACGTTCCGTCCACCGCGTTACGCACAACCCCAGTACGAACCGCAGAATGAATCATCGATTCCTGGAGTATCACAACCTTCGAATACTCACCGACATTATAAAACGGAGTGATCCGCGACACTAGCCATTCGATCGCGCCGCTCAGTCACGGCCACTCGTGCGCATATAACGATCATTTAAAACAACAATGGGTAGCTCGGGCGTGTCTTCCGCTGTTCTCGTGATACTTAACATCCTGAATGTGGTGTTTGGGCTGGCGCTAACCGCAGCCTCCATTTGGTACTTCATCGAGCTTCAAGATGTGACGAGATTACGGAACCAGAACCACTATCTCCTGGACTACAAGGTGTACTGGCCGCAAGCGGTTCCATGGATCTTTCTCTTCTCCGGAATCTTCGTTCTTTTCGTCTCGTGCTGTGGATTTATCGGCGCTAAGAAGCAGAATCGAGGAGTTGTGGTCTTATACGCTATATTCCAGTCCATCGCTCTGGTTTTGCTGATCGCTGCTACAATCATCGCGCTGGTCTTCGCAGACTCGGCCAGCACCGACCAATTCGTAGCTGATACTATATGGGACGCGTACAACAATATGAAGGAAGACCGAAGCGTTGAAACTGCCTTTGGGATTATCGAAAGGAGGTACCAGTGTTGCGGTGCTGGCGGACCCAGGGACTACAAAAACTGGAGGAGGAGCTTCCCCCCCTCCTGCTGCGATACCTATTACCACGGATGGGGGACCGGAGAGTATATTATCGACTGTGACATCACAAATAAGCTGCCGAATGAAAGACTGGGCTGTGCTGAGGTGGCTTCGCACTACGCCAGGATAGCTATCAAGGTGTTCTCAGCAGCGGCGGTGTTCACAGCGTTTGTGGGGGTTCTCAACCTGGTGGTGGCTCTGATGCTATCCAAGAGTTTGAGGAAGCGACAACCGACGGCTGTAACTGCGCAGAACGAGTTCGAGAGTAAAAAGGTGCTACTGTAAACTGAACTCTAGTGACTTGTGTTCAAGTTTGGTTTTTGAGACTGATGTTTTAAGATTGCAATGATTCCAAGTTGAGTAATATGTAAATATCAACTTTAAGTTACAAAACCGCGATGACGTAGTTGTTTATCAATAAGGTGAGAACAGCATCGTAATCAACTCAGTAGTTTCACAGTACTTGTGTACCTTTGTAAAAGGGCCTCCGTAAATGGGCTAGCGCAAGGCTATGTACTGGCAGTGGAATCTCAAATTAATGTCCTTAGGAATAAGGTAGACATTGCAGTGCATTTGACAGTATTAAGTTTTCCCTTTCTATCGGTAGAATACGGACTAACTTGTTTAGTAATGTTACTCAACTTCGCACTCAGAGACACTATTTAAATTAACTGTCATTAAATTGTTGTTTAGATTTGGACGTAATTTAATGAATGTTATAGTTTATTGAGGTTTCTAGGTGCGGGAGATTATAAGTGGTAAGTTAACAGTAAGTGTGTGTTAGTTTTTGTGTATTGTGTGTTAGTTATTTATTTAGTGAGTAAGATGTATTCGTGATTAAATTTGTTTGCGGAAATAATTCACAAATGGAAAAAAAACTGCTTTTTCTTTCGCAAAAACTATAATTATATATAGTGAAAAAGCATTTATTGCTAGATTTGTGAAATTATTGACCCTATATAAAGAATATTTGAAGGTGAAATAAGACAGGTCGTGTGTAGGACAAAGTAGGTACGACGTTGGCTTTTTGTTGTCGAGATGACCTCACTCGCGCTGTGATGTCATCACATCAAATACATACCTGTTATTTACCATACCTATGTATTAATCCTAGTTTATGTGCTTCGGCTAACAACTTTTCAACTATACATAATAGAAATGTAATTTGATAGGAAATAATTTTAGATTTTATAAAAGTCATATATTCCATTTAAAATGGAAATTACGCCTGTCTGTCTGTACTAAAATCTGATGTTATAAGTTTAAGAACAATAATTAATTATAAGTAGGTAGATACTTGAATAGGTGGATACAATATCACATTCCATTTTATAAAAGCCATAATTTACTAAATGAAAAACATGTATTTAAATGTCAAAGTTTTATTTTAAAAATATGTAAATAACTAATTTATAAGCAAGCGCTATTTAAGCATATTTTAAAACAATTTCTTTGTAAAATAGATTTAATTGACCTTTGACGAGATAGCCAAATATTTGTTTAGTTCATGAGACGAATTGGTTACCATATCAATATACTTACTAATCAGTTGCTGAATAAATAACTTAAATATTGTTACGTTCTAGTAACAATACAATAAATTACTTATTCAGAAACTTGATGGTAATAATACAATTAGCTTTATTTATATAAGATTAATTTTAAGTTATTTACCTAGGTAGTTTTGTGAATAATAAATTTAAAATGTGTTTCGGAATTACATCACAAATGAAAAATCAGTCTTACTCATTGACGTCATAAATAAGCCACTTATTTCTAAACCCTCCACATAAAGGTAAAGATCATGCAAAATTATTTCCTTCATCTGATTACTCACTCCTACGACTGAGCCTCTACATACCTTTCATGAGTCAGAGCAATCAAATACAAATCGAATATATTACGAGGCAGGCTTTAAATTCCAATAACCCTTTCACATACCTATTTATAATGATTACTCATTCGCAAAAAGCTAAACTAATAACATCATCTTCAAGATAGATAAACCGCTGAGTTTGAAAATATTGGTAATAGGTAAGGTTTGAAATAAGGCGCGCGATAGACTATCAAGCTCTCACATCAAATAAAATTCAGTAATTTGGTTGATGAGGTTTCCAAAGACTCAAGTGTTACTCGCTAAGAATGAATGTTTCCTTAATAGTGATATCACCAGATACTTAAAATGAAGCTATAGGTGTAATAATAGTGTCTATATCGATAGCAGTAATTTTAGGGCCATGATAATAGCCACAACCAAAACATGATGATTCAATCAAGTTTCACAGGTACCTGTTAATTTTGATATGGGATGGGCGTAATTTTTTACAAGAATAGCTTTGTTTTCTTTATTAACATCCGTGTAGTAAGGAGACACGGCGCTTGTTGAGTGACGGAAATAAAATAAAATGTCGGATGACAAATAAAAAGGAAATAAATTTACTTAAATAACGGTTAGTATGTAATATTTAATTGCCTCGTAAATGTAATTATTATGATGACTCACAAAAAACGTTAGTGTATAGCTTTCTCACGATAATTATAATTAAAAATCATTATCTACGTTGAGGTATGCAAAGACTTTCGCATAATTAACTGATGACAATAAATTAAATCAAAAGTCAACGTCCAGCTAACAATCACAAAAATACGTTACACACCACACTGTCAAACACTACATTATCTGATCCGCAAACTTATCGCGACCATCAGTCAGGCTTGATCGTCCAGCGGCCGCCTACGACACACGGCAAAGGCGCGGCAAGCAAGTTTATAAAAGTACTTGCATCATCAGCTTGCCTCTCATTTTATTGACAACGATCGCTCTGTGCGCACGACACTCAAAATGGCCAAAGAGGATTTCATAAAAGGTGTGCTATATGTGGTGAACGTGATTTACGCAGTGTTCGGGCTCGCGTCCGCCGCCACCGGGATTTGGTTCTTTGTGCAGTTGACGGAGTTCGTCGCGTTGCGGAACAGCAACCACTATTTGCTGGACTACAGGATCTACTGGCCCCAAGTCGCGCCATGGTTCTTCATCCTCCTTGGACTGTTCGTCATGATGGTGTCCTTCTGCGGCTGGTGCGCTACCAACAAGGAGAGCCGCGGCCTGATCGGCATATACGGCCTGTTCCTCATTTTAATCATCATCGGACAGGCGATCACGGCTACTCTCATCTTTGTTTACGTGGACGGTGAAGACACCGACCGGTTTATAAAGGACACGGTCTACGACGGATACTACAACTCGCAATCCAATCCGGACGTTTTCAAATCTTTCGGACGAATCGAACGGAAGCTCAGGTGTTGCGGCGCGAACGACGCGAGAGATTACAGGAGCTGGAGAAATGATCTACCGTTGACCTGTTGCGCGGACAGCTACTACAGAGCGACCTGTGACTTCACAGATAAGGAAGCGAACGAGAGATTAGGATGTGCCAAAGTGGCGTCAGTGTACGTGAAAATCATCAGTTCATCAGTGGCCGGTGCGTCTCTCCTCATCGCACTCCTCGAGATCACAGGAGTCATCCTATCGTGGAAACTCTTCAAGTCTCTGGAGGAGGTGGAGCACTACATCCACGAGAGGAAAGAGGGTGAGACAGAGTGCTAACGAACGAACGATTAGGAATAAAACTCATTTCCTTGCTCGAAGGAAAGGTTAGATGTTTATTCGATACATTCCTCGGTCAGCCTTAGGTCAGCTCGAGTGGGCTTAATTCTTTCCTACTTAACTCGTGATTCATGTACCTGACTCACAATGGAGTCAATTGTGCCTAAGGTATTCTGTCATCTGACCTCGCCCCCCACCAAGTGTCGTCCCGACGCCTTAGTTTAGTATCCATTGCTTTTTAGACTCTATTTCGTAAGTTGTAACGTGTGAATAGGCAGCGATGGTTAGGTTGGCGCTTCGAAGGTCGCTTATGAGAAAAGTTTGACCTCAATGCATTCTTGTTTACTACTTGCATGTGCCAGATCTAGGAGGCCGATTGTGTAATGCCAAGTAAGAGTTAGTTAAGTTAGCCTGTCCCTTCCTGTGTTCGCTCCGTGGAACTGCGTTCATTAACAAATAGGGGGGAAACAGGTATTTTTTTACAATTTATAAGTGACGAAAACTCGTTTGAACCGGACTGTATAATTTAGGAGCTAAAAGGTGGTAAACAAAATGCATTACGTATGGAATGTTTTTATAATTAAGGTAATATTTTATTTTTGTAATACCGAATCTCTAAGTTTGTAAGTGAACAAAGAATCTCATGATTTTACTTATAGGTAAAATATCGACACCTTATTCATAATTCTTTGTTAAACTCTGCATAATATCCAGACATTGTCTATCTTCAAATGAAAAGAGACGGTATTAAGCCATTTAGCTTTAAATTTAAGTTTGTATTGGCTCTGTTTACTAAAGAAAGTGGCACACCGATACCATTGTTGGAAGAATGACATAACCCACTTAGAAAATGAAAGTTGGAAAACAAATATTCGGATGCTCCCCCCTCTCCCCCCTCTCCCCCCTCTGTCAACTATGTCTTCGAAAAACATGTGTTTTTACGCAAGAGCGCTTATGTCGATAAGGTATGCGGCGCAGCCTGCTGTTACGACACAGAGTTTCATAACTGGCTAAGTAGCAAAACGGTGCCAATAAGGAGGTTACCTTACACATCACATATTTTATAAACTTATATGAGAATAAATGAGTTATTTATAATTATATTAGAAGTAAGAAACAAATGTATAAGTATGACTTATTTATAAAATTGTAAAATGAGTAGCTGTTACATAATAATTAAAATAGGTGGTACGAACTTCCGTCCGTTTTTATAAAAGCCATATTTTTATAATTATAAAATTTATACATGTTATTTATAAATTTTACCGTGTGCTTCCATATGCCAAAGACAAGTATGGGTACAAACAAAAACAGAAAATACAAAAAAAATACAATTTTGCATGCGAAAGTTATATTCTTTTATTTATAGGTATGTAGGTAAGTACAAGATACTGATTTATTATAAGTTATTTTTTATATAAAATTATGACTTCTCGAGACTAGTCTTAAGTCGTTTCGTTTAATAAATATTATGTAAAACTATAATACAAGTAATGATTTGTGTGATTTTCCTGTTCTACCCACAACAAAGTTGAAATAGACTATCTATTACTTATCACAAAATAGGTAAAGTTTTTATTATCTTCGATATTAATGTTTTGAATTTAAATTGGATAGGCTGGGGTCTTAAATCTGGGATGACGTTATGCCCCATAACTTATGCCTCTAGTAATATATTCGGACAATGCGTCCACATTCAAAACGTCCCAATATTGTCAACAATCAGGTAAATCGTAATAAATCTAAGACATTTTTAGCTCATTCTATTCAATCCTTACTTCCTTACTAATCATAAACGCGAAAGTTAGCATGTATGGATGTTTGTTACTCTTTCACGCTGAAACGGCTGGACGGATCTGAATGATATTTGTAACGGAGGTAGATTGTAGTCTGGAATAGCACATAGGCTACTTTTTATTCCCGTGGGATAGTTGAGTTTTGTTAATTAAGGTAGCACGCGGGCCACGAAGCCGTGGGAGGAAGCTAGTCAGTTAAAACTGCAAGATTTTTTACATAACATTTTTGCAAATCGCATTGAATATTTAAGGAATTAAAAAAACAAGATGAGTGAAAAAGTACGTGAGAACGTGATCAAATTAACATACAATAGAAACTGACTAATCTCACGTAGAGATCTGCAGATAGCTAGGTACTAGGTAGCTACCTACCTATAGGTACAGAATGCATTGAAACTTAAAGCGCATCCACACTAGTGACAAACTTCCATGACCTCCGTGTCTCCGTACCGTGACAAATACGCGAGACAATTTGTCAAATTTTCAAAGGACGTGAAAAAGTGGGCGTGTTTCGGATATAGACACGGAAGAATGTCACAAGTGTGGACTCATACTTTTTACAAATAGGTACAGATGCATTTAATCTTTAAGCGCGTCCACACTAGTGACAATCTGCCGTGACCGTGTCTCCGCACCGTGACAAACACGCGTAACAATTTAACTGATTTTCAAGGGACTTTGTGAAAAAGTGGGCGTATTTCGGATATTGTCACGGAGTAATGTCACAAGTGTGGACCCACGCTTTTTTAATCAACTATCCTCTCTACGCTACCAAATTGTTAGGTAACCTATCAGCGATTATTAGCGTTATTGTATAGTTAATTGAATTAAGCGTGAATCTACGCAAATTAATTACAAAATTTAGAAAGGATAGACAAATTTTTTGATGTTACAGAATAAATTCTTTATTTACAGATATATATTATATCTTATTTCACAGTTGAGCTATCTAAGGATCGTAACAAACGATCTATAGATATAATGATTGATTCAGGCGTGACTTTGCGGAAATCCATTACAAATACTGAAAAGGATGGAAATTTCTAGTAGGTAATAAGCTTAATTAATAACCTCATTAGATAATAGTTTTAGTGGGAAAGTACTAGAAATTTCCGTCCTTTTCAGGATCTATAGATAGTTTAAATCAACCTAATAGTTGCCAGAGGGAAGTTTCCCTGATTCGTTGATAATATTTGTTTTTTATTTTCTGGTTCGCGCGAGAGTAGACAAGCAGAGAATATTAGATCTAGACACGCGGTAGCGTGTCAAGCCAAGTTCAAGCTGACGAACTGGCAAGCACACCGTGTGTAATATTACACGAACCATTTGAACCCACTTTTCACCCCCTCATAACTCCAAAACTATTAAACCTTAGGCTTCAATATAATATCCTAAGTTATAAGATGAAATGATATTTTAAAGTTGTTAAAAATAGTTCATATTGTTATGAATAAGTTTTAGGACTGACCATTGTACTTGGCACCCGTTTAGATCTCACTTCTTTTGTCGCTGAAGTCAACGACTAAAGCATACTTATTGAACTTGGCTCTCATTTCACATTTATGTTTTTGATGGGATATTTTTATACAAATATTCTTTCAACACTATATTTTGGGATTTCAAGTTTTCAACACCTAATCCCAAAAGAGGATGGATATTTTCCCCAAAGAGTCAGATTGTTAGTGTGAGTATTGGTGGTCTAGTGGTAGTGGTAGCCTCCGATCTTAACGTCGTGAGTTCGAATTCAGTCTTACACCAATGGATTTTTCTGTAAAATATGTGCGATAAACCAATACTTTCAAACAGTGAAGGAAAACATCGTGAGGAAACCGTCATGTTGAACAACCTAAACAAATCATAGACATGTGTCAAATGCAAAACGCCTCTCAGACGCTCTTTAATCCTTTCGCCACACTTGTTCGAAAGAATTAGTTAGAATATAAGAAGACTTTTGGATATTTAGAAGATGTTTTGCAATCGAAGCTCGCGCATGGCCTCGGCACCATGGGTTTCTAATCTGTGGTACGTGCCGGTGCTTACGTCACACACGAGCATCTGTCAAAGTGAAACTAAGTTACGACTTATGGCGCATGTTATTGCGCGGGCGCATCTGAACTCATGAATATGGATAATGTTATACGCTGCGATGGCTGGACGAATATTGATGGAAAATTTAATTCGAAGGTGTTTATGTTGTTCCAAAAATCGGTGATGAGCTTGCAGTCTGTCACGCGTGGAATATTAACTACTGTGGATGTGTCATTTTTTGTGGTGTATGCATGTATGTATGCGAGTTCCTTTAGCTGCCGTTGGAGCCCAAATGGCTGGACAGATTTTGACAAATGAGCTTGTTAGATTTGTCTAAATTACCAAAGTGACATAAGCCTTTACAAATTGTAAACAAATACGTAAAAAAATAATTCAGTTCACGTAATATTTCGGTATGTTTTAAAAACAAAGTCATCTGTAAACACTTACATATCCTTTCCACGTCGGTGTGGTCGTAGCTTTATAAAGTCGCACTAAGTGGGTCAAATCGCCTTCTACATAACAACCTGCGGCCTTGCCGCTCGTCGGTAGTACCTACCAGTAAGTAGCCATTCACAATGTCACTGCAACTTTTTGTTAGGACTCTGTCTTTTGTCGTGTCACTGAACACCGATCAATGGGATACAAAAAACACAGCCTTAGTTTTTAGGATGGTGTTCCTCGGATATAAATTGGCCAAGGTGCCAATGGGATACCATCAATGATGTTTGTTTTATATTATGACCGGCCTCACAGCTCAGTTGGTAGTAGCTGTGCCTTCTGCGCTGCAGGTTGTGGGTTCGATCCCCAGGATAAACATTTGTGTGATGAAAACAGATGTTTGTTCTGTGTCTGTGTGTTATTATGTATTATATGTACCTACCTATTTATATTAACAAATAAAATTTATAATATCATTAATGTATCAGCTATTTGGTTCCCATAGTACAAGCTTTTGGGGCTAGATGGCGTTGTGTGAACTGTCCATCACATCAATATTTATTTATTAACAACTAGCTTCTGCACGCGGCGTCGCCCGCGAAGTACCTACATAAAATATAGCCTATGTTCATCCTAAAAGTTCATTCTACACATTGGTGAAAGAATTTTTCAAATCGGTTCAGTAGTTTCGGAGCCTATTCATTTCAAACAAACAAACAAACAAACAATCAAAGTTTTCCTCTTTATAATATTAGTATAGAAAACAAACTAGTATGATTGATTACAAATTAAAAACCCGACTGAATGTAACTGAAAAAAGATTTTTACAGCCGCTATATTACATTTTTTGACATTTTGTATACCCTATGTCAGTCTTGTGATCCAGACGAATTCAACGACACCTCATTTATCAAAATAAATCCAGCCGTTTGGGCTATAGCGACAGCCAAAGGAACTCACATACATATTATTATGTACATAAATACATACATATTTACTCTCTTTCTTAAAAAAAAGGTGTAAAAAAGGTGGGTATGTAATCGGCTCAAATATCCGGTATACCGAATACTTGCACCAAATACTCGCACTTACAATCCATAGCGCAATATTAATATGTTGAATGCTACAATTATAGAAAACATGTTGTGCCGACGAAAAGGGCAGGAAGAAGAAGAAGAAGAAGGATGCTACAATAATGATTGCCAAATATTGATTGAACAGCCTAATAGGTACTATCTAACGTACCTTTCCATTCGGCTTGCGCAAGAGTTGCATTGAGCCGAGATTCGGGCCCTTTCACTGCACGAGCGAAAACTGTGAGAATATTTCGGCAAGTTTTTTTCGGCGGTGTAGTGGTAGCATGGCTCCCGATGGTCTTAGGTTCGAACCTGGGGCCTTACCACGAAGTCTTCCAGAACGATTCCGTTTTAGAAACGTCACATTTGAAGCTTGAAGTAACATTACTTCAATACAATTTCCTTAAGTCATGGTACGAAATAACAATGTAATATTAATTTGGTAATGTATTATGAATTTGTAACATGTGTTTCTCATAATGCTCTTGAAAATAATGGTCGAAAGAATTAGTCTATAATAGGAATCTGAGGTCAAGACTATTCCAAGAATACCCCATTTATACAAATTGGTGCATCCGCTACATCCAGCTCGCTAATGCCCACACCCACGTGCGTAGACATTAAATAATACCCCCTCGACGCGCAGTCGGGTAATAACATCCGGATAGTGTGGATTGAGGCAAGTCCAGTTATTACTATTGAGAACCCACACCTCTTGTTACTATGCCGGCTATGTCACTAAGGTTTTTAGGCAGATATAAGTCAAAAATTGAACTATGTCGTCTTACCGTGTTAATAGGTTTTTTTTTCTTTAGAGAATAATGTCCAAATAGCGGCGATGGCCTTGCAGCCTGTCACGTACTGAATTATAACATCATCATCATCTTCTTCCTGCCCTAATCCCACTGGTGGGGTCGGCACAACAGGTTCTCTTCCTCCACTCTCCCCTATCATTCGTCATCTCAGTAGTCACTCCCTTCCTACACATGTCGTCTCTCACACAGTCCATCCATCTTTTCTTGGGTCTACCTCTACTCTTGTATCCATCCACATTCAAATCCATCACCCTTTTTGTAACATGACTTTCCTCCCGCCGCATAACATGCCCATACCACGCCAACCTATTACTCATCATTTTTTTTGTCATCGGCGCTACTTTCAAACTTCCTTTAATATGCTCATTCCTTATCTTATCCATTACGTAATTAATTATAACGACTGTGCTAAATGTGGATATGTGCCAAATATCATGTTTGGACGTGCCCCTGACTACCTTCTTTATCTTCAAAGATCTGAAGAACTCGAGGTCTGAGAAGATATCTACCGAGCCTGGGGATTGCAGTCGTGATTCGTGATCATGATTTTTCCAAATAAGTTATGGAATATTGTAAAAGCTTACTTTTAAGCTGGCAAGAGTTGAAGATATCTTGTAAGTATTGTTATTTAATAACTTCTTTTCTTAAATACATATTTAAAACAAAGTCGAGTTTGTTCGACCATTTGTATTATAACTGTAGATTGGACCGATTTTCATTGATTTTATATTGTTGTATTGGTCTCCTGAGCCTACTACTAATACTACTATTAATAAAACAACGTACTCAAATCTTAGCTTTAAGAGTAAGTATACTTTAGTAATACTTTTCTATCGAACTGTAACTTCCATTGCATTAGGTAGGACTGAAAAAATCGTAGCATAGCGGCAATTTTTCGTTTAGTATTTTAGAATCCGTGCATAGCATTCCTCTATCATTCGTCATCTCAGTACTCACTCCTTTCTTACCCATGTCATTTTTTTTTCTCAAGATGACATGGGTAAGAAAGGAGTGAGTACTGAGATGACGAATGATAGAGGGAAATGGAAGAAGATCACATGTTGTGCCGACCCCACATAACGTGGGATAAGGGCAGGAAGATGATGATGAATCCGTGCATAGCGGGAATCGAGCATAGCGAAACTAACCCCTTCAAGCAGTTGTGTCTAGTGTCGGATTTTTTTGCCAACTCTGTGTAGAGTGTACAACTGTTTGAAAGTAGCGCTCGAACTAAATGTACCATCACCTAAAACATGTTTACATAGATCTTCCCACAATGGTCTTATTAGTTTATAATTAAACTAGCTGTCCCGCCAGCGACTTCGTTCACTTAAAGTATCTAAACTGAGTTTCAAACACATCACACGACTCATAAAAATCCCATACTAATTTTGACACCCCATCTGACCCCTTTATGAAGGTTATTAAAAAAATTCTGAAACATGTGTCCATTCGCTTTACATTTACAGTACACAAACAAAGTTTCAGACCAATCGCACGACCCGTTAAAAAGTTCCCATACAAACATTGACCCCATATTTGACCCCTTTTTGAAGGTTATATTGAAAAATCCTGAAATACGTGTCTATTCATTTTGCATTTACAGTACACAAACAAAGTTTCAAACCAATCGCACCACCCGTTAAAAAGTTCCCATACAAACATTGACCCCACATTTGACCCCTTTTTAAAGGTTATATTGAAAAATCCTGAAACACGTGTCCGTTCATTTTGCATTTACAGTATACAATCAAAGTTTCATGAAAATCGCTCCACGCGTTAAAAAGTTTCATACAAACGTTTTCACCCTTTTTCACCCCCTTAAAGGTGGAATTTCCAAAAATCCCGCCTTAGTAGGTGGTTTTGTTATAAAAGAAAGCCACCTTCCAAATTTCAGCTTTCTATCTTCAGAGGTTTCGGCTCGGCGATGATCAATCAGTCAGGTTAAGCTCTTATATAGATATAGATTTATAAATTTCTTATGTCGAAACCAGTATCGTGTAAGGGAAAAATCCTATTGTTTGGTAACTAGTATCGTAAAAAGAAGAATTTTTCTTTTACCGCAACTGGTTACGAAGCTCCGGTTTCGTACGCGGCCCAAGGGCAAATAGCAGAATAACTATCATAAATATTGAAAAATTGACGAAAAATTAAAATAAAATAAAAGACATTTTCCCTTGATTTTCCCATACAAAAAGTTCATGGGTTCCGCGATAACATATTCACGCAAAGCCGCGGGCAACAGCTAGTGATTAAATAAAAATTACCTATTATTAGTGTAATAACACCATAGTATTATTACGTTAATGTTACAATATTGGCTTAATAATATTGCAGAATGCAGTCGGCACTAATTATACAAGTCACACTGACTCACGCCAGTTATTATAATGCAATCATTGTCAATCCTGGACGGGCGCTGGCGACCGCAGGACAGCGAAACTGCATCGCGCAAGATAGAGCCGAACGCGTCACTGAGGGTCTTCTTCTTCTTCTTTAATATATGTCATCTGTCTCTTTTGAGATCGATTTTGCCAGTGTCAAATGTATTTTGTGTGTATTTAGTGTTGTCAACGTCATAGAGTCAGTCCGTAAAGTAAAAAAAAGATGGCTGAAAATTTTCGAATGGTTTTGAAAGGAAGTTTCACTTTAGTTTTTTCAGTCAGTTAGTTTTAAATAGATACATTAAATACCAAAAATACGGTCCTTATAATAATACTAGACTTAAAAATAAACTCGCTGTTCCCACGGTTAGGCTCACTAAAGTAAGTAAATCCTTTAAAGGGCAATGTGTACGCTTCTATAACAAGATCCCAAGTGACATGCTTGATTTATCAATTGGAAAATTCAAAAATGTAATTAAACAGAAACTGTCTAGAAAAGCTTACTATAAAATATCAGAGTACTTAGATGATAAAAAAGCTTGGGATGAATCAGCTCCAACTCTGCTAGGTATTCCTTACAAAATTAACAAGGATCATACAAAAAAAGCGCTAGGGCCCAGCGAGTTTCTTGTCAGTTCTTCTCGCACTGGGGATAGGACTGGAACTGGCACTTAGACTCACCTAGTAGTAAGACGTTTCAAAGTGATCCCTGTGATTCTATTGAAAATAAACATATTTTGAATTTTGAATTTGAATTTTGAATCAACTGTTTCACGTGTACTTAAATGATTAAAGTGTGTATTTAAGATAGCTTTAGTATATTTCTATAAATAAATAATTAAGTATGTTTAACTACGTATTTGTTAATTTGATAAAAAAATCTAGATAAATATAGGTACCTTACCTATAAATATTATTTCTGGTCTTCACGATACGAGTGTGAAGACCGCTGACGACGACATATTCCTGAAATCCTTGAATTAAGCAATCAACTTTAATAATAAGTATAAAAACTATTATCTATGTTTGTATCTAGTTTTAAGTTTTTGGCTAAAATAACTATTTTTTCATTTTCATTTTTCATTTTCATAAATAAATAAATAAATAAATAATGCTGGACAATCCACACAGCATCATCTAGCCCCAAAGTAAGCTACTCAAAGCTTGTGTTATGGGTACTAGATAACTGATATATTTAATACATTATATACATATGTAGATAGATATTTTTTATTATACATAGAAAACACCCAGACCAACGGAACAAATTTCTGCAGATCGTACACAAATTTGTTCCGCGGCGGGAATCGAACCCGCAACCTCTTGCGTCGCAGGCGGACTCTCGCCCGCTGCGCCACTGAGGTCGTCATGACATAAAAGTTGCTGGAATTGCTAAATTCATACAAATCCAAAGTAAATAATTCCCTAAGCTGCCTCTATGAGTGGCTAGCTAAGCTATACTAAGCACTGCTCTGTGCCAGATTCTTTACTAGATTATTCTCAGATGACTTTGATAGCGCTAGGTACCTAGGTATGCGCCTGCGCCGCCGGTCGCCATACACAACGGTCATGGATCACGGCTATTCATTTTAATTAACAAGACGCCACATATTACTAACGCTATCTTAATCATCTATCAATAGTATCTTTAGAGCGATCCAGATCAGATTTGGAAGAGACGAAACAAAGATTATAATAATGACTGGCCTCACAGCTCAGTTGGTAGGTAGCTCTGCCTTCTGCGCTGTAGGTTGTGGGTTCGATCCCACACAGGACAAACATTTGCGTGATGAACACAATTTTTTTTTCTGTGTCTGGGTTTTATTCTATAAAAATGTCTAGTGGCCCGGCTTTCCGATCGCGACTTCGAATCCCATCGTGCACCAATGATTGTTCTGTTCAAGAAATGTACGTTCGCTATTCCAGTACATAAACGGTGAAGGAAAACATCGTGAGCCTTTGATGCGACTGTTTACTCATAGCTTTAAAAGACTAAGTAGAGACTAAGAGCTACTTAAGGGAGAATTAGGATGGACAGTCGTCGTCAAGAGCTGAGGTCAACTGAGGTCATCCCAGGGCAATGTACAGTCAGCTCAATTACGCGAGTTAACTCATTTAATATTGTCACCTTTAATTGGATCTGTTATGTTTATGGGAGAGGAGCAAGTAAGAAGCGGCAGCGGGTTTGATACCAGTACGTCTACCATGAGTTGTCACATTTAGATCGGCTGACGTTACTACGGTAGTAATAGTACGTTACGAATTTTCTGCGGTGTATTTGCCTGACAACTACGTCGCTCTGGTTTTTATATGTTTTCTCGTGTTATTTTGAGTTTTATTGCGTAATTTTGGTGGTTATTTTGCCAATAAAGCCCGGTTCTTGACGCGAGTGTAAAGTATGTGAATTAGAGTGAATAGTTCTCTTGAAATTCCATCGGAGGAAATCCCGAAAATTTTCAACAAAACAGCCATCTTTTGTTTAAAATTGACTTGACAACTTGACTATGACTCTGTGACGTTGACAATACTTATAAATAAATACACTTGACACTGGCAAAATTGTTCTCTAAGAGACAGATGCCATAATTGAAGAAGAAGAAGAAGAAGTACGTTACTATGACATCTGTCAGAATTGTTTCTCATGGTACCAAATTCTAAGCAAATGAATGAAGCGCAAACTACAGTCACTGTAGTACTGTGACGTAGGATAGTTAACTACGTGACGTTTTAGTACCCAACTATCTGCTAGAGGCGCTGCACAAGTTTTCATACATTTTTTTCTACAGTCGCTAGCGAGTGTAGATTGTGAAAACTCATGGTAGACCTACTGGTAACGCTTTTGACCACTTTTATGGTATGAACGGTGAAATAAGTCATTTGGGTAAGCTTAAGCGCGGTCACCATGTATGCGAGTTCTTTTGGCTGTCGCTGGAATCCAAAGCTGGTCGGATTTTGATAAATGAAGTGTCTTAAAACGCAATACGACTTAGGTTAGACAAAATGTAGAAAAACAATATGGCGGCTGGACGGATTTTGACAAAACAGGTGTTGTTTGTTTCGTCTATATCACAAGAGTGGCATAGGTTATACGAAAAGTAAAGAAAAAACAAAATGGCGGCTGTAAGGAGCTATTTGAAGCGAGCGGTCACAAAAGTGACATGGGCTATAGGAACCTACAATATATAAAAAACCAATATGGCGGCTATAAGGAGCTACTTAAAACGAGCGGTCACAAAAAGTGACATCTATAGGAACTTACAATATGTAAAAAAACAATATGGCGGCTGTAAGGAGCTTAGCGAGTGGAGTTTTTAAGTTTTTGTAATAAATTATGTTAGTTAAAATTGAATTTTGAAAAAAAAGTTATCGTAGTGCAGACCAAGTAACTTGCAATAGCTAGTTATTAAATAAATAAGTAGCCCGTAGTCCACCCAGGTGAACCTGACAGGACCACAGGTCTGGAAACAGATTCGAACCCACGACACAGATGGGAAGGCTGTACTACTACACCACAAGTGTCGTGACAAATGCAGGTGTGTCAAGACTTTTTCCTGTTCGTTGGAATGACCAGGTCAGGTACCTAAAGTTGTCAGGGAAATTACACGATGAGATTTGTAAGGCACTGATCGTCAAAAATCCCCTTTATCCCATGACTCATGACATGAGGTGATGGCTCCAATTTGCGAATTTATTTTTTAAACACCAAAAAATTAAGACTAAAAGAATAATAAAATGTAAATTATGTCAAGCTAATGTTACATAATTTGCTTTTTTCGAAATTATCAGATTTTTTCTCAATTTTTTTGTGTGGTGTCTAAAACATAGCCCATTGTGAAACATCTCCTTTATGTACTTTGTTAGCCGAAAATTTGTATATACATTTATGATGAAACCATTCTTACGAGATCTATAGATATACTGTTATTTGTTAAATGCCAACACCTACCTAACTACAGTACGCGGCTGTTTACGCTTGATTTATCAATTGGAAAATTCAAAAATGTAATTAAACAGAAACTGTCTAGAAAAGCTTACTATAAAATATCAGAGTACTTAGATGATAAAAAAGCTTGGGATGAATCAGCTCCAACTCTGCTAGGTATTCCTTACAAAATTAACAAGGATCATACAAAAAAAGCGCTAGGGCCCAGCGAGTTTCTTGTCAGTTCTTCTCGCACTGGGGATAGGACTGGAACTGGCACTTAGACTCACCTAGTAGTAAGACGTTTCAAAGTGATCCCTGTGATTCTATTGAAAATAAACATATTTTGAATTTTGAATTTGAATTTGTTGCCGTGGCATGTCTACGATATTTTAAAAAATGGGCAGTTCGTGGCATAGAGACACAGTGTTCGGGTGAAACGCGAGAGATGCGGGTTCCATTCCCGCTGCGGGACAATTGTTTGCACGTACAATATTTCTTCCGGGTCGGCGATTATGGATCTTTGCTTACAATCAATGTCAATACGTTTTTATTGTAGTCAAGTGATTTGGTATATTTATTCAATCAATTTGAGCCAGTTTTGACAAGTGTTGATTGTATCAGAGTTCCGTAATCGCACTACGGGTCTAGGTATTACCAAATAACCTAGAGGTTAATTGAAATGTTTGTTGATTTCGCAATTAAAATCATTTTCTCTCTCTTTCTCGTTCTCTCTTAGTCTCGAAGCGCCATAACAAGGCCGCTAACTGTACGCCCACGTTCATAGTAGCTTTTAATGCGTATTTTAGACCTTGAGCGACCGGTTCTAGTACTTTTATAATCGCATACTAACTACTACATACTCCGTGGCCGTTTACGTCCTACAAAGGACACTGTCCACCAAAGCGTAGGTACGTGACTTGAAACATGTGTAGATAACTATTAGCGAAGATAACGCAGGTTAATTAATTATTGTTACTATATAAATAAAAGAGCACTGGTGGTGTAGTGATAGCCTTGCCTCACGATCCGAAGGTCGTGGGTTCAATCTTGATCGTGCACCAATGAGTTTTTGTATTGGAAAAAATTATGTGCGCAATGCACTAGCATTAGTAGTGCTTTTAAACGGTGAAGGAAAACATCGTGAAGAAACCGTTGTCATAGTTTCGTATCCTTTTAAACGGCGATGGGCTTGCAACCTGTCACATACGGATTACTAACCACTGTGCAAAATGTGGGTAAGTGCCAAATATCATGTTTGGACGTGACTCTGACTACCCCCTTTAAATATTCTTAAAGTCACTAGATATATGAGGAGATATTTACCGAGCCTGGGGATTACACTCTAGTGGACAGTGTACCTTATTAACTGTGGTCACGAAGCAAATGCTCAGGCTGTGGTCTACTGGTATAGCCAGTTATGTGATTACGTCATAGTTCGGTACGATGTGGTATATTGAACCTTGCGCCGCGGTAATAAAGATATGTTTACTTCGATTTATTGACTATGTGGTTTAAAACTAGTTTTGAAATCGAAAATCAAGTGTTTATTTAGTTAGGATCTAGAATTGAAATACCTGCATAATATTATTTGACCTCTGTGGCGTGGTTTGGGTGTGGGTTCGATACCGGGACCCGAACTGATGGCTTCTTTGGATGTTTTTGTATCCTTGTGGTTTTAATTTTCTCGCGATACAAGAAATTAAAAAACTGACCAAAAAACATGTCTAAAGTATGGTGTCTCTATCAAGGCACTTAAAAACACGTCCACACTAATGACAAACTGCCGTGAGCGTGTCTCCGTACCGTAAAACGCGTGACAATTTGACAGATTTTCAAGGGACTTCATGAAAAAGTGGGCGTGTTTCAGACATAGACACGGTCAGTTACGGCAGAATGTCACAAGTGTGGACGGTCACTTAGATATTCACTGGAGTTTATGTGACTAGAGATTAACTATTTAAAAAATTACTTGTCTTCAGTGGGTTTCGATAATAACTTTTTACCCGACTACGAAATCATTGGGGTGTATGTATGAATGTGAGATTCTTTGGCTGGGCTGGACGGATTTTGACAAATGAGGTGTCATTAGATTTGTCTGAGTCACGAAAATAACGTACACTGTGCAAAATGTCAAAAAAAATCAATATGGCGGCCTTAAGAGGCTATTTTCAATTACTACCAGTCGAATTTTAGGTTTTCGAAATAAGTATTATACACAGTTGATTTTAAACTTAGCATAACTGCAGCATAAAGCCAGTTTTACAGTTTAACCCTGGTTTAAAGGCGCACCTGTCGCGAAGGTGCGCGTTTAAACAATCGTTTAGCTAACCGCATGTGGAGGGCGCGGGACGCATAGAGATGAGGCGGGTTAGGGGTGATGCATGCTGGACGGTTACAATAGAATTGAATAGAATAGAATAGAAATAGAAAAAAAAACTCAAAAACTTCTGCACCGATTTTCATGCTGTTATCACCAATGGATAGAGGAAGGTTTTAGTAAGTATATAATTATCAAGTTTTTGTAAATAATAAATGGCCTTATGTTAATGACGACCTCTGTGGCGCAGCGGGCGAGAGTCCACCTGCGACGCAAGAGGTTGCGGGTTCAATTCCCGCCTCGGAACAAATTTGTGTATGATATGCAGAAATTTGTTCCGTTGGTCTGGGTGTTTTCTATGTATAATAAAAAATATCTATCTATGTATATAATGTATTAAATATATCAGTTATCTAGTACCCATAACACAAGCTTTGAGTAGCTTACTTTGGGGCTAGATGATGCTGTGTGGATTGTCCAGCATTATTTATTTATTTATTTATTTATTTATTTATTTGTCATAAAATCGGTTTGGAAATTCAGACAAATTTAGACCTAATCCTAGACACCACAATTTTTGACACTTTCTGTCCGTTGTCCGTTGCCAAGAGAGGGTCAAAGAGAGTGGTTTTAGTGCCATCTGTCCCTCCAAGGGGACAGAGCAGGGGGACAAATGGGAATACTTCAATTTTAGAATACATACTAAACTCTTTCTCCTTTTTACTTCCCTTAAACTTCCCCATAGATTAAAAGTCATTCCCATACATTTTTTTCGTTACCATTAGCGATGGTGCGTAGAATATCGCTTTATCTTGTTTTTCAGTTCGATTTCCTTGTATTTATCGATGCCGATGTAAAAGGATAAAGTTAATTTTATTGTTTGCTCTGAAGCCAGTCGAGCGATCACAAAGTGGCAATGCTTTGAGACTTTCACACTGACTCAGAGCTATTCCGAATAATAATCTATCTTTGAATACCTAATATTGTAATTAATAAAAAAAAATCTCACAAGATAGGTATAACCTATACCAACTTGACAAATCAAAAAACCCGACTGAAGTAGGTAATTTAAAATCACAACCGCCATTTTGTATAGCCTATGTCTACCTTGTAATCCAGACATATCCAACGACACTTTATTTATTGTCAAAATTAGTCCAGCCGTTTAGGCTCTAGCGACAGCCAAAGAAACTTACATGCATCATACCTAGGTACATACATTTATTATACCCATACACATAAACCTCCTTCACAGGCAGGTAAAAATCAATAAGAAGCTTAAATTACGTTACGGCACCTACAAACTAGCATTCGAAATAGATTTGCATTAGTTATGTGGTACATAAATTAAAGAACGTGTTGTCATAGAAATGTCACCTTCATAAAATAACTTTATGACATTGACATTATATTGCAATAAGCGCCATCTATCTCTGCACAGATCATAAACTCAACAAGAATCGAATCAATACCAACTGCTAGCGCCATCTATACGCAGATAAGAAGAACAAAAGTCAAAAGTCAGAAATATTCTCATAGCTTGAATTTTGCACTCAATTCTTGTGTAGAGGTTTCTTTGTGACTCAATTACGCCGGAATGGCTAGATAAATTTAGATGAAATTTGCAATGGATATAGCCTTTAATCTGGATTAGTATATAGGCTACTTTTCACGTAGCTACCAAGCGTGCAAAGTCGAAGGCAGAAGCTAGTAAAATATAAAACTTAATACAGTTTTGTTTATACATTGTGAAGTGCCCCTTACCATATAAAGCTGTAGCTACCCTCCCTCGAGCTAAGATTTTTCGGGATAAAGATAAAAATATACGATCCTTTCATATTAGTTAGATAAGAGCGCGTTCCGACTCTTTCTTTTATTGTGGGTTTACCCGACTGCGCACAAAGTTATGTTGGGTTTCGTTCCAGCCACTATTTTATATTTGTTCGGACACTATCACTGTTACAACGTATCTTTCTTATAACTTTATTTTCTCTTTGAATATATATTATTACTAGCTTACTACTGAGCGTAACCCACGGCTTCGACCGCGTGGTTACTTGAAAAACCAAAACAAATCTATCCCACGGGAACCGTACATTTTTTCGGGATAAAAAGTAGCCTATGTGCTATTCCAAACTATAATCTATTTATGTACCAAATTTCATCTAGATCCATTCAGCCGTTTCAGCGTGAAAGAGTAAGAAACATTCATCCAGACATCCTTACAAACTTTCGCGTTTATAATATAGGTAAGTAGGATATACCTTTGCTATTCGCTATTTTCAAGTAAGTATAGAAAAAACACCAATTATGACCACATTTAGAAAAAAAATTATAGAGATAACTCTTTTCCTAGCAGTAAATATTTGCATACTTTTAGCTTGGTTGGGTGGGAGGCCTACGAGTATATGGGAAGCCTAGACCTTCGAAGCGAACATTGCTCTAAAACTGAGCCAGACCTTAAGTAGATGGAGTAAAATTCATTTTTCCGATGACCTAACCTAAAAATACTACGACCAAAACTCGAGGCAGTCTAGTCTAGCCAACCTAGTATTAGTATAATATTAGAGTTAGTCTATTGCGTCACGGTTAAGTAAGTCCTTAACTACAATGAGCAGACCGACTCACTGAAATAATTTCAGCTATTTTGCTAACAACGGTTCACATTGTATCTACATCTATTGTTCATCAAGACAGCCTGAATCTGAGAGTAAGGATACCTGGTAGCGCGTTGTAGCCTTAAAAGTACACTCGACATTTTGGTAGATAATTCTAGGTAAGTAAGGTATAGACCTTACTTAGACTACTATAATAGCAAAATGTCGAAAGTCTAAGACTTAGACAGCACCCATTATTTCAAATCGAAGTGTCAAAAGGATTAAATTACGCATCAGAGGCGTTTTTGGTAAGTAATTATTTCCTCTAAAATCAAAGACATTTTATGTTTGTCTAAAATATACATACATCCAATTGACAAGAGCTCGTAAAGCGATGTTAAATTGTTTGTCGTTCTCGCGTTGTATTGATACAGTTCAGACTAGAAGCGCTCTACAGAAAATTCTCCCTCTCTAAAAAATGCTACAATTATCTAACAATAGTTTCTCTGTCGCCTCAAATTAACCAGAACTCAAGGTCAATGAACTGGAATTAAGTACTTACGTTAAATAGCAACTACATACATACTATAAGCAAAAAACACACTGATGTTTGTTACGTCGGCACTCAGAATCCCCAATTTAACTATTTTAATGCAAAGATAAGTCCTCTTTACGGTCCATATAATGGCCATTAATATTAGTTGACATCCCTGAGCATGGGAGGTGGTGGGAACTAGAAAATAAATGACAAAAATGGCTTCCTTAAACCTCATAATTATGTCTTAAAGTAAGAACCTTTTTTTTATGGAACAATAAAAATATGGCTTTATGTCCAAGTATATACATACCTACATACATAATGTGTTTGCAAAGGTCAATGTACTTAATATTATTAAGTATAATTTTTTAGTCTTTTAAAAACTTGGTAAGTACTTAAGTACTTCAAAGTTTAAAAAATGCGATTTTTTACACCTACTTTTGTATAATGGTAGTATTTAGGTACTTTGTAAAATACATACATACATACATAAAATCACGCCTGTTTCCCGACAGGGTAGGCAGAGATCACGGATCTCTACTTGCTACGATCCTGACACTAAATCCTACATTTTTCATAAAAAAATAAAGGTAGATATGGGTACAAATTGCAAAACAAATTGTTTTTCCCGCTCGTTAGCCGCCATGACACCCGTTTGACAGCCGATGTCAATTGCAAATTGCGCTGTCAGGGGGCGGTGTGCGAATGGGGAAATAAAAAATGTAGTCATCTACCTACACCGTAATAATGTGCTTACGAACATCGTCAAGTGAGGCATGTTTACAGTTACATAAGATTACCCACATTTGTTTCCATCATCATCATCAGCCTATAGCAGTCCACTGCTGGACATAGGCCTCCCCTAATGAGCGCCATTGCGCCCTGTCTTCAGCTCGACGCATCCAGCCTCCGCCCGCAGCCTTTCGCAGATCGTCACTCCACCTAGCCGGAGGGCGTCCTACACTACGTTTGCCGAGCCGCGGTCTCCACTCGAGAACTCGTTTACCCCAACGGTTATCGGTTCTTCGACAGATATGGCCAGCCCACTGCCACTTCAGCTTGCTAATTCTCTGAGCTATGTCGACAACCTTAGTTCTGTGTCGGATAGTCTCATTACGGATTCTATCCTTCAGAGAAACTCCGAGCATAGCTCGTTCCATAGCTCGCTGAGCGACTTTAAACTGGTGGACTAGCCGTACCGTGAGTGTCCACGTTTCGGCTCCGTATGTCATGACAGGTAGGACGCACTGGTTGAAAACTTTCGTTTTCAGACATTGTGGTATGGGTGACGAGAAGACTCGACGTAACTTTCCAAAAGCTGCCCAACCCAGCTGAATCCTCCTCTTAGCCTCCTTCTCAAAGTTGTCTCTACCTAACTGTAAAATCTGTCCGAGGTATGTGTACTGCGAAACAACTTCAAGAAGGTTGCCATTAACAGCGACAGGTCTCGGGTCAATTCGGTTATTAACCATGACTTTGGTCTTATCCAAATTCATGCCGAGAGCCATCATCCGCGAGGCTGATGCTAGGTCGTCCAGCATCTGTTGCAGCTCCTCCAGCGACTCCGCCAATAAGACTATGTCATCTGCGAATCGTAAGTGTGAGATGTGCTCGCCATTTATGCTTATGCCCATGCCTTTCCAGTCCAAAGTCTTAAACATATCCTCCAGCGCGCTTGTGAACAGTAGGAATTATTTAAAATCAACAAATATTTTACGAGATATTATTACTATCTAAATGGTTGGTTGCGAAAAATGACAAATAGTGAGAACGATGATGAAACCGCTGAGGAGAATCGTCCACCAAAACTATAAGCAATATGGCGGACCAAGACGAGTAAAGTGATGTATGATAGCTAGTTGACAAGTAGGTTTGGTTGCATTTGGCGTAAAATCGAAATACTAAAAACTTGTAACCGAGCAAATAAGGTATGGGGTCACACTAGTGTCAAACTGCATCCCGGCACATGCTTGAATTCCAATCGCCTCGCTGCGTTCGTACGTGTCTAAGCAGCTGTCAGCGCTGTCAATGTCACGGCGGCGTGCGGAAATTGGCGCGAACTCACGTAGTGCGAGAAAAAGTGCCCATACACCCCATTTACAGGTACTAGTCACCTAAGGTACTGGTAGGTTGGGGTGTACAGTAATCACGTAAAATTTTCGTTCAACGTTCTAATCTATACTAATATTATAAAGAGGAAAGATTTGATTGTTTGTTTGTTTGAATTGAATAGGCTCCAAAACTACTGGACCGATTTGAAAAACTCTTTCACCAATGTGTAGAATGAACTTACAGGATGAACATAGGCTATGTTTTATGTAGGTACTTCGCGGGCGACGCCGCGAGCGGACGCTAGTAATACTATAAACGCAAAAGTTTGTAAGAATTTATGGAGGAATGTTTGTAATGCATGTATTGTCGAACGGATCATGATGATATTTGGCACAGATATCTATAGATTATAGTCTGGAATAGGCTACTTTTTATTCCGGATAAATGTACGGTTCCTGCGGGACAGATTTGTGTTTGTTTTTCAAGGCACCATGCGGGCGAAGCCGTGGGCGGAAGCTAGTTTACTTTACGCTAGCTAGTTCCTAATTAGGGGTTAATAAATCAGCAAAGTGGGTGTGGTTCTTCTCAATTTATATTTTTGTCATTATTTTAAAAAAACTTTTTTAAGTTTCATTTTAGAACTCGTCGTATGAAGATGAAGCAATACCTAAGTTTGGTTGATAATAAGTTATTTTTCACGAAGGATACATTTAAAATTAACTAATAATTAACGTGATAACCAAAATTGTTTGTTGCGAACAATGACAAATAGTGAGAACAATAATGAAATTGTAGAGGAGAACCGGGCATGAACTTAATCACTTGAGCTATCTAAAGATCAATTGGGATCCTTAGATAGCTCATCTATTTCACATGTGTTTTATAAAATATCATCTGTATATTTCTGTAGGTAAATAAAGTTTTTAGACAGTTGTGCGGCAATATCGCCACGTTCGAGATTAGCCATTCTTTTTGTTTTAACAAGGTTTATCTGTCCCTTGCCTACCCCCCGGCAGTGGTCCGTCGTTCCGGGCGTGTGACGCCGCGACAAGGCGCGGGCGAGTTGCCAGAATTTATTTATTTCTCTCTTTGTGACACCCGCACTCGCAGATACCATTTTTTAACTGGTCTTTTCCAAACGCTTTCGCAACGTATTTTTTATTTAAATTGTTTAATCACGAACAAAGGTCAATACACTTTCCAACCGCCATAATTCCAGTTCTTACAGACTGTCCACCTGGGTGAACCGTTGAAAGTTTTATTTACAACGGCTCACCTTTGTTCACCTGGGTGATCCTTGGGAAATATTTAGTGGCCACCGTCCACCTTGGTCATCAAAACTCTTCAGATTTGAAGTGCATAGAGATTAAGCTTATTAATTCCTATACCACCTCAAAAGTAGGGAATATTCCCATTTATCCCCTTTGGGGGACAGATGAGTCTTCTTCTTCTTCTTATTGTATCACTAGTTCATTCGAACCAGAGTGGTGAAAGGATTAATGTGCGCCACAGAAGCTCCTTTACTGTACAGTAGTTAGTATTCCGATCGCAACAGTTAGTTAGTTATTTCTCCTATAACCTGCATTATATTCGGTTTCTATCACTTTCTCGTGTAATAGGTAGGTACAGGTAGTATTTATGGAGTCATCACATGAGTGAACAATGCCATGGCGTCCTACATCCAGTGGTTATGGAACACTGCTATTGCACGCGCGCTGCGCCGGCGCCGCTCCTCTTCCGCTCTCAATACTACGCCAATTATAATACTTATTTGAACTAGCTGATTGCGGAATACTGTCACAATGTCTGACAGATCACCAGTACTAGACTGTTAGTCGTGTCACCAGTGTGGTGAAAGGATAATACAGGCTCTTTTCGTGCACTCAACATATTGTCTTTAAACTTTATAGATTTACGTCATGCCGGTTTCCTCGCGATTTTTTTTCACTGCTAGAGTACACTTTCACGGGATAAAAAGTGGCCTATGTGCTATTCCAGACTACATATCTATATCTATGTCACATTTCATCCAGATTCGTTTAGCCGTTTCAGCGTGAAAGAGTAACATACATACATCCATACATCCACACATCCATATACATTCTTACAAACTTTCGCGATTATAAATTAGTAGGATGTTACGGCTGGACGAATAATGTAATTTATAATTTATATTGGATAGTCGTTTTAGTAGGTTATAATGGCAACACCAGAGATACATACGAGTCTTGCCACCAAAGACATAATTTGTATATATGTGTCTTGTTAGTGTCACTTGCCTTTCAAACGTAAACCTTGTAACTCTTGGACACTTGGACGAATCTGGACATTTACTTGGAAGAATATCCAAAATGGATTCTTGCTGAAGAGTTTTACCACCAGCAAATCCATACCCGCCATCGTTGCGCAAGAGTGTCCACAAGTAGAACATTGGATAGTTTGTGCAGGTGTGAGTCAGAGTGAAAGTAGCAATACCTTGTGTGAATTGATTATATTGAGTCACAGTTCTATGGTTATAATACAAATCAGCGGTTTTGCAACTTTGTCGAATTCAAAAATTGACGAAAATGATTAATTATAAATGGCCACATGATTACAAAATACTAAACAAAAAAATAGGGATATGAAAAAATGGTCAATGCAATTAGAATTATGTTGCTTTTCAACCGACAAAAATGATGAGATTTTTAAGTCAACACGTAGGTATATTATATTGTTTTTATACATAACTAGCAATAAAGAAAATAATGCAAAGTAGTCAGATATTATACTATTTTTTGATTGGATAGATGTTTTAAAATTGACTTATCTATTAGGTACTTCTCAAAAATTGTATAGCATAAGGCATGGTCCTAAAAGTACTACTAACAATAATTAAAATGTTTGCAGTTTTTTAACAAAAAAACTAAACCTTTAACCTTTATCATATAAACCTTTTAAGTCTAAACGTAACTGATTTTAAGATCCTCTTCTTTTTTTGTTTTCGTAAATTTTTTCTTCATCGGTCACTTGTTTTTCGAACCAGAGTAAAAAATAAAATAAAAATAAATAAATAAGACGCTTTTGACGTACATTCTTAATATACATTGTTTTTAATAAATAAAAATGTGGTTTGATTGTGTTGAAAGAGGATATGAATGTAAGAGGAGTAGATTCAGAGTTAACGACTGATAGGAGTGAGTGGAAGAAAAAAACATGTGCCGACCCACGCGTGGGATAAGGGCAGGAGAATGATAATGATGAAAATGTATGCATGTCAAATTAAAGAATAATTGCTCGAAGTTAAGTGGTACCTAATGTTCATATGACTCACAGGTGTAGGTACGAATACTTAGCTTTGCATGAGTCATAGAACACTAACATAAACCTAAGATGGCAGAATAACAAACATTGGCGCAAGTAAATATTGTAGGTATTCCAAAACATCCGGACTAAAATTGTTTCTAATTATTTACTAAAATATGACTAACACTCAGATAAGTTTATTTGATTTTTCCATTAAAGAGTTCATTGACTGCAGGTTTTATCCAAAACTAGGAACTAACAACTATTCAAAATGTGGACATGTGCCAAATATCATGTGTTGCCTCTAACTACCTACCCTCTTTAGATATCCTTAGAGATCTGAGGATCATATCTATCTACCGAGCCTGGGGATTACAATCGTGACGATGTAATCCCCACTATAGGTTCTACCCGCGGCTTTGCGCGCTTGAGTATCACTTACAGACATCCAAACTTTTGCATTTATTTATTAGTAAGGAATAACTTGAGTATACAAGTGTAATAGTCAATTTAAAAATACTTTCAAAATAATCTTAGGTAGGTATTTAGGTTAGTACATTTTTTGTGTCAATTGATAATCTCTCTCTCATTTTCAATACAAAAAAAACTGCTTATAAAAGATGCAAGCCACAATGCCCTCTATTCCCTAGCTAGTAAGTACACAAATCAAGAGAGCCTATCCTGTGTAAGGCTACCTACCACGTCCGAAACAATTTCATCAGAGAGCGGGCGATAGCCGGCTGATTTAGTGGAGCCTCCCGTGACGTCACAGGAGACTTATTATGCCGACGCGTGTTCAACACAGTTCTGTTATGTAAGGAGATAGCACCACAGTGCGGGGCACGCAGTAGGACCTTTCTACTCTACTGTTTCGACATTGTTCTGACTATTCGTCATTGTTGTCACCAAATTTGTTGCGAACAATGACAAATAGTCTCACTATTTGTCATTGTTCGCAATAAATTTGGTACTCTCGGTAAATATTAGTTAACTAGCTGACCCAGCAGACTTCGTACTTATTTAGAAAACGTTTGTATGGGAAATAGAAAAGGGCTATTTTTAGGGTTTTCCCGGCAGTTATTCGATTTTTTTTTACCTTTTAAACCTTCCCTAGACCTTCAAGACCAAGATAAGATAAATCCGTTTAGCCGTTCTCGAGTTTTAGCAAGACTAACGAGCAGCAATTCATTTTTATTATAGATTTTAAGTGTACCCTTCGTGAAATAACTTATTATCAACTGATCTTTTATTGCTCCATCTTCATACCATCAGCCAGAAAGACAAGCTTTGGAATAAAAAAAAATATGATCACGACTTTAATCCCCGGGCTCGGTAGATATCTCCTCAGATCTTTGAGGATATCTAAAGAGGTTAGTCAGAGGCACGTCCAAACATGACATTTGGTACATGCCCACATTTGCACAGTATTTAATATTCCGTACGTGACAGGTTGCAAGCCCATCGCCGCTTAAAAGAATACTTACATTAAAAACAAGAGCTCTAAATCAAGGTTAAAAAAGTTAACTCGTTAAAAAAATTATATAAAAAAGTGATAAAAGAAAGCTTAATTCTAAAGTGATATTTTCTGCCAGTCAACCCAAGCTGATAAACTAACTAAAATGTATATAATCGTAGCAGAAGTGCTACTAATGCTTCTCTGACTAAGTCAACTACGTCACTGACCTGTCCCACGTCACAGTTCTCCCACTGTGTATCTGTGCACTGTGGCATTTATTTACCGTGTTGCGTAGCACACTTCGTCACTTTTATAGCTCCTGTTTATCTACTAGGACCAATGTTAACCAACATTATAGACGGTTAGTTAACCCATTGGTTAGAACATAGGTTGTTATAACTAAGTCAGTTTTAACAGTGGTTTACTTATTCTTTCTTATCCATATATGAAAAAGATAATATACTTTCGATACTTGTACCCTACCATCCATAAAGTAATTTTCAATACTTACTAATATTGTAAAGTGGAATGTTGGTCCGATTTCAATTTTTTTTTACCATTATAATTCTACATTATCCCTAAGTAACATAGGTTAGGTATATTTCCAATTTATTATTTCCAATTTTTTAAAATTTAGAAATACTATTCTACCCGTGTGAAGCCGGGTACGCTAGTATTTCCTTAACAGTTAGACAAATAAATATCTTATCTTTGGGCATAGAGAAATTACTAGTAAAAATAATAGTTGCACATAGTTGCATAATAGTTAGCACTGCATAATTAAAGCAAACATCTGTCAAAAGTATTAAAACGGCCGGTTAACGTGTTGGTGCACTTGGAGTTAAACTCGTTCTGTGATGATTCAGTTTTCTAGATGTTGGAAACGTTCTCGTGTTGTTTAGTTTCGCTGTTTGTCGAGTCGCTGGATATTCCTGCCTTAGATTACTTGAGAAATAGGTATATTTCGTTTCTTTTAATTTTTACCTAAGCCAAATATCATTTTTGGACGTGCCTTTGAATACTCTTTAGATGCTCATACCTACTTACTAAAATGTCTAAATAACTAGAGGTCTGGGTAGAGGGATTTCAGTCATGACCATGTTTGTTAATTTTTTTGGTTGATCCTCACTCACTTTGCTCCGGACTCAACATCTTACGTCATAAAAATGTAGATAACAAATGTTGCACAGATAATATAGGGCAACACTATAAAATTATTTAATTCTGACAAATAATGGTGCAACATTTTTTCTTTTTCTTCCTCTTTGATTCGATGGCGTCATTCTAACGTGAGTTTGTAATATATACATTTTTAGGCTGCATCCAACAAAGATGTCTAAGTATAGGTAGGTAAGTAGGTAGCTAGGGAAATATTTCTAGTTCTAGGAGATATATTTCGGTCACGTTGCATACAGACAGTCACTCACCACTGAAGCTACAAACACAAGCCGTAAAAGAGTAAATTGTGCGACTTTTATGTGCTATTCGCGCCAAAATTCACTCGTCACAAAATGGCAACCGTAAAATAAAATGGCGGATCGCTAACAAAATGGGTGACACTTTATTTAATAAGCGAGTCTTTGTGATGGCGGGAAAGTAATTTGAGATAGCGTTTGGCCGAGGGACGCGCGGGACTATTTACGCGCCATTTCACAAAATATGGTCAGAAATATCTTCAAAAGTCAAACGGATTTTCCTAAGATATTCACACAAGAAGTTTAAACAAAAATAAAAGTCCATTTTCAAATTCAACGACGTTTCGATTTGAAATTCAAAAAGCGAAAAATCCTCGAATCTAATCTCTGCAACTGGACAGTGCGAAAAGCCACAGAACAAAAATCGAAAACACAAAAATATTTTTACTCGTTTTAATTTAACCAAACTGATATTTCAACCGAAGTTCTGTAATGGTCGGTGCGGAGTAGTAGATAAGGTCTATTTTCGCAGAGACGGCCGTGTTTTGAAGGTAAATACGTTGGTGCAGGGGTGTACAAAGCGACTGCCAACCAATCAGGCGGTATTGGCATCCCGACGCTTGCCAATGTTTTTGTTTTTCGCGAATGTCACTTGTTTCTCACAGATTAATGGTTCTGAACACGATTTTTCAAACTTTTCCGTTCGGATAGGCAATTAAAAAGTTATGTATTGAATTTTTATCAGGCAAACTTTAAATCAATTCGGTTTTTGATATTTACGACATGATTTTTCAGCATTTATTTGACTAGCTTCCGCTTGTGACATCACTTGCATGCTACTTCGAGTTAAAAACAGTCCTTTAAACTTTTTTATCATTCTTTGTTGATAAAGACTTTTTTTCATACTAATAAACTCGTAAAAATATGTTTTTTATAATGACCATTTTTTTTGCTGTAATGTACCTACAGTAATAATTTCAGATTAATATAATCAACAACAGTAACTGTCTTATATGAACTACTAGCTTCCGCCCGCGGCTTCGCTCGCGTGGTACCTTAAAAAACAAAAACGGATCTATCCCACGGGAATCGAACAATTTTCCGCGATCAAAAGTAGCCTATGTGCTATTCCAGAATATAATCTATCTCTGTGCCAAATATCATCCAGATCCGTTCAGCCGTTTCAGCGTGATAGAGTAACAAACATCCATACATACAAACTTTCACGTTTATAATAGGATTTGCATAGGATTTGCGTCGTAATGTAAGCCTTTCGATTTCACAGTCGGGTAAATGCACCTCACTGCGGGACAGTGAAATCCGGAAAACACGAGTTAGTATTAAAACATAAATTCACAGCTATTCCAACTTCGTGCATGTCCGTCCTCGGACACCTAAAATGGTGCTCCTTTATTATGAACTCACTACCTATCAAATATTATCTTGTCTTCATTTCATTTTGTTCTTCTAAGCTGACACAGTTCAATGTTTAAGCTTGTCTTGTAATTCAAGAATCCTATTAATATAATAAACGTGAAAGTTTGTATGTATGGATCTTTGTTACTATTTCACGCTAAAACGGCTGAACGGATGTGGATGAAATTTGGCACAGAGATAGATTATAGTCTGGAATAGCATAATATAAGCTATCACTAGCTTCCGCCCACGGTTTCGCCCGCGTGGTACTTTGGAAAAACAAAAACAAATCTACCGCGTGGAAAAACACAAAAAAAATCTATGCCACGGAACAGTACATTTTTCCGTGATTTCTGAGCCAAATTTCATCCAGATCCGTAGAGCCGTTTCACCGTGAAAAAGTAACAAACATCTATACATGCAATCATCCACTCAATTCGTCAATTTACAGACATACTGGATTCCCCTCTTATTATATTGTTGGATAGATAGATAATGCGTCATTTTATGACGGGCGGCAGGCATAGAGGCGCCGCCGCACGCAGCCCTCCGCTTGTCAAAGTTGGGCCGCACCGAGACGGCTTCAACCGGAACGGAACCGTGCTTACCTAAGTTTGACCGGAAGTGAGCCCGGCCCCGGCGGGACGCCTTTCTCTAAAGTATATTATAATAACTATTTACATCCGTAGGAGTTGTTCTAAATACAGCCTCAAATGTTCCACACGTATTAATTACTAGCTTTATTTTTTACTAGCTTCTGCACGCGGCGTCGCCCGCGAAGTACCTACATAAAATATAGCCTATGTTCATCCTGAAAGTTCATTCTACACATTGGTGAAAGAATTTTTCAAATGGGTTCAGTAGTTTCGGAGCCTATTCAATTCAAACAAACAAACAAACAAACATACAATCAAATCTTTCCTCTTTATAATATTAGTATAGATTAGTTTTATTTATAATATTAGTATGGATTTGTACGTTTCTGTATAATAAAGTACCTACACAATTTGTAGGGAGATTTTGCAGTTACGTTATTAAGTGTACTTTAGTGTACCCTAAACCGACGCCCATATATGAAAAATGTCATGAAAAAATTCCAAGTAAGTAGTCGAAATACTTCTGTCTTCACATTATGATTCCTTTTATGTGTCTCGCCGCGGAAGTCAAATCCGCACCTCTCGCGTCTCAGTCAGACACTCGCCCACCATGCCACCGAGCTGTGATGAAAAGAGGATGTCAGGGTCGTAGGAGATAATCCGTGACCTCTGCCTACCCCTTTGAGAAACAGGCGTAAATATCCGCAAAACTTCATCATCAGGTAAATCTCTTTGTTTATAAATTATGTCCAAACCGTTTTCAAACCCACGACTTAGGATTAATACGTCGATTCTGTAAAATTCAAACATCAACTCGCATCTCACATCGCTATTCACTCTCACTTCGCATGACGCTTTTTATTTGACACTTTGAATCGGGTTCGAGTGCGAAGCGAGCGTCGAAGTGACTTGGGAATTACCGTATAAAATGCCACTTCTTACGTCATCCCATACTTTATCTGTCAAAATCTCCCCGTCAATTTAGTTCAACTCGCTGACACGCTCGCAAGAGTGGCGCTAGTGTCAATTCGAATTATCAACCGAGTTTTTAGAATGCCAATCAAGAAACTCACAGCGGATTCAGATTCGAAGTTTAGAAATGAGGTCTTACAGAATCAGACAGAAGGCAAGCGTGCTATCACCATTCCACCAAATTATAAACTTTTCGATGTTAAGTTTGAACCCTTTTTATCTCCTTAAAAGAATTTTCACAACCATATAATTAGTTTATTTCGTTGATCCGCTTCGCGCCCTACCAACTGTTCATAAATCTGTGGCTTAAGGGATGGACCTCCCTTTCTTTCCAACAGACAATGGAATGCAATTAAACTGTCGCGCTCCGAGCAGTATGTACTGGTTATGCACAGGGCCGGTTCTAGGGCAGGGGCGGAGGGGAGAGGTAAGGGGGGGGGGGTTGTTCAGAAAAAAAAAATATTATTACGAGCCGTTTTTGTCCCACAGCTGGGCAAAGGCCTCCCCCTAATCTTTCCAGATTAATTTCTAGCTGACTGGGAGAAAATAGCAAAGGATCTCGCGATCCTTTTCGGTTTTTTCATCTCGATAAAAAATTTAGTTCACGAATACTGTACTGAGTGGAATCTACTCCAGTAAAATATGTAGACTGTACCATATTTTCCGTAAATGTGATGCTAAGTAACACAAAGGGAGATTGAGGAGACAGACAAGGGTTGGGAGTTGTCTCCAGGCATGTTGGAACAGCTACTCTGTCAGAATACTTCTCAAACAAAACTAAATTATGAAACAAATATTTTTGTCCGGCAATATGACGAAAAATGGTTTAAATATTAACAATAAGTACCTAACTAACTATTTAGACTGTCCTCACAGCTCTGCCTTCTGCGCTGTAGGTTGTGAGTTCGATCCCCACCCAGGATAAACATTTGTGTGATGAACACAGATGTTTATTTTGTGTTTGGGTGTTATTATTTCCATATAATATGTATTTTCAAATAAGTAGGTATATAATTTTAATCTATCAACCATCTGGGTTTCCATAGCGTTGTGTGAAATGTCCACTACTATTTTTTTTATTTTTAAATAGTTTTTGTGCGATCGTGGCTAGCGAGAACGAACTTCTCAGTTTGACTGCAGTGGGAGGGAGATAGAAATATTTAGTAAAGTACATTATCTTATTGGGGTAGAGAGTGATGCAAGCTGCCCGCCCTCGGGGCGTCCTTAATGCCTCCCTGCGCCAGTTATATCCGGGCGATTCGGATTAAAAGTTTAATATACGCAGAGCGGCAAATAATCGCCTCTTTTGGGGACCGTTGGCACTCTCCCGATATTGGATTCGGATAATGGGTGAAATGCACTTTGAAGCTTTACGTTGGGCTGGTAGTATACTACTGTATAGGGTCTGCGTCATGCTGACCGACGACGCCGACGCTAGAAGTGGCGCTGACGCCAATGCTAATGCTGACGTTACGCTGACGTTTGTTTAGAGTTTAGTGTATCAGCCTAAACTATACCCAATGTGTCAACCAACCGCATAAGATAGCATTCAAATGCTCATATATAAAGACAAAGTCTAAATAGCCATTTTCAGGCCTAATAGCTAGAAATATATAAGAAAATAAGGTGTATGTAAAGTAAAGAAGTATGTTGGCATTCAATACGTAGGTATCTAATTCAAATAACACTACATAGACCAACATATTGATAAACCATAGATAGATATTGCCTATTTTGTTTAATGTCATTAATAAGGTGTTTTAACTGAATAAACAAATATTAACGTACTATAATGAAAACATCTACAGAACATTAATATTTGATAGCATCTAAATCTAATTTTATTCACAAAATGCGCCATTATATCCAGTTATATCCGGTTATATCTGGATATAACCGGTAATGATCGGGATTATTGCCTTTGTTGATAGAAATCCCGAGGGAAAATGCCGGGAAAGCTGTTTAACATATTTGCGGGTAGTTTTAAGCTGATTACGTTGGAAAATGTTGGAAACATTGTCACAGCTGACTGCTATTGGTTCGGTACATCCCGCACGGTGACCGCGCCACTGCGGCAGCTTTTAGTTAACTGCAACATTAAATTAACTTCAAATAAGTCTATATTATTAGTAGGTAGGTACTCTACCTATTTGTCTTAAGTACTTATCCATTATAGCTTTGAAAATATACACTTACAAGATTCAAACCCAGCACCTGGGGATCTAGGGGAGGTAGAATGTGTCACAGCAACGGGCGCGGCGTGTATATGAAGATAAGTACGAGTAGGTACAAGCACAACAGAGATGAATTCGATATCATTCATAAATCTCTCCCCAATCATTTACATTCAAACCGCATTTCGACAGCAAACTTTTTTCATTCGTCTAGAAACTTCCATACACGTGACGCCAATCACTGATTCCAAATTCGAATGAACCGTTCGAAATTCGAAAAACTTGCCAATTCAAAACTTTATCTATGGATAGAGCGAGCTTTATCCGCGAAAGAATTTTCTCGAAGTTTTCAACTCGTTTCTTACAGTTTTAGCAACCATCGCCGCTTTTGTACGATCGTATAAAGAAGCTTTCAGTTAAAACCGGCATTGTATTTTGTGCATGGATAGATCGGTCACCCGCTTGAGTTTGTGGTGAGGTCAAGGAGTGCATTTGACGAATCCAAATGTAGATAGTTTCCGAGGAAAATATTCTTGAGTGCACAAAGCCACGAATTCTAGTGATGCTTTTGTATCTAAATAGAGTAGAGTTTTGAGTCGAACTGACTAGCCAGAAATTTTATGTAGAACTATCTAAGAAATAAGTTTATTTCGTTCGATACCACAAAATTTAATGTAAGTACGGAGGTATGTAGCTGGTACTATGACTAAATAAAACGAATTAATTATAAATGCAAGGACGGTTGTAACAAATACGAGTATGGCCGGCCACCACTCAGCGTGTGCTCTGACAAAACTAGATACTTACCTAAGTATATTTTGCTAGAGCGAGCTTTAAGATCTTTAGGTGTCTAGCCTACCTATCCAAAACCAAAATATAGGTACCTACTTAATACGTAGCTAAATCAGTACATAAAATGTCAAGTTAAACCTGACTTATGTTCCTAATACGTGATTAAAATGAAACATAATTTATTAATTTAAGCGAGCGCCTGCCGGGAATGTCATAGCAATAACTTGTCAATGCATATTGCGTGCGTGGTCGCGCAGGCAGTATGCATCGCTTGCTTTATTTAATTTGGCACTGTTCGATAGGCTAATTATGAATTACCTAACTGAATTATGAATTACCTAACTGACAGCCTTGCTAATGAACACACGTACGAGCAGATACAGAGAATATTTAGAGCATAAATAGCTACGGGAGCGAGGAATTGGTTAAGTATACGAAAGTATCTAAGTAGGTACTATCTTGTTCTAGGGAGTGAGTGACTAATTTAGTAACTAAATTTAGATTATAAGAGGGTATTAATGTTCCTTTCCTTTTTGACTTGAGACGCACTAAGAAAAGGACTCCTGAAATCCAACTCTTGTAAGTAACCTTGGTAAGTAAAGGGTGCAGCGGACGTCAGGTTAAAAATTGTAGGAAAATAACATCACGCCAACTAGGTCAATGCGAACCGTAAAAAAGAAATATAGAAAATTAATAGCTAGCTGTGCCCTGCGGTTTTACCCGCTGTTATACTTTTTTGCGCAGAACCTGATTTTTTTTTAAATAAAAGTAGCCTGTTACGAAAGCACTGTTATAATCAGTCCAGCCCTTTCAGTGATCACCCGGAACAAACAGAAAAACATTTTAATAAAATAATAATAATAATAAATAATGCTGGACAATCCACACAGCATCATCTTGCCCCAAAGTAAGCTACTCAAAGCTTGTGTTATGGGTACTAGATAACTGATATATTTAATACATGATATAGGTACATAGATAGATATTTTTTATTATACATACATACCCAGACCAACGGAACAAATTTCTGCAGATCGTACCTACACAAATTTGTTCCGAGGCGGGAATCGAACCCGCAACCTCTTGCGTCGCAGGCGGACTCTTGCCCGCTGCGCCACAGAGGTCGTTTAAAAATTTTTTTTGTTATAAGTAGGTACCTATCGCCTACCGTACTAAAGTATATTCTTACTTTCATATGCATTTAGGAAAATGCTGTTATTTTAACATTACAAACACATTACTATCAGACATTTCAATTTTATTTATTTCTTTCGATATAGATAGGGTAGTAAGTTCGTAAAATACAGAAGTAAGAGGCACAATACTCCGGCAGTCGGATAATTGAGTAAACACAACTCAGTGATAGCTGAGGGGAGTCCCGCGCGGTAGTTTGACGAGCGCCGCGCACTGCCGAACTCATTGTGATGGAAGCAGTTAGGTGAGGAGCACATTGGGTTATTTACAACCATCCTTATGGTTTTGCTACTGAGTGGACGGCTAGCCTGTGGTTTTTTGGAAATTAGTAAGTATTTTAATTTCAATCTTATGTATATCTATACTAATATTACAAAGAGGAAAATTTTGAATTTTTGTATTTTGTTTGTAACAAATTAACGCAAAAAATACTGGTTCGATTTCAAAAATTCTTTTACCATTAGAATGCTACATTATACCTGATTAACATAGGTTATATTTTATGTAGGTACCTTGTAAGCAAAGCCGCGCGCGGAAGTTAATAAGTATCTAATAGTTTGAGTAAAATTTCTAAAAAGTATTGAATCTTAATCTCAGATCTCAGGTTAGGTACATACTTTACCAAAATTCCCAACCTCACCAATAATACGTAATTTATGGGTGCTCTATCAACTTACCTAACAGATGAAAGTGCTTTAAGATGTCCTGAATAGTTCGAATTGAAAAGAAAACCTTAGCAACGCTTTATAATTAAACTTAAGATATCTGTAACGTGACATAAAATAAATGATTTCTATTCTATTCTATTCTATTCTAAAACTTTATTATATTATTTTATCAAATTGATGTACTTTGATGGTTTCATTTCACACGTTTCATAAACTTTATTTTTGACAACTTAAATCCATAGTTACACATTTTTTTTACAGAAAATAAATAAATATATTATAACAAATTTAGGTAAGTACCTACCTACTAAGCTACATCATTTTTGCTTTTCCTTTATTTATTACTAGCTTTCGCTCGCAGCTTTGCTCGCGAGGTATCTACATAAAATATAGCCTATGTTACTCAGGAATAATGTAGCATTCTAATAATGGTAAAATAATTTTTGAAATCGGACCAGTAGTTTTAGATTCGTTACAAACAAAAATACAAAAATAAAAAACTTTCCTCATTATAATATTAGTATAGATGAATATAATTTATTACGAAACGCGCGATATACAACCGCAGTGCGTACTGAGCTGAAGTATTCTCAGTGTGCCTCTACCCTAGCTCAGTGCGAGTAGGTGGGTAGGTAGCCCGCGGGTGTTGTGTCGACTGCCGAGTCCCATTACGGAGGCAAACATCGCGCCCGCGCCGCATATTATAGCTCGACATATTATATCTCACTCGTAGGGTACAATACAGCTGAATTTCCCGGCATCGAAAACATTTTCACATAACTTTATCACAAAAGCAGCGGACGAAGTATTTTCGAATTTCAATCCTTTTGGTAAGATTTCGTTTACTGTCCGCACCTATAGTTATCAATGTTAGTTTCAGACGATTTTTACATAGCTAAACTGTTTCATATGGATAATACGACTATATTTAAGTTATGTATGATAATTATGTATGGAACAGTTTTGAGGCGCATCATACGCAGAAGAAGAATGTATGATATAATTATAAACAAATACAAATATTTTATTTAATGGGTTTGGACCCTCTTCTTAATATTATCTGTAATCTTAATGTATTTTTGATTGTATTATCTGTAGAGCATCTTAACTTTTTTTATCTACGCCAAAATTCGCTTTGATACTTAACTTAGAAAATATAGTTATCAGATCGTAAAAGTTATTCCCAAAATAACTTTTAAAGTTCAGTATCTATTCGCAAAACTAGTTATGTTGTCGAGATAGCCACGACCTGCCTTATAAGAAATCTGTGCTCTCACCAAATAACTAAAAACACCGACTTACAGATGTGAAACTCTTGTACGAATTCTCCATTCTCGAAACTACATTCCATTTATCTTTTTACTTTGAAAGATCTAAGTGTGTGTCCAAACTTGTCACATTCTGCCGTGTCTGTGTTCAAATCACGCCCACATTGTCACGCGTGTTTGTACGTGTCACGGTAAAATGTCTGTGTTTCTCCACGAAGTCCCTTGAAAATCCGTCAAATTATCACGCGTGTTTGTCACGGTACGGAGACACGGTCACGCACGGCAGTTCGTCACTCGTTAATTTGTTTGTTTTTATCTACATTTTACATAAATGACACTATTTATGTTAGTTTATCACACTGTTTTAAAATGACTTGTGTCTAAATATGTGCGGTCCGCCACAAAAAGCCATTATGCCACATCATCTAGACCGAGATACAGTCAAATTTCAAATGGCGATTCTATAAATTTTTGACAAGCGCTTGTCTTTTATTAGTTTCACTTCTACAACAATGACTGGTTGAGTGGTTATCGTGCTCAAATCCCCTAAATCAGGCGGGCCCGTGTCAAAGTCATAAGGGATTTATTTACAGCCGGGCCCTGCGGTCAGGGTCTGAGAGTCTTAGATAACTAACACCTAAGTTTGGAGTTCACTTAGTTTTGGCTCGGTTTATAGATATAGTATAATCTCATAAGACAATGAGTTACTTACATGATAACTAAATTAACTTAAAATAATCTACACTAATAATATATACAAATATTATAAAGAGTAGTTAATTTGTTTGTTTGTTTGTAAGAAGTAATCTCCGAAAGTACGTCATATCCGATTTCAAAAATTATTTTCCTATGTTTACAATGAACGTTCAGGATAAACATAGGCTATATTTTTTGTAGGTACCTCGCGGGCGAAGCCGCAGGCGGAAGCTAGTAAACAATAAAGTAGGTTTTGCTACATTTTGAAAAGGGCTTGAGGCTTCTTTTTCTTTTTGTTTTACTAGTTCTTTGGAACCAGTGTGGTGAAAGGTGTAACGTGTGCCCTAAGAGCTCCTGTCGTGCTTGACACATGTTTTCAAACTTTGTTTTTGATTTTGTTTCTTGTGGCAACGGCTTTATTCAAACAACATTTACATAAGCTTAAAATAATATCGTTTAGTCCACCCTGGGACCTTACCACAAACTTAACGGTAACGTTGATATTTCGTACCATGACCTATAAAAGTTGTATTGAAGTAGTGTTACTTCGAGCTTGACATGTGACGTTTCTGAAACATTATGTAAGAGTTAGTGGTAAGACCCCTGGTGGTAATTCTGTTCCGTCGGACTAACTAAAAATGCTAAAATACGGCGATCTTATTCCGTTCTCTCCGAATACAAAAAGCGTGATCATTTAATATGACAGTTATTAATTTGAATAAACTGACGTATGATCGACGTGATTTAGATTATTTTAATAGCCGCTAATTGGTACTGGATTAAATTGTGAAAAAATGGTGAAGAATTAATGCAAATACAAAATAACCATTCTAGCTTTTTTTAACCGACTTCGAAGCGATGAAGGAGGATAATGTGATTGGTGTGTATGTATCTATGTATGTTTGTATGTATGACAGTTCATTTAATTGGCACTGTAGCCTAAACGGCTGGACGGATTTTGACAAATGAGTTTCGCTGGATTTTTCTAGATCACAAGAGTGTCATAGGCTATATACAAAATGTCAAAAAATCTAATATTGCTACTTATTGCTACTGTGAAAATCTATTTCCGGTTACGTTCAGTCGAGTTTTTATATTATTGCATTAAATACTGGATTAATAATAATAAATAATAATAATAAATAATAAATAATGCTGGACAATCCACACAGCATCATCTAGCCCCAAAGTAAGCTACTCAAAGCTTGTGTTATGGGTACTAGATAACTGATATATTTAATACATGATGTAGGTACATAGATAGATATTTTTTATTATACATACACACCCAGACCAACGGAACAAATTTCTGCAGATCGTACACAAATTTGTTCCGAGGCGGGAATCGAACCCGCAACCTCTTGCGTCGCAGGCGGACTCTCGCCCGCTGCGCCACTGAGGTCGTCAAATGAGGATTAAACAGTCATATTATAGAAATGTTACGTTAGTTTAACCGACTACCAAAAAGGAGGTTCTCAATTCAACTTTTTTTTTAGTGATCAACATTATAATCTGAGTCTGCGGAACTACAGAGTTATCACGAATGTCGAGTTAATATTTTGTTGTTTGAGATGAACAAAATAAGTCGATCGTTCTTTTGAAATTTTTAGCTAGTCTGTCAAACCAACAGAATTACCCCAAGTCGTAAGGTTGTAGGGGCGGTCTAGGCACCCTAGGTACAAAGTTAGATAATGTAACACTAAAAACACATGGTTCCTTTATAAAGGGAAAAATGCAGGTGTTGTGTTGAAGTAGGGTGACTATGAGCCTGTGAAATAGATAATCTACCTGTATTTTTTTTAATAAATTAAACTGATGTTTTCCTTCACTGATTAAGATTACTGGTTCGTAAAATTAGTGTTAGTTTTATGTCATACTAGCTGTCCCGCCCGCGACTTCGTTCACTTAAAGTAGGTATCTAACTAAACTGAGTTTCAAACAAATCACACTAATAAAAAAATCCCATAATAACTTTTACACACAATTTTAGGGTTATTTTGAAATATCCAGGAATACGTTTCCATTTATTTTGCGTTTAAAGTATCCAAACCAAAATTAAGATCAATCGCACCACCCTCTAAAAAGTACCCATTGAAACATTAAATAAATAAATAAATAAATAAATAATTGACCCAACATTTGACCCCTTTTTGAAGGTTATATTGAAAAATCCTGAAACACGTGTCCATTCATTTTGTATTTACAGTACACAAAATTTCAGACCAATCGCACCACCCGTTAAAAAAATCCCATACAAACATTGACCCCTTTTTTAGAGTTACCTATATTTAAAAATTCTGAAACAGAAAACAAAGTTTATCGCACCACCCGTTAACAAACATTGACCCCCCATTTGATCCCCTTTTTTAGAGATATATTGAAAAATTCTATAACACAAAATTAAGTTTCAGACCAATCGCACCACCCGTTGAAAAGTTCCCATACAAACATTGACCCCCCATTTGACCCCTTTTTTAAAAGGTTTTATTGAGAAATCCTGAAACATGAAACAAAGTTTCAGACCAATCGCACCAGGTTAAAAAAATCCCATACAAACATTGACCCCACATTTGACCCCTTTTTGAAGGTTATTTTGAAAAATCCTGAAACACGTGTCCATTCATTTTGCATTTATAGTACAAAAACAAAGTTTCAAGGCAATCGCTCCACCCGTTAAAAAGTTCCCATACAAACATTGACCCCACATTTGACCCCTTTTTGAAGGTTACATTGAAAAATCCTGAAATACGTTTTCATTTATTTTGCATTTACAGTACACAAACAAAGTTTCAGGCCAATCGCGCGACCCGTTAAAAAGTTCCCATACAAAAATTGACCCCACATTTGACCCCTTTTTGAAGGTTATTTTGAAAAATCCTGAAGCAAATGTTCATTCATTTTGCATTTACAGTACACAAACAAAGTTTCAAGGCAATCGCACCACCCGTTAAAAAGTTCCCATACAAACATTGACCCCACATATGACCCCTTTTTGAAGGTTATTTAAAAAAATCCTGAATACCAGGTCCATTCATTTTGCATTTACAGTACAAAAACAAAATTTCAAGGCAATCGCACCACCCGTTATAAAGTTCCCATACAAAAATTGACCCCACATTTGACCCCTTTTTGAAGGTTATATTGAAAAACCCTGAAACACATGTCCATTCATTTTGCATTTACAGTACAAAAACAAAATTTCAAGGCAATCGCACCACCCGTTATAAAGTTCCCATACAAAAATTGACCCCACATTTGACCCCTTTTTGAAGGTTATATTGAAAAACCCTGAAACACATGTCCATTCATTTTGCATTTACAGTACAAAAACAAAATTTCAAGGCAATCGCACCACCCGTTATAAAGTTCCCATACAAAAATTGACCCCACATTTGACCCCTTTTTGAAGGTTATATTGAAAAACCCTGAAACACGTGTTCATTTATTTTGCATTTACAGTACACAAACAAAGTTTCAGGCTAATCGCAACACCCGTTAAAAAGTTTCCATACAAATATTGACCCCACATTTGACCCCTTTTTGAAGGTTATTTTGAAAAATCCTGAAACACGTTTCCATTCATTTTGCATTTACAGTGCACACACAAAGTTTCATGAAAATCACACCACGCGTTAAAAAGTTTCATACTAACGTTTTCACCCTTTTTCACCCCCTTAGAGGTGGAATTTCCAAAAATCCCGCCTTAGTGGGTGGTTTTGTTATAAAAGGAAACCACCTTCCAAATTTCAGTTTTCTAGCTTCAGCGGTTTCGGCTGGGCGATGATAAATCAGTCAGTCAGTCAGTCAGTCAGTCAGTCAGTCAGTCAGTCAGGTTAAGCTCTTATATAGATATAGATTATCTGTCTCTGGTGGCTCAATGTGTCTAGGCCAGCCATAGTGCAAATTTAAGTGCAAATTAACATTTAATTTTATTTCATTGTGTATTTAAATGTGTAGTATCTGGATGAGCGAGCTTTCCGAAACCTAGCTAGATCGATTTATCGCCTCCGAAACCCCATGCGTACTAAATTTCATGAAAATCGTTGGAGCCGTTTCCGAGATAGACATAGACATAGACATAGGTCTGATATAAATGATTTTTATATATTATATTTTTTATGATTCTCAAACGCGTGGTCTCCGAGTAGAGCTATCAGAACTAGCGGGCGAGGTGGTCTGTGTGAACTCGTCCCGCGCACGTCCCCTCTATTCCAACAATAATTCCAGAAACAACGCGTTTTCGCCTTGTTTCCGGAAGTTTGCTGTTTATTGTACAACTACAAAGACTTTTAGTGCCAAAGTTTGGGAAACACCGTTTTTTATCCGAACGAGAATTCAGTTGTTTGGGGTGTGTGTGAGTTCCTGTTGGGGTCCGAGCGGCTGGACAGATTTTGATCAATGAGGTGTCGAAATTAGACCGGATCACAGACTTATGAAAAATCTAATAAAGCGGCTGTAAATAACTATTTTCGACTAAACCAATTTGGGTTTTTGGATTGCTTTGGTGGGAATGTTCAGAAGCTTTTAGGCGGCCTGAAGACTCAGTTTCTAGAAAATAGGACGCTTACTCCTTTTTCTGTATCTCAAAATCCTGTGAGTTAATGATTTTGAACCTTATTCCAATGTCATAGATGTCATCACATAGGACCCTTGATAATGACAAAGAATGACGTAACTCCGTAGCAATTCGTAGAGGTGCTACGGACGTAGAGGTGCTACGAGCGCCGGTCGTAGAGCCTACATTATCTTCCCTTTTGTTTCATTGTATTTTTAACCGACTTCCAGTAAGGAGGAAGTTGTCAATTCGGCTGCGTGTTAAAAAAATGTTTCAGCAAAAAACTAGCGTATGACTAAAAATAACGGCTCGAATAGACTGTTCCAAGATTATAGTTTTTGTAACAAAATATCACTTTTATTTCTAAGTTTTTTTTATGTAAAATGCGTCTTGCCGATGAACTTAAACGGTATATACGAGCCATTATTATCTCGGAGCGTGTAAAACCGTTCTAGACTAGACAAGAAAAATGCCTGCCACAGTGTAACATAGCACCAGTAGGTCCACTGCGGATATAAATCAAAGATACGATTTGATATACTGCACTGTGGCCGTCTTCTAGGTATCTTGGACACACAGACACCTAGTTTGGCTAACTATAGTGAAAAACCTAGATTCTAACAGGTTAAGCGATGTTCAGTGCGGTCATCCTTAGATGGAGAGCGCTGATAGTATTTAGGTACATAATTATTCTATTTATTCGCACACAAATATATTATCACATGTTTAGTTACTTATATCTTTGAGAATATCTAAAAAGGGTAGTCAGAGGCACGTCCAAACATGACATTTGGTACATGCCCACATTTTGCATAGTAGTTGGTATTCCGTACGTGACAGATTGCAAGCCCATCGCCGCTTATAAGAATACTAACTTAAGACACACCTTTGAATTTTTGGTTCTAGGGTATGCCGGTTTCCTCACGATGTTTTCCTTCACCGTTTAAGAGCATTGCGTATATAAATTTTTCGAATGGAAAAACTCATTGGTGCGCGACCAGGTTTGAACCCACGACCTTCGGATCGTGAGGCAGGGGTGCTACCACTACACCACCAGCGCTCTTACCACACAACTTTATCCAAAAACGTATTTCTATTCTAAAACTGTTCTTAGCAGCTGAATTGTCCGCCATTTTGTTTCCGGGCGTCCACAGCGCACGTACAGCGTTTGATAAAGCAACTTTATTAGCAAGAAGTTGGTTTGTAGTGTACGTGTGCTGACGTCGGTGCTGCCTTCACACCGGGACAGAACTAACTAGCAAGTACTGTTATAAAGCCTACTTGAAAATAGTAGTTAACTAGCAAGTGCATTTATAAAGTCTATGTCAAATTAGTTTTATTCACCACAAAGACTTTATAAAATACAAAATATAAATCCAATAAATTGACCTGACAACCAGCATCTGAGCAATAAATGTTTTTTTTATTTAATATTTATGTACTTAAGTTTATTTGTTGAGTAAATAACAAAAGTACTGATTTTAATTAATGCTTGAGCCAGTACATGAGGAAATAAGGATATTATAATAGAGATTTAGAAAGATTATAATATTTTGCAGAGTGGTTCTACTAGCGAAAAAGAAACTTCATAAACTTTTTATTGGTTTTTGAGCCTGAATTTTATTTTCAATTAACTAATTGTCGTCCGGTTTGTCCTCCAAATTTATTAAAAAGGGGCGTAGTCATGCCACAGATTACAAAACTTACACAGTGAATAAAAGAACTTAAGTTTTTGACTCTAGGTTCAGACAATAAAAGTCGTATAGTTTTTTAAACAGAAGTCAAATACTGTCGCTATAGTAATAACCAGTTTGCTACTGACTTACACGAACTTGCATACTTACTATCCAGTAACTATCCTCGTCTGAACGCACTTTTATCTTTGTGGTTAAAACCCTTTGGGGTTTTCGGAATACAAGGTTGAGGTGGAATAGATTAATAACATAACCTCAGCGCGGGTGTGGTTGTGGTTGTGGTTGTGGTTGTGGTTGACTGCGGCTGCAACTTCTAATGATCATATACTTTGGGTTTTGAACTGTAATCCCCAGGCTCGGTAGATATCTTCTCAGATTTTTAGTTGAACTTAGGTCTGACTCTTGTGGTATAGCGGGGCAGTTGCCAGCAGTGATCTGAGAGGAGCGAGTTGGATTCCCACTATAATTACGACAGGTTTTGTATAATTTAAAATTTCGCGATATACATACGTAATCTCATAAGAAGAAGATAGAATAATTATGATGTTGACCTAGTTTGTCATTGTTCATCAATAAGACGATTATAACGTACTATTACCACCGTAATTTTGAGACGGCCGTAATATTAGGTCGCTATCAGTTCACTGCCGTAACTTTCACGATCACCCCTTCCTTCGCAGTATAGTAAAAATTGGTCGCGTGAAGTTATAGTCCATAGTCTTCCTCTATAATTGGACTATACAACACAATAATAATTTCAATTGGAACTAGGTTCATGTAATTAGTGCGTTCAACCAAACAAACAAACTCTTCAGCTTTACAATATTAGTATAATACTATTATACACCGTGAAATTTTAATGGTTGTTTTCCCGCGGCAGAACAACTTGCCATAAAGAGTATATAAACATAGAGTAAAAGTAAAAAAATAAAGATGTTTTTGTTATAAAATAATTTAAAAAATATTCAGCAACTCGAAAACGTGAGGAACAATTTATAGTGCCTAACATTAGACGTAACTTGTAGGTACTATCCGAGTCGCACGCGCCGCCGGCCTCCTTCGCGTAGGTATCGGGATGAATTACTATTGGATCGTTTTTAATATAACGGTACAGTCGACAACACACTTAAGTTACTTATAATTTTGTCGACTGGGTTAGTACCTACTACTACGAAATAATATTCTGTGGACTAGGAAGAAGTATTTACTACGGAAGCACAGAGCACGCTTCGGAAGCCTTCGAAAAAAAAAACACTAATCATAGAGTGGACTACAAACTCTTGCTTCTTACCCCACTGCGAAGAAAGAGGTTAATGTGATTGAGGTAATTATTCATAAAGATTGAAGTATTTGAGTTTCGGTGGCCGTCGCTGTAGCTCAAACGGCTGGACAGATTTCGACAAATGAAGTGATGAATTCATGGGCTATGTAAAATGACAAAAAAAACAATATGGCGGCTGTAAAAGCCATTTGTAATTTAAGGTTTATTAGGAAAGGTAGGAAAACTTACGTAGACATAGTTTTATATTTTTTTTAATAAATCTAGTACTTATTAAAAAAAATATTTTCAAAATCTTTTATTATAAGAATCAAAGTCTTGACTTACACATTTTCTCAGTAACATAATAGACGCACGCGCAGCCTAAACCGTTGGTCGTAGAGACTTGAAATTTGGAGGAATGTTTATCTTGGTTCGTAGAGTTATACTAAAAAGGGATATTTTGAAGTTCAACCTTTAAGAGGTGCAGAGGGAGGTTTAAGTTTATTAAAAAGAACATTACGCGAGCGATGTTGCGGGCAGATACTCTAATAAACATATTAAGTCATTATTATTTAGAGATTTGAATACTTTATACGTTATTTTGAATACGTTATACAATAGCTTCATGTTTCAGCGCCTGAAAGAGGATTTCAGCTCACAGCCAGCCAATAAACCTTCCATCGGCGACCAAATTAAAATTACGTTAAACCGTTATTTCAATGCCCGGAGCAGCAATAACGGCGCCGAGTACAGCAATAAAGGGACGGATGTTTTACGGGAAATGTATTTTTCATTAAAGTTCCGAGAGCGATAAATGCGGACGTGCTGCTGCCTACCACCAATCACTGAGTAACACCGCCGCCATTAGCACGAGCTATGTATTACCAGTAACATACTTTATTATAGACAAGAATAAAAAACTCGACTGAACGTAAATGAAAATAGATTTTTACAACCACCATATAAGATTTTTGTACATTTTGTATAGCCTAGTCACTCTTGTGATCCAGACAAAAATAATTACACCTCATTTGTCAAAATTTGTCCAGCCGTTCTTACTCCAGCGACAGCCATAGGAACTCGCATACATACAGAGACATACATACATACAGAGACATATGTACATACATACGTCCCAAACACATTACCCATATTCGCTTCGCAATCGAGTAAAATAGTATGATTCAGAGTACATGGTAGTACATATGTAGTTTAAAACAAAAGGCTACTTTCCATTAGTAGTGATCTAGATCAGTTGAGCTATCTAAGGATATAGCGTGTATTTCCTGTGTGATAGTGTTCAAATAATTTTTCATCTCCAATGAGTAACACGATAAATATAAATAATAATAAATGCCTTCCTGATCAGAAAGACTAATTACTAAGTTGCCTAAGAAGTAAAATGCTTAAATGTCATGTCTAAAAAGCAAAATGCCTAAGATTCTGGATACCTAAAACGATAGTATACCTAAAATGTGAAATTTCCTATGAAGCAAATAGTCTAAAGTACATTATGAGGCTAGACAGAGCACCAAGTGTGCATGTGCAGAGACATGTTACCCCCCTCCCCCTCCCCCCGGACACCCCCCCCCCCCCTCAGGGTCCGTCGAAGCCTTAGTTTATGGGTCGTAAAGACGCGCTGACCGCGCGCCGGCTACTGTCCGGATACCATCTAACGTACGGCCGGGAAATGAGATCGGACCCTTTACTTTAAAGTGTAAGTGCTGAGTCTGTGCCTTTCACCACACTGGTCGGAAATAGACAACAGAATATAACATGATTATGATTGTCCAGGCTTGGTAGACATCTGCTCAGTCCTCTGGTTACCTAATTATCTTTGAAGATATCTAAACAGGGTAGTCAGAGGCATGTTCAAACTATACTTGACACATGCCCACATTTTGTAAAGTATGTAATACTAGTTGTTGGCCGTAACTTTACCCGCATTCAATTTTTTGTTTTTTTTTACAAAAGTAGCCTATGTCCTTTTTCAAGCTTCAGACTATCTCTGAATCAAAATTTATCTAAATCGGTTCAGTAGGTCAAGCGTGATTGCGTAACACACAGAGGTACTTTCGAATTTATAATATTCCATTTTGAAAATATTTAAATCATAGACTTTTTCCAAATTTATTGAAGAATATTTAAGCTAAGTTTGAAAGTTCAAGGAGTACGATTTTTCATACGAACGTTTTTACCTCATTTCACCCCTTTTAAGGGTAGAGTTTCCGAAAATTTCTTTGTGCACGTCTACATGCTACAAGAAATGCACCCTAAAATTTCAAGTCTCTAGGACCAGCAATTTAGGCTTTAGGACAGTCACGACAAAGTATTTTACATAGTAATGGTCCCACACAATTTTTTCCCCTGATTTCGCAACTTTTTGATTCTGAACATTCAGCTTCGGCAAACTACACCACCCTGTACATCATGTACAGTCGGCGTCGCACGAGTACAGTGAGCAAACTGAATATTTCGTTGAAGCAAATAAGGAATCTACAAAACCCACTGCCAGTGGCAGGCTGGAGAGTGCACCCTTCTAGCGGGCGGAGCCCGAGTGAAGCAATGTAAACAACTTATTACTAAATGAAAAGAAAACGAAATGTGTTCGTTTTGTACTACCAAATGTTCGACATTTAGATACCAATATAAAAATAAATAACGAAAATATAGATCTTGTAGACACCACAGTATTCTTGGGCATAACTTTAGATAATAAGCTTCAATGGGGCCCGCACATTGATAAATTGTCGAAGAGACTTAGCTCTGCAGCATATGCAGTTAAAAAGATCCGTCATTTCACCGACGTAGAAACTGCTAGACTTGTATATTTCAGCTACTTTCATAGCATTATGTCTTACGGCATTTTGTTATGGGGGAGTGCTGCAGATATTAATACTATATTTGTGTTGCAGAAGAGGGCTGTTCGTGCAATTTATAACATGGGTCCTAGAGAATCTCTTAGAGATAAGTTTAAAGAAATAAACGTCATGACTATGCCATGTCAGTATATATATGAAAACTTGATGTATGTTCACAAAAACATTAATTTATTTAGGAAAAATAGTGATAATCATAATGTTAATACTAGACTTAAAAATAAACTCGCTGTTCCCACGGTTAGGCTCACTAAAGTAAGTAAATCCTTTAAAGGGCAATGTGTACGCTTCTATAACAAGATCCCAAGTGACATGCTTGATTTATCAATTGGAAAATTCAAAAATGTAATTAAACAGAAACTGTCTAGAAAAGCTTATTATAAAATATCAGAGTATTTAGATGATAAAAAAGCTTGGGATGAATCAGCTCCAACTCTGCTAGGTATTCCTTACAAAATTAACAAGGATCATACAAAAAAAGCGCTAGGGCCCAGCGAGTTTCTTGCCAGTTCTTCTCGCACTGGGGATAGGACTGGAACTGGCACTTAGACTCACCTAGTATGTAAGACGTTTCAAAGTGATCCCTGTGATTCTATTGAAAATAAACATATTTTGATTTTGATTTTGATTTTTTGCAGGTATTAATGACTCGCATGGCGTAGCGGGTGAGCTTAACAGTCAGTTCAGGGGTCTTACTACAAGCTCTTACAAGCCATTATGTTTTCAAAGCGACAAAGTTTCAAGCTTGACTTAACACAACTTCATACATACATACATAAAATCACGCCTGTTTCCCGACGGGGTAGGCAGAGACCACGGATCTCCACTTGCTACGATCCTGACACATCTCTTGCTTCATTCACTCTCATTACATTGTTCATACATGCGCGTCGGTTTAGGGTACTCTTGACCTGGCCTTTCTCTAAAACGTCCCCAATAACAACAATTAATACAACTTCAATACAAATTTTATAGGTTATGGTACGAAATATCAAAGTTTTACTACTTCGATATTGTTTCTTGTGGTAAGGCACTTGAGGAGAATCCAAGCTTGGGGACCTCAGTTGCGATTTGTTGATGATAACGTTGTGAGGGTAGTTAGACATTTCGTATGAGTCTGGGCTCGCGGTCAGTCCGACGGAGCCCTGACGTCAGCGGCAGGCCCGTCTCTCTAAAATATCGACATAATACATTTTTCCTAGAAATCTGCTTTCCATAGAAAACTAAACGCAGCTTTGAGAACTTTACACTGAGAGGCAAGCTCTGAAAACTTAGCAAAAAACGTACAAAATTCCTTGAGAAGCTCGTAGCAGTTTATCGTAGCACTCGTAGCGGTTCGCAGCACGTCGTAGCACTCCTCTACGATACTGGAGTATTGAATATTTATTATCTGTGGGAAATTATGCGGGTGGGGGTGGATGGGGGGAGGTTTAATGAGGCGTGTGTATTCATTTGTATAAGTTAGTCTGGGTTTTGTTAAAAATCATGCTTATTAATTTTCAATTTGCATTCCGAGTTATTTCTTTTATGAAAAGCAGCGTCGTTCGATGCCGGTGGCGTAGTGGGGGCCTTCCGATCTAAAGTCGTGGGTTCTGGCCTTTTACTAATTTTTCTGTTCGAAACATGTATGTGTGTTTATCGATACTCTCAAGTGGTGAAGGAAAACATTGTGAGGAAAACGGCATGTGGTAAAATAAGTTCGAAGTGTCGAGTGCATGAAAGGAGCCTCTGAGACGCACTTTGATTCTTTCACCACACTGGTTCAAAATCGACTAGTGACACTATAAGAAGAAGAAGAAGACAACAAAAAAGGAGACCTTAAGGCGGCCTGTTTTAAAGTAATTTGAACTTTAGGTTCAGGCATCAACATCAGCCGGCCTTCCGGGCCGCTGATGATGATGCTGCCTGTCCGTCAGTTGTAACGACATGAGTGAATGTGAAGAGCGCTCGCCGCGGAGCGATCACTGCGAGCGTGCGCGCGACGCGCCATCCATCACGCGCCGGCGCACACACGGGACGGTATTCTGCACAACCCCCCCCCCCTAATCTCTCTGCCCCTCTCCTGCCCCCAAAAATTTTGGACCAAAATTAATTTAACAAAATTAGTATTTATTGCAAAAATTAAAGAACCCGACTGAACGTAATCTATATCTATATAAGAGCTTAACCTGACTGACTGACTGACTGACTGACTGATTTATCATCGCCCAGCCGAAACCGCTGAAGCTAGAAAGCTGAAATTTGGAAGGTGGTTTCCTTTTATAACAAAACCACCCACTAAGGCGGGATTTTTGGAAATTCCACCTCTAAGGGAGTGAAAAAGGGTGAAAACGTTAGTATGAAACTTTTTAACGCGTGGAGCGATTTTCATGAAACTTTGTTTGTGCACTGTAAATGCAAAATAAATGGACATGTGTTTCAGGATTTTTCAATATAACCATCAAAAAGGGGTCAAATGTGGGGTCAATTTTTGGATGGGTACTTTTTAACGGGTGGTGCGATGTGTCTTAATTTTGGTTTGGATACTTGAAATGCAAAATAAATGGAAACGTATTCCTGGATAATTCAAAATAGCCCTCTAAAAAGGGTAAAATTGGGTGTCAAAGTTATTTATGAGATTTTTTTATTAGTGTGATTTGTTTGAAACTCAGTTAAGTTAGATACCTACTTTAAGTGAACGAAGTCGCGGGCGAGACAGCTAGTCTAAATATATACTCGTATGATTCAAAGGTGACTGACTGACATAGTGATCTATCAACGCTCAGCCCAACCCACTGGACGGACCGGGCTGAAATTTGGCATGCAGGTAGATGTTATGACGTAGGCATCCGCTAAGAAAGGATTTTGATTAATTCTACCCCAAAGGGCATAAAATAAGGGATGAAAGCTTGATTTTGTTTTTCAAGGTACCACGCGGGTAACCCACGGCTTCGGGCGGAAGCTAGTTAAAAATAGATTTTGACAGCCATTAAAAATTTTTGACATCATTTTTGTGATCCAGTGAAATCCAACAACACGTTTGGGCTACGGCGACAAAGACTTACCCTCCTTCTTCGCTTCGCATTCCGCAAAAGCAGTAGAGCGACAGTCCTAAATAGCAGCCCGTATGTTTCCGTATCCTTGTCTTGCGTTTTATGGTTCAGCGGGCATCGGGCCCACTCGACACTTCCGGCGGATTGGCCCATTAAGGCCAACATAGGGCCCCGTGGCCACGAGTGGGCCAGGATAAGGAATTTTATGGTTATGAGGGCGAGCCTTTGTCTTGAGTAAAGTGTTTCAATTATTCCTTATTTAATTTAGCCGGAGTTATTGTCAACTATAAAGTAAAAATAATCTTGACATACGGATCGAAGGGACTCTAGTTTACCAGTTCTTCTTCTTCTTCCTGCCCTTTTCCCTCGCTAAGTGGGGTCGGTACAACAAGTTTTCTTCTTTCATTTCTCTCTATCATCCGTCATCTCAGTACTCACACCTTTCTTACTTATATCGTCTTTCACAATCCATCCATCTTTTCTTTGTCTAATATAGTTTACTAGTTAAGTTAGCAATTTTTTTTTGTTAACTTTAACCACCTTTTTTCATCTTATTGAGGTTTTTTTTCGCAATTAAAAGCAGCTTATATTTCAGTGCAGGGTATTAGCTACATCCACATCAAATCCGTTCAGCCGTTCAGTGTCAAAAAGTTACAATCATCCACACATACTACATACATAGTTAGGTTAAAATTGAAAGTTTAAATATCGAAAGTTTGTAAGAATGTATGGATGGATGGGTTGATGGATGTATGTTTGTTGCTTTTTCACGCTAAAACAGCTGAACGGATTTGAATGAAATGTGGCACAGATATAGATATACCTGCCTATAGCTAGCCTATAGCTAGCTACCTGATATAGATAGCCTGGAATAACACATAGGCTACTTTTTATCTCGGAAAAATATAAGGTTCCGCGGAATAGATTTGTTTTTGTTTTTCAAGGTATCACGCGGGCGAAGCCGCGGGCGGAAGCTAGTATAATATATTTTTTTGTAATGATAAGTCTCGAATGTATAAGATTTCGTAAATTCAAAAGCCCAACAAAAGCGAGTGTCGTATCGGTAGCTAATCTGTGAGATAGCTATTATTTAAAGAGGGGGGGAGCTAAGTGCCTTGTTAAGGAGGGGGACTGTAAATAGTGTACCTGAAGACTTGCGGAGTGGGGCTTGGTACGAGTGAGAGCGGCTTAGTACTGGAGTTGGCACTTAAATTCTTAGTACCTGAGTGACCGAGCTTTGCTCGTTTTTTTTTTATTGGTAAACGACGTTTTCTAAAAATGAAACCTAGCTAGATCGATTTATCGCCCCCGAAACCCTCTGCATACTAAATTTCATAAAAATCGCTGGAGCCGTTTCCGAGATTACAATTATATATATATACTAGGTGGTCGCCCGCGGCTTCGTCCGCGTTTCATGTTTTGTATAAAACAAATAAAACAAATCAAAAACCATGAAAACCGTTCTGGAGTTATATATGTTCGAACCAATCTGTCTTTTTCTATGTACATACACACATACATAAAATCACGCCTGTTTCCCGACGGGGTAGGCAGAGATCACGGATCTCCACTTGCTACGATCCTGACATACTTCTTTTGCTTCATTCACTCTCATTAAATTCTTAATACATGCGCGTCGGTTAAGGGTACTGTGGACGGCCTTTTTCTAAAACGTCTCCAATTTGATCGAGGTACCTACGTACGCTGAGGTCTTCCCCTTCCAACTGTCCCATTCACACTCTCCTTATACAAATTTTTCGTCAATTTTCTTTCATCCATCCTTTCTACATGCCCAAACCATCTTAACATACCCTTCTCAATTTTCATCACTACGTCTTCTTTCACTCCATAACGTTCTCTTATCACGCTGTTCTTCACTCTATCGTTCAAAGTTAAACCACACATATATCTTAGAGCTCTCATTTCCACTGCATTTATTCTACTCTAATGCTTCTTCTGCCATACCCAACTGTCCCTACCATACATCAATGTCGGCACTAACACTCCAAAGTGCATAGCCAGACCTGCCTTTTTGGACACGATCCGTCTGCTCATAAATGTGTGAAGTGCCCCATTCTCACTATTTCCAGCATTTTTAAGTATTAAAACCGAGTTCTCATCAATAGAACTTTGACACCCCATTTAACCCTTTTTGAAGGGTTATTTTGAAAAATCCAGATATATGTGTCCATTTATTTTGCCTATTGAGTATTTAAACCGAGTTTCAAACAAATCACACCACTCGTTGACACCCCATTAAACACTTTTTGGAGGATTATTTTGAAAAATCTAAATACACGTTAATTATTTTGCATTTAAAGTATCCAAACCAAGATTCAGACCGATCGTACCACCCCTTAAAAAGTTCCCATATAAACATTGAGCTCCCATTTTACCCCTTTTTAAAGGTTTTATTGAAAAATATTGAAACACGTGTACATTTGTTTTGTATTAACAATACACAAACAAAGTTTCATGAAAATCGTACAGCGCGTTAAAAAGTTTCATACAAACGTTTTTAGCCCTTTTCACCCCTTTAAAAGTGGAATTTCCAAAAATCCCGTCTTAGTGGGCGCCTACATACCAAGACAAACAGTATTTCAACCGAGTTTCAAACAAATCACACCACAACTTTGACACCCCATTTAACCCTTTTGGGAGGGTTATTTTGTAAAATCAAGATATACGTTTTACATCATATTGCATCTTAAGTATCCAAACCAAGATTCAGACCGATCGTACCACCCCTTAAAAAGTTCCCATATAAACATTGAGCCCCCATTTTACCCCTATTTAAAGGTTATATTGAAAAATCTCGAAACACGTATACATTTGTTTTGTATTTACATTACACACACAAAGTTTCATGAAAATCGTACAGCGCGTTAAAAAGTTTCATACAACCGTTTTTAGCCCTTTTCACCCCCTTAAAAGTGGAATTTCCAAAAATCCCGTCTTATTGCTCGACCACATTCCAAGACGAACATACCCTCCAAATCTCAAGTCTGTAGGACCGGCGGTTTGGGCTGTGCGTTGTAAAAAAAAAAAAAAACCCACTAATTTAAAATTATCTTATTGATTTTATTTCGTAAAATTATGCGTTAATCCAAAGTAAAATTTACATACACATAAACATTTACACACATTAAACTTTTGCATTTATATAAATAATAGCTAAAAAAATGACTTTTCCTTTGACTTTTCATTAGAGCACCAATAACTCGTCCGCTACCACCTATGACTCGCGCCGCCTCCGACAGTACCGCCCCACCCTGGTACCGGCTTTGATCATTCTCAAATAAAAACATCACTAATACAATTATACCTCAAAGGAAGCAAAATGGAGGCATTATACTCGAAAATGGCATTTTACAAATTTTCACTGAACATCTCAACTCGACGCGGACATAATGATCTATTAGTAACATTTTCAGTAAGCGAGCTCAAATTTTTAGAAATTCTTCTGACTACCCTCTTAGATTTTCAAGGATCTGCACTACTCAACTTGAATCTAGGAAAAACGCACTGACAATAATGCGTCGGTTTGTTTCTTCAAGTCCTAGCCCAAGAAAACTGGAGTTATCTATGTATCATTTATTAAGTCCTATTTTTTCATCAAACAAAACCTCTCGAAATTATTGCTAATTCTCAGTTATTTTACCCAAGACGGTAGTCAGGGGCATGTCTAAGTACATTATTGTCTGATTTTGAAAACCTGTTTCAAGTATACAATTGGAATTTCATAAATAAACTAAGCCTATTCCGCTAAAGCCTCCCAATGGCCCTCCAATAATACATAAACAAAAACCCACTAGAAATTCAAATTGGCTCGATAAATAAGGGCATACCCATTGTACATAAATCGTGGACTCTACACTCTATTTGTAGTGCGGGAGCTCGGGGGAACGTTCCTACGTCATGCAATATCTGACACGGAGTAGTTCAAGCATCATATTCAGTTCAAAAATACAAAGAGAGACTTTTTGATGATAGTTGAGTGACACGTAATATAAACCATAAACATGTACATATTGTATTCAGTTACATTCATAATTATCATCCAAGCTGGCCCGAAAGACGTTGTTCTGTCTTAACTATGAATATTTAGTTTTTTTCTTTTATAAGAAAAATTCGGGCAATTCACCTCAATCCTGCGCCACTCCTAATAATCTTTGATGATATCACCGATCAGTCTACTGCAGTAATAATTTTATTTTTAGAATTTTATCGAATAAAATACAATATTAAAGTAAGACTACTTGAAGTAGTGTATGACGTAACGCGCTCGGCACAATCTCCTGCGCTAGCTGTACTGGGGTGTACCTGACTGAGCGCGCGCATAAATCGGCGTTTGATACCAAATATCCGGCGCATGTAATAAACTGTGGCGTCCGATTGATTCGGTGTGAACACAGCTTTATGAGTTTAGGATCCGTGTACACTGCAGCGCTGGCGTCATAAGAAGGCACTTTTGAAATCACATTGAGCTACTTGATAATAGATTCGTGTTTAGTGACGTTATTAGGCCTTCTGTAGGCCTCTGTCATTGTCCTAACGATTGCAGTTAAAGCTGGTGGTAGATAAATGAGCGCTTAAAAACACAGAAGCGCTCAGCTAAAGTCTCATTGCGATCGTCGTTCCCTAATAGCCAGAAGGTAAGAGACAAAATTACAATTGAAAGATTGTTTATTTTATTCGAAACTCTTTGAATGAGTCATTCATTAATTCATTCGTTCATTTGTTCGTTCACAGCTTTGTAAAATAAAGTTGAGCGCGAATTATTTGTCGAATTGTAGTAGTTTGTTTTAGTTCGCCGTGAGACAATGGCCGAAAATATCAGAAATATCTTGTTTGTCGCCGACAATCACAACTTGGAGCTGTCTTTGTTGGTTCCTGCGCCGGCTGCGACGCCTCGGCCTTTGTGAAGCGGTCACCGTCATTTTACATCCGCATTATGTGTCACACACGTCTACAAATGTTTTTAAGTTAATAATTACTAGAATTCTGTACCCCTAGTATGAGTTTTTGATTTACGAAAACTTTTTTCGAATAGTATCCTTTCATACATTTACCTCCATCGGAAATGTTAAAGAACTAAAATAAGGTCGACAATATCGAAAATATTATGTAATCGGCAGTCCCAGCAATGATTTTTAAATCAAGTTTTCACGATATCGACTTTATTTTAGTACCTTAAAATTTCCGATGGAGGTAAATGTAAGAAAGGATACTATTCGAAAAAAGTTTTCGTAAACTATCAAAAACTCATACTAGGGGTACAGGTCTATTTTCTACCTAGATTTGTTTTTTTTTGTGAATTATGTTATTAATTTAATAATGTGTAAATTTTACTCCGAAACGTTGTCTTTGTGTCTGTGGAGGAGAACGATTGAAATTGAAATTGAAATTGAAAAATATTTATTCAGTACAATCACAAGGATCACTTTGAAACGTCTTACATGCTAGGTGAATCTATGTGCCAATTCCAACCTAACCCAAGTACGAGAAGAACAGGCAAGAAACTCGTCTCGGTCCTAGCGCTTTTTTGTATGATCTTCCTATGATTGCTACAGTTTCAACTTTTGCATTTGATTCACGTTTGATTCGTGTTACACCAGCTCGCGCGAATAAGAATTTTTGATGCCCACGGCACAAAAAGAGCCAAAATGGGTCGTATTAGACCATTTAAAAATGTAATGAGTGTATTATTATAAAACAAAATAAAATGAGCACTGGTGGTGTAGTGGTAGCACCCCTGCCTCACGATCCGAAGGTCGTGGGTTCAAACCTGGTCGTGCACCAATGAGTTTTTCCATTCGAAAAATTTATGTGCGCAATGCCAGTGCTCTTAAACGGTGAAGGAAAAACATCGTGAGGAAACCGGCATACCCTAGAACCAAAAATTCGAAGGTATGTGTCATAGGTTAGTATTCTTATAAGCGGCGATGGGCTTGCAACCTGTCACATACGGAATACTAACTACTGTGCAAAATGTGGGCATATACCAAATGTCATGTTTGGACTTGCCTCTGACTACCCCCTTTAGATATCCTCAAAGATCTAAGTATCTAAAGATCTGAGGAGATATCTACCGAGCCCGGGGATTACAGTCGAATCATATTTATTTTATTTTTTTTACAAAATAAAAGTAAGATAATTGTCTTAGGAAACCTTTATTTATAGAAAAATACAAACTATCTTATCTTAACGCACTATTATATAAAACACAATGTGAAAACTGTCGAGCTATCAAAAGACCATTACAAATGATTATTAATTTAGTTATATGCCGGACGCCGTTTTTTAAGAATCACTGGCTTAGAGCGAACTGTCGAAACTATCTCTGTTATTTTCGTCGCAGTTTTCACAGAAATCGCTGGATTATTTTCACAAAATGTCAGTACATTGTAGCTCCTGATTGAACCGACAGTATACAACACTGACTTTGGTTGTCTTCTCACTGGTTCTCTTTAGGTCTATCGAAGTTAATGTTGGTTGAAGGAAGTGTCGTAAAAAAAAAACACTTTTTTATTTTCACTAGTGGGCCCACCTGTGGGCTGTGTGTGGCGGAGATTGGACATAGAAAAGTGTCAAAAGTATTTTTTTTTAAATCACCTTTGACACTTGCAAATAAAAACAAGATTTTCTCAATTTGGCTGTACTTTTATATGCTGTATGTCCATTATTATGTTACTCATTAATTAGCAAATTTGTTGATATTTTTACTGTTTTTGAGAAGATAATCCAGAGGTGGTCACATATAGCTATGAGTTCTATTTTACTTTTGGGTAGTAAATACAATAAAAAGTATAATATAACATTGAATATCTTAAGTAATGCTATTGGCATTCATTTTCATGAATAAATAAATAAATATTCAGGGTTATTCGCAGTCAGTTTACAGCTTTCTGTAAAAACTATGTTATAGTGACAATACATATTATTTAGTAGCGATTGGTTCCCGGTTCCCGCGTTCACCCACAATATTCCAATAATTCCATAAATACCTGCCTCTGTTCCAGTTCAATGGAAGTGCCAGAAAGAGTTGCCGCCGCGATGTCGACCCATTTCTGTAGAGCCTGTTGTATACTGCGGGACACACAATGTAGGTCGATCCGAGTGAAGTTACTTTGTATAAGTCAGCGGACCGTGGCTGGAGTTTGCAGAGCCACAGGCTTCTGAAGGCAACTGATATGGTTGAACTTGTCAGCTTATATTACAGAGCTCTTCGGAGCACGGAAGCGCTCAAAAGTAGGGGCATCGATGCTATTGGCTGTGAGACGTGAAATGAAAACGGCTACACTGATTTGGCAATTTTTTGAAACTTCACACATCGTAACTTTTTTGTGGATTTGCCAAAAATTTATTAATGTTGACTTTATTCCCTGGACGTTTAGTTTTAAATAGCACTATGAAATGTAATAAGCTTCTGTAAATTTTTAAATTAATTCTTTAGCAAAACTGACAAGCCACGCCTACCAAGGCTCTATTTTTGTGGGGTCATTTTGTAGCTCAATGAATACATCCATGTATTATCCGTTCACTGGTTTGAATAAAACTTTAGGTGAGAAGAAATCACGGATTTTGACTTGATAAGATCCTGTAACACCTATTCATAAAATATAGCGGAAACTAAATTAATTTTAAATAGTTATTTAGATATTTCAGTTTCCATGGCCGGAAGTGTATCGAGTACAATAGACGAAAGCAGACTCGCCAGCGATGTGGTAGTGTCGGGGAGTAGTGCTAGGGGCACTGAGCTCGAGTGCCCTCACGGCGACCTCGCAGTAAAGTCGCTAAAATGTGGGAATGTGGAACTGTAGGTGACTGTACAATGTACATACCGCGGAGTGTGATAATCTTTGGAATTATAGGATAGACAATATTGGTACTTTTATATTTTATGATGAAAATAATTGATTAGGTAATTATTAAATTTAATTGTTTTTATGACAGGTTATCGTCCACTAATTATGACGAGATTTCCTCTAAGTCTTTTGAAGGTGACTGTATATAGGGCCAATTATAACAATATTTTACTTGATATGTACACACTACATACATACATAACTAGTTGCAAAAAATAAAAAACCAACTGAACGTAACTAAAAATAGTTTTTTGGACATTTTGTTTTTGACAGCCTATTATCACTCTTGTGATTTAGAGCGCTGGTGGTGTAGTGGTAGCACCCCTGCCTCACGATCCGAAGGTCGTGGGTTCAAACCTGGTCGTGCACCAATGAGTTTTTCCATTCGAAAAATTTATGTGCGCAATGCCAGTGCTCTTAAACGGTGAAGGAAAACATCGTGAGGAAACCGGCATACCCTAGAACTAAAAATTCGAAGGTATGTGTCATTGGTTAGTATTCTTATAAGCGGCGATGGGCTTGCAACCTGTCACGTACGGAATACTTACTATTGTGCAAAATGTGGGCATGTACCAAATGTCATGTTTGGACTTGCCTCTGACTACCCTCTTTAGATATCCTCAAAGATCTAAGAAACTAAAGATCTGAGGAGATATCTACCGAGCCTGGGGATTACAGTCGTGATCATATTTTTTTTTTTTTTTTTTTGATCTAGACGAATCCAATGACACTTCATTTATTAAAATCTGTTCAGCCGTTTGGGCTCACATACATACATTCACCCCAAAACATAACCCTCCTTCTTCGCAGTCGGGTCAAACTAATATTAATACTGAGTGAATGTACCGCGTGCTCAAATAACACTATATCGTTCCACAAATCATGCTCAAATGATCACAACTCAGCATCAAGGGCCTGTTGACCCTTCAAATTTGCGCGAGTATTGCGCGGCGCCGGGGTCAAGTGACCCTGTAGTGGGGTCAAGTGACCCTGTAGTGGGGTCAAGTGACCCCCGCCCTGAAGGGTCGAACGGAAAACTTGGTAACCTATTATTTAGGAAATGATTGGGTTTTGTACGGATTTATTAACGTCAGTTCCTTGACCTGGCTCACATGGCGGATCAGTGCTCGATCACTCTCGCTCGAGAGTAGGCAGGCTTATTATATTATCAATTTTGTTTTGACATACTGTTAAAACAATGTTTTGTGTAGATGGATAGAACTCTTTATTACACAATAAATCTCAAACAGGAAACACAAAGGACGGTTTTAACGCTAAAAGCGATCTCTGCCAAGCAACCATAAAAAGTCATGTGTATTAAAGTGTGTAGGGAAAAACATTAGTTATTATTATGGCATTTGGGTTGAAAATGTAGGTTAAAACAGAAGTACACGAAACAAACACTTTACATTAGTACATTAGTCAGGAAATAGAACTTAAACTTAATATAGAGTGAACAAAGCCGGCTGCAGAAGCGACCTTATCACAAATGCAATCTACAATTCGCTGACCAAACTAAACCTAACATTCACGAATATCATAATCCATTCTGCTCACCCCCCCCCCCCACTATACCCCCAACCCCTACCCCCCGGGGGGTAGTGGAGTGCCAGGGTGCATTGTCTGTCCATCTGTCCGTTTTAAATTAAATCAGCACACATCGGTAATTACCAGCAATACGTTATAATCCGAGTTAACTCAACTATTTTCAATTGGATTTTGGCGTGGGATTTACGAGCGAATAAACTGTTTAGTGTTTGAATAGAGGCGACGCTTGTATCGATTATAATGATTATTTAGATATGCTGGGACAAAGGCGACCGTTCTGCCTGAAGCTTAGGTTGGGGAAACGACATTTAGATTCGAGTGCTTCGCGTTTTAACCCATATTCTTTCAACCCAGTAATTATTTTTCTCGATTTTGTTCAATTTTAGTTCTTGTTTCAACCCACACCGCCCACTAACCCATCGCAACTTTCTTTTGTCTCAATTCACAACCATCTAGCATGTAAAATGTATTAGGTCTTGTGATTTAATAAATAATACGGTGAACGAAAAAACATGCAGGCATTTTTTCAAAAGATATCTGCAAAACATGACACCAAATTTCACACATCGAAACTCTTTCGTGGATTGGCAAAAAATTAGATTAATGTTGACTTTATTCCCTCTACGTTTGGGTTTAAATTGCCGTGTAACGTGTAATAAGCTTCTGTAATTTTTTAATATAATTCTTTGGCAAAACTGACAAGCCAAGCCTACCAGGGCTCTATTTTTATAGGGTTATTTTTTAGCTCAAGGAATACTTCCATGTATTGTCTATTTTGGCTTTGACTTTGTTATATGGGCATTCTAATAAGTTATTATTATTCTGCTTATTTTATGTACAGTTCAGTTGATCCGCAGTCTGCGGTGTGGCCACACCTTTGAAACGTGCAAATTCGATGCATACGAAATGCACCTACACAATATTTAACTAATTACAGCCGTTATTAACGACAATTATTTGGAATTAACAAAGGCAATGTTTTGTTGTCAGAAATAGCTGAGCAACTGTATCCACCGCGCAGGCGCAGCTAGCCAAAAATAGCTGAACAAAATACGTGCACACATTTGAAAAAGAATTACAAAACCTAAGGGCTAAGTTGTTTAGAGTATTACTACTGTGTACTACTCTACTATACTAAATACTAATACTGTGCAAATGTGGTCATGTGCCAAATATCATATTTAGAGATCTGAGAAGATATCAACCGAGCCTGGGGATTACGGTCGTGGTCATATTTTTTTGTTTTTTTGACTTTGTTTTGTCTACGGTGCTGTACAGAGTATTTTTTTAAATCTTTTTACTAACCTATTCGCTGTGCGAATATAACGGGCTTAACAAGAAATAATACATTACAAGCTTCCTCTCACGGTTTCGTCCGCGTGGTACCTTGAAAAAAAAACAAATCTATCCCACGGGAACCGTATATTTTTCCAGGATAAAATATATGCTATTCTAGACTATAATCTATCTCTGGGCTGAATTTCATCCAGATCCGTTCAGCCGTTCCAGCGCGAAAGAATAACAAACATCCATACATACAAACTTTCGCGTTTCTTATATTAGTAGTATATACCACAAAAATAAATAAAAAGATAGTTATCTGCAAATGACGCTACCTAGTTTCTACTATGCTAGTATTTTTCTTATTAGAGTCTCAGCCACGGCCGCGTGCCGTTCGCCTTTATTTACAACCTGCATTGAAAGCTTCGAGTGAGAAGTTAGGGCGCCGCTCGCGGTATCTGATCGGAGTCCCGCCTAATGTTGTCTGTCCTGTCAACACGTGAATGTGGGTCACCTGAGTTCCGCTTGTATTATAACATTAAACGATTTTCGATCGATTAAGCGATTTTCTTGTCAGTTCTTCTCGCACTGGGGATAGGACTGGACTTGGCACCTAGACTCACCTAGTGTGTAAGATGATTCAAAATGATTCCTGTGATTGAATTGAACAAAGCTGTTTTGAGTTTGAGTTTGAGTTGAGGTGTAAAAATAGACAGGTAATGGAAAATTAGTATTTAACTGTCCGAATAGGTTGCTCAACTATTTATGAATAGTATTGTTCTAAAAATGGGATCACAATTTAATTATTATTTGTGTTAATTAATAACTTATTTTGCTCAGCTATTTTGAGCATAAGCCAAATATTCTCAATATTAAATGTAGAAAATTAGTTTTTAAAAATGCTAATATTTTACTATCTGAATGGTAATAGCTATAGGTATAACCCTGCAGAATGCCGCGGTGGGCGACTCCGTAACTCGGCCGGGTGCGATAGTGTCAGGCGGACGGCAGTTTATGGCGGAGAGGCGGAGAGCTGGGAATGTATGCCGATTCCGAGAGTGCAGATATTGAGGGAGAAATATTTGCTCGACCGACAGATTCAAACCCGACTTGGTATAATATTCTCTTTTAACTTTTGACTAAAACTAAAACTTCTTAACGCACGACGTTTGACGTGGGCAGTAAGCTGGAGAGAGCGTTACAAAAAGTGTAATTTGGTGAGGCGAACGGAAGTTCAGAGGGAGATATAAGTTAGTGAGGAATGAAAGCAAGAGAGTTACGTTAGTATATTACAGTAAGGGCATTAGAGAGAGGTGCGAGCACAGATTTTCTTTCTCTCTTTCTCTCATAGCCAGTTACGTTTCGTACATTTAACAGTGCAAGCCTATTACATATAGATGAAGCTAAAGAAGTTTTAGGTACTTCAGTATGTGGTCTAAAAAGCACACTCGTTATTTATTTCAACTTTCCACGCGCACGTAGCAAAACGTCAAGATAGTAAGATGTCTAATTCTCATAAAGTCTGGACATTATATACTCCACTTAAGTATATTAAGCGCCTGATGTTATCAAGACACTAGTGACTGAGCGAGTTACCAAAACTATTGATCAAACAAAAGGGGTCATACTTAAATGAAACATTTTCTGTAAGAAATTTATGAAAGAATAAAAGGGGTAAGTACGAGAACTTAAATGAGACTTTTTTTAATAAATTTTACAAAATAATAAAAGGGGTAAGTAATTATAAAAACTTAAATGAGACTTTTTTAAGAAATTCTACAAAATAATAAAAGGGGTAAGGACGAGTACCTACTTAAATGAGACATTTTCGTAAGAAATTCTACGAAAGGCTTATTTGCGTGTAATAAGCTTTATTTATTCGGCGAGTCCCGACAACTGCGGGGAATTGGGCGCTTTCAATCGCCATTTGTCAAATAATAGACTTTAAATTGGTTCCGCGCTGACAAAGGCGGACAAATTAGTGACGATTTCGGAGCTCGTACGGATCGGATGTGACGTATTACATTTATTTTACAACTAGTACAATGCCTGCGACTTTGCTTGTGTTATTTTACATTTTTTTTTATATTACCCCCTTTTAGGGGTAAATTATATAAGTTATTATTTTACCCTTAAAAGGGGCGCGGATGCCCAAATGCTTTTTGTAAGCCAGTATCGCAACAGTTGTCTATTTTATATTTTTATTTTAAAAGGAAAACGATACTGACACGCGCACGGCCCCAGGGCCGGGGGCGGGGGCGGGGGCGCGTGTCGACGCACGTCTCAACCACAATTTATTAAAATCCGAGCGTCATTGTCTGAAACTAAACTGACACCGCCACAACGTATCGTGCCTCAGAGGATTGACAGAGAAGCATTAGTGAATTACAGTTTTTCAGTAAAAAAACGGCAATACTTTTACTCTCCCATTTCCATGTTATTCTTTCTAGTTATCCCTCGACTTTTTCAGAAAAACTTAAGATTGTCTGGAAATGGTCGCTTGCTCAGCGATAAGACCGTTCACTACACGTTTAGTTCAATTTATCTGTGAATATAAACTTAAGTAAAAAGTGGAATGTGTCCTTTACATTCTTGGATTCATTCATTCTTTATTCATTTAAATCCCAGCTTAGATAACATACAACTTAGAACAATAGAAGTTTAACAATACAGTTGAGACGTGAATAAAATATTCATTGTTATTTTATACAAGTTGGAGATTACAGGGTGTGGACCCCGGGTACTGTCACCTTCACAACTCGTCAGGTACTGGGGCCCCGGATAATTTGAATTCTTCAAATGACTGGCCACACTGCTGTCAGCTCCAAACGTTTCAATCACTCTCACTTCCAATTTTCCGTCTGATTTTTCGTCAATGAAAGTTGTCTCTGTCGTCCGCACCCCCCGCACTCACCCCCGCGGGGAGGGGACTAAGGATGTGTGGGTAGGGTACCTTTTATAGGGGTATTCCACTACACGTGATTCAGAGAACCTTTCGTTAAAACGGGATGGAGTAATAAAAGGAAGGGAGGAAGGGTCCCTAATCATGGTGACTAGTTAAACTAACTAATTTAACCCTAATCAAACTATATAATATAATATAAATATTAAGGGGCAAAATTCAGTACATTGAATATTGGCCGACCTTGCAAGAGACCTCCTAAATAAAATAATATTATAATGATACAGCTTTGAGTAATAAAATAAAAGTCATTGCTGTAAAACAAAAGTTGTAAATTTTTAAATCCTAAAAAATGTAATCACTGGCGTAATTCGTTACAAATAAAATGCGTCAAGTAAAATAATTGAATTGGCTTATTTAAAAAAATAATTATTGTGGATGTTTTTTTTTTAATTAACGGAAATAATATATGCAAGCGAAGGTAATGTCTGGCCTCTGTGGATTGTGACGTGTAACTGGTTAATTCCTTGTTTTTCTAAGTTACAAGATTTAGACCATATATTAGCTAGTTCATTTAAAGTTAACTCGATAATATTGTATTCTACATTTCACAATAGGGGTTTTGATATAAATCTTTTTGTCTGCCCCCTTCCTCCGTCCTGAGTCCGCCCCCCTCCCCGCAGTGATGATACCCTTTGTGCGACAGACAGACACACGTAATTGCATGTAGATATAACGCTCCAAATCCCAATTCGATCGTTAAATCTTGTTTTTGGTTGGAATTTATTGAAATTCTGGAATTTTGTTGGATTTCTGTGAAATTGAATTTGTACTTTTGTACGAGCATGTCGGAGATCGGTTCAGTGCTTATTTTGTTTTCTGCTGTAAGACTTGCGTGTTTCACGTCTTTTCTAACAATGTTTGAAGACTTCAGTACGGTCAAAATTTAGATGGGTTACCATTAATGGCATTCAAATTAAAATAAATTTTATAGGTTTGAATAAAAAAACCGGTAAATGGTGAGTCAGACTCGCGCACGAGGAGTTCCGTACCATTATCTATAAAAACGGCAAAAAATCCCGTTTATTGTATGGGAGCATGTAAATATTGTAGAATTTTATTATTATTTGTTTCTATAGCGGCAATAGAAATATTCTTCATCATCTGTGAAAATTTCAACTTTCTAACTATCAAGATTCATGAGATACAGCCTGCCGACAGACGGACAGACAGACAGTCTTAGTAATAGGGTCCCGTTTTACACTTTGGTTACGGAACCCTAAAAAGCTTGAACGATGTCTTTTGACTGAGAAATACACAGTGCTGCCTCCACACTCAACTGGGTATTTTTTTAACTTTCTTGACACTCAGTGATAAAAATGCAATTCTTGTTTAGTCAAAATTTGATTTGTTTAGTTTTAACTTGATATGGTCTCAAAGCCATAATAGATGTATCCAGTCCCCACAGACCGAGCTCTGCGGAGCGAGCGGAGCCGCGTGAAGCGCTAGTGCAATAATAATTCAGTTCGTGCGATATAAATGAGACTTTTAACGTTACGTGTTTCATTCGCGCCGACTCGAGGCATGTATCTTAAAATTATTTTATGCTTTAAAATCCAGCCATTACAAAATAAACTTTAAAACGTACCCGTTAAGGTTCGTTTTCTCTTCCACAGCAAAGCTCTCGATTTCAAAGGGTAAACGCAAAAATGGACCGAAAACTCTAAAGTGTAAAAATCATTTTTCAATTTCAGTCAAAATAAGTCCAAAACATACTTGTTGGAGTGGTATCAAAATAGACTCTAATAATGTAGTGATAAGGTGTAATTCAGATTGTTTGTCAGTTTTAATGTGAGGCACGTATTAGATTAAACCACGGTAGGCAGATGAATAAAACAGGTCTGATGTAGAAGCGAAACTCCGTGTTAATACATTGTCAATGACAATATTTTTCCATGTCTTTGACCTCGTCTCTTCTCGTCTCTTCTACTTCTTTTAGTTATGGCGTTTATGGTTGAATTTTCCACAATTTTGTTGTCTCTTAACTTATGTTAGGTCAAATGTCAAAGTGAAAACCAGGATTTATTCCAAAAAAATAAAAAAAACCCATCTGAAAGTATTTAAAAATATTTTCTTACAGCTGCCGTATTAGATTATTTGTCATTTTTATAGCCTATGTCACTTTTTTAATTCACACGAATCCTTGTCAAAATCTGTTTAGCTTTTTAGGTGTTTTAGTGACAGTCAAAAAAACTCGCATACATAGAAACATACAGAATACATCCCAAACACATTACCCCTATTCTTACCGCTTCAGAATAATTATTATAATTCATTACATAAAATTTCAAAGACCATCTAAAATCCTAAATGTTTTAATATAATTATGTATGTAGTTTGAAACTTTCTCACGATAAATAATTATAAATGGCATTTATTTTTATTTTTAGGGAATTACTGGCTTTTTAAAACCATGTGGTAAAAGTATTAAAGCGCCTCTCAGCGTTAGGTTAATACGAGAATCAGGTTCTACTATAGCCGAATAAGAGGCTCTTTAGTCCACTTAGACCGCTGTCAACTTATCCCGCGGGATAAGTTGACCTAATGCATTTTTGAATCGGTCAACTCATCCTATACAGTCTATAATGAGTTTCGCCTCTAAACGCCGTGTTTAGTTAGTGGCATGTAGATATCAGTATGCTCATATCAGCTCCGTAGGTGTTCTAAGGTGATGGGTTATTAGATGCAGTACCTGAGCCAGCTCCCGATCACACCCTGGACCAGTAGGGCTACCATGAGTTTTCACAATCTACACTCGCTGTAGTTAAAAAATTGTATGAAAACTTGTACAGCGCCTCTAGCGGATAGTTGGGTACTAAAACGTCACGTAGTTAACTATCCTACGTCACAGCGTACTACGGCGACTGTAGTTTGCGCTTCATTCATTTGCTTAGAATTTGGTACCATGAGTAACAATTTTGACAAATGTCATAGTAACGTACTATTACTACTGTAGTAACGTCAGCCGATCTAAATGTGACAACTCATGGTAGACGTACAGCTAGCGTACACCTTTTCAGGGGATCCAGGGGGGGGGGGTGTTTCTCGCTATTGTGTCAGTTCTTTGGACCAAATATGTCCATCCACCTGAGATGACAGAAAAAAACACTCACACGACTGTTATCTCCAGGCTCGGCAGATATCTCTTCAGATCTCTAGTTACTTAGATCTTTGAGGATATCTAAACGGTAGTCAGTCACGTCCAAACATGACATTTGGCACATGCCCATATTTTGCACAGTGGCTGATATTCCGTACGTGACAGGTTGCAAGTCCATCACCGCTTATTAGAATACAAACCTATAATACATACACCTATAGCGCCATGCCTCCTTTGTATAAGTTTTAGCAATGCTCGACAAGGGCAAATAAGTTTTTAAGTGCAATACTAAATTTAAAAACCTATGTAACACTTATTTAGCAAATAAACATTCTTGATTCTTGATACAAACCTTCGAATTTCCTCACGATGTTTTCGTTCACCGTGGCATTGCGCACATAAAGTTTTTGAACAGAAAAATTCATTGATGCACGATTAGATTTGAACCCATAACCTTCGGACCATAAAGGGTGCTACCACTACACCACCAGTGATATCTATACAGTGAGATGGCAGATATTGCGATATCCATTCAGCATGTCTGCGATAGCAGTTAGTGTACATTTCATGGTGAGCTCGTTCCGCGCTGCTGAAAGTTTCACAACCGTTTTGGGAAATTGTTTTGGAGTCATAACCCTCGCCATGTGCCGCCAGTCACTCAACCTCTCCGCTACAACATTTAATGGATTCGCAGCTATCTATAAACTCGTATGCAGTGAACTGATAAGACATGGAAGTATTCATTGAGCTAAAAAATGATCCCACAAAAACAGAGCCTTGGTAGGCGTGGCTTGTCAGTTTTGCCAAAGAATTATGTCAATACAGAAGCTTATTACACGTTACACTGAAATTTAAACCCAAACGTCGAGAGAATAATGTCAACATTAATATTTTTTGGCAAATCCACGAAAGAGTTTCGATGTGTGTGTCAGTTTCGCGGATATTTCCCTTGAAGAAATGCTAGAAGCATTTCTTCAAGGGAAATATCCGAAATAGTTTTTCGTTCACGTATGTCATGGTTGATACTGACAAGAACCCTTCGAAGCATGGAAGCGCTCGCAAGCGCCGTTAGCGGTCACTTATTATAATAAAAGATCACGCTGAATGCAGCTTAGTAGTAGTTATAAATGCACGAAATGATTCTAAGTGTAACTTATTTTTTTAACCACACAAGTTTATCAATCCCTTCAGAAGATCCCTTCACACGCGCATCGCTACTCTCCTAAAGCACTAAACACAGACCGCGTGCCAGTAACTGCCTTCAAAAATATCACGCGTCAATATTTATTGAACATCGCCCATTACCCACACCGGCTCCCGCGCCAAAGACCGCAGTGTAGGGTCTGCAGTACGCCATCTCCACCTTGTGTTTACTCTGCTCGTTCAATATCCAGGTTTGATAGAGCCACTTTGTTGATAGAGAATACCACTTTGATTACGACATACGGAAGTGTATTATCCAAGCCTCTATAATAACTTTACTAATATTATAAATGCGGATATTTTGTGTCTTTCCGGACCCACAACATGCTCAACTGGTTGATTCGCAAGGAACTTTAAATGTAGATTATAACCTAGATTAATACATAGATTACTTTTTATCTCACAAATCTAAGGCGACGAAAAGGGAGGGCTTGAGTTTAACTGCTAAAGTGCGGGTGAAAACACAGTTAGTTTACGGTTATTCTAACTCGGTGGGAATTCACTGGCTTTTTCAGATCTCTGCTCAGTATTGAATATGTTATTTATTATTATTGATTCTAGGCAATATAACATTTAAAAAAATATCCTAAATCTAAATTAAGTCGTTCTGTAGGTAAGTGAATAAAATATTCCACCTAAATGATGTGGCAGTAGATGTTGCGATACTGGGTGCAGTTGCACTGTGGCGCACTGTCCCCACACCCAGGCACAGGATGCAAAGCGATAGTTTTACCGTATCGTTCAATAACGCCGTCGCTCCGGATATATCAGATATTCAAGCAATATCCACAGGCATTTTTCAATATACATTTTTATTGATTATGTTGGCTCATCTGAATCGGATTTTGAATTTCTTTATGAATATTTATGTACAATATATTTTAATGAGGTTTATTTATTGCCTTTTACACAGAGCGGAATACTTGATGCTTGATGAAGCGACGAATTATGATCACCGAGAGAGTTTGCTTGAATTTATGATAATTAATATCGCACAAAATTTTAATACATATTTCTATTTATTGAAAGTCTTTCAACCCTTCTTTTATCTTGTTTTCTTTATTTTTGCCAAAATACCTACTAGGAAGTGAAGTGTAATCTGGAATACGCCAGCATTTGCGCTCCCCTAAGTACCAGGAGAGCAGCACGCGGAGAGAGGTTCGCAAAGTAGAACATAACGCAATAACATCACACGTTACAATTTGCATCAAAACAAAACACCTGATATATTTTCATTTTCACTTTGTAACCCCACTCGAGGGCGTGAAAACAGTTCGATTCAAAACTTTATTGCGTTAGAAATAAGGCGACACCATCCCCATTCATATAACCCTGCTATAAAGATGTCAGCGCAATGAATAGGCGAAAATAAAAACGCTAACAAAAAAGAGAAACAGTATCACGTTTTTAAGTGAGCCGTTGGTTCATTTGAGTTTGAGGTGACTTACACAGAGTGGCATAGACAGAACGACTTCTCTCTTTCTATAACTGATATTCATACTTCAAGTCATAACTCATGCTCGGTGATAAATTAGGATCTAGCTACATTATTCAAATATTATGAAGAAAATGTTGTGCTATAAAGCTTTATGTTAACTAGAAATGCCCCGCGTTGGGCGCCATTAATTTTATCGAAGATGCTAAACAAGTTTTTACAGATTCGCATTCTAACCACCGATAAGGTAGAATTATAATATTTTTAAAATAAAGCCTTGGCATATAAACATGGGATACGAAATATAAAATGTGTCCCACGTTGGGAGCTAAAATTTAAAAACCTTCTGTATTTGTGCTTCTGTACGCGGAGTGGATACAGAACAATAGCGCATTGTCCTCTCCGCTTATCATGGGATTAGTAGCCGTGGAGGATAACCCGGGTTTAATATACTGCTTTTTGGGAAGAATGGAAATGCAAGTCAACATACTCTTTGTGGTAGCTTTTGCGGCAGTCCCACGAAATATTGCTATTGTGACTTTAGGCGATTAGGGTCTTTTTCGGCGGACATAAAGCGGAAGAGGCAATAAAATATATTATACTACGACGGTAACATCCTCATATTCAATTGAACACTTGTAGTTTCCTTCTCAATGTACTAGGCATCACATAATTTTAAGAGCTGTGGAATTAAAATATCAGAATAAAATAAATCTAAAACTGGCATCCCTCCCTACCCCCACCGTGCTCGATCGGTCCGCGCTCGCCGCCAAGCCTCATTCCTTTTTTATGTGCGGGCATCGCAACATCAAATATTTCAACAAAGTGTTAGTTCTTTGGAAAAAAGTTTAAAATAAAGAGTTAGGTATGGGTAAAAGAAAACGAAGTGATGATTATAAAATAAGAAAGAAAATAAGACGTCTAGAAAGACGTTTACGAGAATCAACATCGTCTACGGAAGATGAAGGTTAGTGTTTATTCATTATTTTTACATCTCGCCCACAAAATGCAAAAAGTTTAGTAAGCAGTTTGTACATTCCATAAAAATATGTTGATGAATTTTGCAACAATGGATTTTTGATGTCGAGATATTCATTTTATATGACTACCCTCATTTTTATTTTTATTGTATGTTGTTTAGCTTTTCTTCAAGTGTTTTTAATAGTGTTTAGATTACAAATTGGATATGTCTAATGCCTACCGTCATAACCTTTGTTATACTCCGTGACGTGATCACGGCTGATAACAACTAGTCTCGTGTCGTCACATGATGACGACCAATGACGTTAAAAATATAAACAATTGCAAACTGCAGATTGTATTTACATTTACGGTTAGTTTTTTCTCGGTTACTTCCAGAGTACGACCGTTATTATACCCGGTCTCCAACACCGGAAGACCAGCCAGTAATATCTTCGCAGTCGGATATATCTGATCATGATAATCGACTACAATCTCAAGTAGTGGTACCAGCCGACCATGAGAGTGCAGATAACGCTGTGCCTACCTCAGCTTTGCACGAAAGCGAAGACGCTCCTAGTACAAGCGCGGCACCATTACCTCCGTCACAGGAGGCATTACCAGCTGAAATACTGGAAGCACTAGGAGATCCACTTGGAAAAGATGAGATTTTAGGGCCGGCTGTCAAAGAAGAAATCTCCAAACGATGGGGTAGAATTCTGGTGGAAGGTATGACCAAAGAAGTCAAGGAGTCCTTACTAAAAAAGACTTTGATACCAGAAAATTTTTGCCTGACAAAAGCGCCTAAATTAAATTTAGAGATTTCGGCGGTCCTTAACGACACTGTAAAAAACCGAGACAAACTTATGGAAAAATCTCAAAACCAACTAGGTTTGGGGATAGCAGGTCTCGCTAATCTGGCTTCTTCATTGATAGATGAAACGCTCGGCAAAGTCGAAATCATAAAGAAGTTATCTGAAGTGAGTCAGATCTTTCTGGATTTACATCATGAAAATACCAAGACTAGAAGAAAACTAGTTACGTCGTCTCTGGACAAAAAGTTCAATAATGCGGTAGCCGATGTTAAGAGGGACTCATATCTATTTGGTACGAATCTAGGAGACAAAATTAAGGCCACAAAAACAGCTGAAAAGTCCGGCCTTCAAATTAAACGCCGCGATGTAAGTTTACCTTCTACATCGAGACAACAGGGAAACTGGAGGGGCCCACCCAGAACTCAACCACTAAGAACGTTCAGACAGGGTGGGCCAAAGACACGATACCAACCTCAACAAGGGTACCCGTATCAGCAAGGGTATCCATCACAAGGACGGAGACCACCGCCTGCGGCGAACCGAGTCCCACCTGCACCCAAAACGGATCCCAGGACTCGCAGGCCCCAATAAAGGTAATGTTTCATGCCGGCAGATTGCGCCACTTTACCCACTACTGGGAAACCATTACCGACGACCCAGTCGTACTTAGCTATGTGAATGGTTTTAAAATTCCATTCAACAAAACGCCCATCCAATTTTTTGAACCAGCCAATCCTAAGTTCAACAATACAGAGTTAAAACAGTTAAGTTCAGCTATTTTAAAACTACAATCATCTGGAGCTGTTGTTGAGTGCAAAAACATACCTGGTCAATTTATATCTAGAATTTTTCTTACACCTAAAAGCGATGGTACGCTTAGATTTATTCTAAACCTCAAAATGTTAAATAAATTCATTGACGCTCAACACTTTAAAATGGAGGATATACGCACAGCTACTAAATTAGTTAGTAAAGATTGCTTCATGGCAACGATAGATCTACAGGAAGCGTACTTTTTAGTACCAGTTCACGAGACAAGTAGAAAGTTTTTACGCTTCAGATTCCAGGGAAAAACTTTCGAATTCCAATGTCTTCCATTTGGCCTATCATTAGCCCCATTAATATTCACAAAATTACTGAAACCTGTTATTTCTCATCTTAGAAGTAAAGGCATGCTCCTGGTTGTTTATTTAGATGATATGTTATGCATAAATAGCACGTATAACAGTTGCAAGAACAGTGTCACGGAAACCGTAAGCTTACTCTTAAAATTAGGTTTCATCATAAACGAAAATAAAAGTAACCTAACACCAAGCCAAAGGCAAACATTTTTAGGGTTCGAATTAGATTCGCATAATATGAGCTTGAGTTTGCCAGATAGAAAGCGCTCAAGAATTTTATCTCAAATTAAAAATATTTGTAAAGCTCAATCTCTTACAATCAGAGACTTTGCTAAATTTTTAGGTTTACTTTGCTCAGCTTGCCCAGCGGTGTCTTACGGATGGGTATACACTAAAAGGCTGGAAAGGGAGAAATTTCTAGCTTTACGAAACTGTGACGACAACTATGACTGCGACATGTCCGTGTCGACTGTCATAAACCCAGACTTATCCTGGTGGAAAGAAAACATTCTTATTTCGAATAATCCCATTCTTAGTGGTAGGTACACTTTAGAAATTTTCTCGGATGCGTCATTGACCGGCTGGGGTATATTCTGCAACGGGGAACGAGCTAACGGTTTCTGGGACCATGTTGAAGCAGAAGCTCATATCAATCTGTTGGAACTGAAAGCTGCCTTTATAGGCCTACAATGTTTCGCTAAGCACATAACAAATAAAGAAGTTTTGCTCCGTATCGATAACACGACGGCTATATCCTATATAAATAGGTATGGAGGTGTTCAGTACACACATTTAAATGATGTAAGTAGAGAAATATGGCAATGGTGTGAGGAAAGAAGGTTATATGTTTACGCTTCATATATTAAGTCCAAAGATAATACGGAAGCTGATCAGGAGTCCAGACATTTTAATATCGATACAGAATGGAGCCTGTCTCAATCAGGCTTTCATCGAATCGTCAACATGTTCGGTAACCCTCAAATCGATTTATTTGCAACTAGACTGAACTCTAAGTGTCTCAAATATGTTTCATGGAAACGGGACCCCTTTGCATTCGATATCGATGCGTTCACGATTAACTGGAACCCACATTTTTTCTATGCGTTCCCCCCTTTTTCGTTAATTTTGAAATGTCTACGAAAAATTATAAATGACGGTGCCACTGGAATAATGATTGTCCCTTTTTGGCCTAGCCAAGCATGGTACCCATTGTTTGTAAGCTTATCTGAAAGCGAACCACTTTACCTGAAACCGAGTCCTGCATTACTTTTATCACCTTTCAGGACGCCACATCCCCTCTGGCAGAGACTTACCCTGGTGTCGTCGCTGTTATCGAGCAAGCGTACTCAAGACAATCGTTATCAACTAGCGCAATCAAAATTATCATTTCATCCTTAGCTGACAGTTCCCTAAAACAGTATAACTGTGCCTACAAAAAATGGTGGCAATTATGTACTACACACAAAATTGATGTTTTTGAAAGTAGTATTCCAAAAGTTATTGATTTTTTAGTGAGTGAATACGAAACCGGAGCTAATTATTCAACCTTGAATACGTACCGCTCAGCACTTTCTTTGATTTTAGGTAAACGGGTTAGTTAAGACGATAGAGTGCTGAGATTTATGAAAGGTGTATATAGAACTAAACCTTGTTTTCCTAAATACGAGAAGACGTGGAACCCGAACCTCGTACTTGACCATCTTTCAAACTTCTATCCGAATGAAAGTCTCCCTCTTGACATACTTACAAAAAAGTTGGTAGCTCTCCTTGCGTTGTCGACTGCACAACGTACGCAGACGCTATCGTTAATACGTTTATCTAATATTGAAGTAAACGAATCTAGAATTGAAATTATGATAGACGATCTCATAAAAACCTCTGCTCCAAATAGATCAGCACCTCGTTTGATTATACCGTTCTTTCCTCACAAAGATCAAATTTGTCCTGCTAAAACATTGTCCTCGTACATAGAGTTAACAAAGTCATTCCGGATCCTACCACAAACTGATAGATTAATCCTTACTACCTACTAAAAAACCGATTCATAATGCCAGCGCTACGAGCATAAGCCGATGGATTAAGCAAACACTGTCAGATAGTGGCGTAGATGCAAATATATTTTCTGCACACAGCACAAGACATGCGTCTACATCGGCGGCTAAACGTAGCGGGGTCTCAATTGACATTATAAAAAGAACCGCTGGTTGGTCAGGAAATTCAATAACTTTTGCAAAATTCTATAATCGACCTATAACAAATGACGAAGGCAATGTTTTCGCAGACGCTATTTATAATTGTATATAATTGATTGTTTCTTATTTGTTTGTTTATTACGCCAGAAGTTGGTAATTTATTGCTGATGTAGATTTCTATCCAATCAGTTAGTTAGCCTACAAAATTTAATAATAATTGATTTATAGCTTAAATGGTTTCTTACTTTTACCTCTACTTACCTATATTTACACTTATGTCGTTACTGAAATCGCTAAACATCTACAAGTGTTCAATTGAATATGAGGATGTTACCGTCGTAGTATAATTGATGGTTAAACAAACTTACCAAGTGACGTTTGTCCATAATTATACAAGACGGTAACATCCGAAATATTCACAGTCCCACCCGAACCCAACTATATGCCCTGTGATAACTAAATAAGTGTCTCTGAAGAAATGAGGCTTGGCGGCGAGCGCGGACCGATCGAGCACGGTGGGGGTAGGGAGGGATGCCAGTTTTAGATTTATTTTATTCTGATATTTTAATTCCACAGCTCTTAAAATTATGTGATGCCTAGTACATTGAGAAGGAAACTACAAGTGTTCAATTGAATATTTCGGATGTTACCGTCTTGTATAATTATGGACAAACGTCACTTGGTAAGTTTGTTTAACCATCAATTATGTTCGTCCGAGATCCAACAATGATTGTTTTATCAATAAAACTCTTTGTAATCTTTATCATTCTAATAAACAAAATAATCTCAAAAACTTCGAATTGTCGACTGAATAACAATAGAAAAGCCTCTTAGGTACTAAACACCTACACATTGTATTCAAATGTGCCGTGTTTACGCAGGTTTGATATTCTACGCCTGACCTGAATAATCGTGAAATCGGATTTCCCCTGAAGTGTCGCCGAGTCTGGAGCCGCCATTACGATCTCGTTAGTGACACACACCTGAGCGCCTTCGACATTGTCAACAATCTCGAATCATGAAGAGCCTGAATTTTTAAGACCTTATTTGAGACTAGGTTGTCGAATCCACTACCGAGATCTGACGCTGGCGCCCTACTCTCCACTAAACTACCAGTGTTTTTACAAAACTGCTAACCACTTACTTTCTCCTGCTAAAATAGTTTCCCCCAAACGATATCTAGTCTCCAGGGTATAAGAAAACGTATAAAAGGAGGAATTTTGGGTTGAGGCAATTGTCCGCAGCCGCTTAGAGGTCACGCTGTCCCTTTCTGGTAATCAATTTGAATATGGCAAGTATGAGGGTGGAGGTAGGACGAGGGTTCTTTGACAAATTAGCAAGATTTCTGATAAAAATGTGCTAATTTAGAGGATTGCGCGAAAAGGGCTTGCGATGAAGAAATCTCTAAATAATTACACCTACTGACTTTTTGGTTGAGTTTGTTACACCTAGTCAGCGAAATCAACCACATCCGCCCTAGTAGAGTGGCTACCATGAGCTAAATAGAGGCTTGTAATACCAGAGGTCATTACTTAGATTTTTTGTAGACTCAGTAGATCTGAAACCAAAAATAATACCGAAGCTGTCCATCCAGTTTTCTGTATCACGTCACAATATATCATACGTTTCCCAATCGCCAAATGAACCCAAAGTAGAACTATCGATGCGGAATAAATCTACTCATGATTCCAAAATCACAGAAATAATATTCTTACATAAACGGTAAAAACACTTCGGATTCAATAGGTTTAATCTATGATATTTTGTACAATGAGGAATGTTAAGTTTATTCCTTATTGAACTGTGGTACCATCTCTACTGCTCGATTCAGTTGACTGCTGTGCCAAGATTGAATGGTTCTCAAGGTAGCTACCCTTGTCAATAACTCCCGAACTCATATCCAATCACCAGTCTCACTTGACCTCCACCCTTTTGAGCGAGCCTGAGGGAGTTCGTACGAACACTATCCTTAAGTGCCACAATTTAATTCGTTTGTCGTATCACTTGCTCACTCGTGTCCCGCACGCGGTGTTAGCGACCCTTCCGAGAACCGCTCATAATAGTCGCTATTTACATACTTTTGTTTGATTTTGCCATGTTGATAACAAGGCTACAGTAAAGTTTTGCACCAATTTAGTTTTATCGTGACCTATTTTTTTGCTTTTTGGGCGCTTTACGAAGTTTTTTAAGCTTAAGACGGTATTCTAAGGAATCTTTAGATACCCAAAAAATGGTCTCCGATCCGCCTGAGGTAACGCGGGTCTTCGTAAGCTAGCCGTGTCACTTGTCAATAACTCCGAATTCATATCCTATCACCGCCCACACTAGACCCCCCATCCTTTCACCCACACGAGAGTTTGATGTCAAGATGAGGTTTAGAGGGGTCGTGGTTAGCTGGTCGTGCCAGTCGGGCTCTGTGTCAGCGAGTGTCCGATATTGTCGAATCGTTTTATTATTTTCATCGAGGAGTCGGATCACGCACTGCGAGAGGCCACGCGGCTTCATTGTTGCAGTGTTTACATGGCAGATAAATAAACCATTTGCGAAAATATCAGTGCAAGTAAGTTTCATCATGTAGTTTGTAGTCACTTCTAAAGCTAGTCTAGATAAAAAAAACTTGAGAGGTGTCAAGAGACACCCGGATGGAGCGAAGTTCCTTTCCTTGCTTTCTATGAGAGAGAGAGAGAGAGAGACAGACAGAGAAACAGGCGCACGCCGCACGGCTTACAACTATAGCAAAAAGTGTCGTTACATCTTTTGGTCTTAATTTTTTCCGTCTAGCTCCCTTTCGCAACGCGCGATAAGGAACTTCGTTCCAATAATCATCGCTAAGCGCATATGCAATTTCGTTGATACGATTTATTTTTTCTGTTCCAAGTATCGCGCGTGTCTTCGGCCCAGTGCGTATGCCACTATACGTAGTGGACGCGACGCACTGATTTACGCACTGGGTATATTGCGCGTCGATGGGACGCGTGACATATTTCACGGCGCTTCTATCACACGCCGCGGACGATTTATTAGTTTTTTCTCGTCTAGTGATCGGTACACGTAGGTACATAGATAAAAGTAGATGTCGTGATTTACAAATACTATTGGCTGTTACATTTTGGGTCTAAAAATTTTACGTGCTATTTGAACCACTTTATTCCTTCAATAAACTTGTAGGGCTCATTGGAGTAAGACGCGGCTTTACGTTTTTCGATACAATTTTTAAATACTAGCAATGAGATTCGAGACTGGTTTTGTAACACGTTTGTGCAATCCCAAAGTAACAGTCACTTAGTTCTAAGTCCACCCAGGAGGTTCGTTACAATTTTCAAATTTGTTTAACGGCATAACTACACAGGTAAAACAGGCTTACTGAAATTAATTACCTATTTAATTAAATACACAAAATTTACGCTCGCTAAGAAGATAAAGAAGTTTCCCGCTTGTACCGATAAATACAGGATGTTCACTTAGTGTAAAACAGCTTTACTGAATCTCTGAAGCGCAATAAATCAGGCATTTCTCTGCGGGAGACATCGTCCGCCTACCCGAGCACCATTCAGATCGCTGTGCCGCTAGCATCAGGTCCTGAAGCTATCGAAACTAGTCCATTACGATTGCCTTTCAAGAAAATAAGTATATTATTTACAAAGATTTGAAAACCGTGAGCTGAGAAAAACTACAAGTTTTGAGACATAGTTTACGGTTCAAACCATACACTGGAAGGACACTAGAAACTACACTTTATAGAAATGAAAGACGAAATGAAATCCTTCACAAAACGTTGCAGCATGCCGTGATTCCAAATATCGCACGCTTAAAAAAAAGAGAAGTAATTTAAAAAACCAAAATTTTGGGAAATCACGTTTGGTGTTTTGTGACTTGGAGTATTTATGGTGACGTAATTTGAAATATGCAGGAAAATAGTTATCTCACGAATATAAATAAATGTACATGAGATCACCGCGAGATCATCCTATAAACAACAGTCAGAGAGGCATTAATCGGTTTACAATTTATGATGGTGTTTGATAATATCTAGTTCTGGTGCTGAGTTGAGTCCTATGCAGAACGGCTGAGCATGATGGACTGTCCCATCCATCACGCCGCGCTGACGGATCTCGACGACTGCAGACTGCACGCCGGCCCGGGGCCTCCAGATACGAGTACCACCACTGGCATTGTACCGAATGCGATTGATTGAACAAATATTGGTCCTTCGGTTTATCGGTAGGTCTACCATGAGTTTCCACAATCTACACTCGTCAGCGACTGTAGTTAAAAAATTGTATAAAAACTTGTACAGCGCCTCTAGCGGATAGTTGGATACTAAAACGTCACGTAGTTAACTATCCTACGTCACAGCGTACTACAGTGACTGTAGTTTGCGCTTCATTCATTTGCTTAAAATTTGGTACCATGAGTAACAATTTTTACAGATGTCATAGTAACGTACTATTACTAGTGTAGTAACGTCGGCCGAAATAATGTGACAACTCATGGTAGACGTACTGATCTGTCTGTAGTTTGAGAAGGAAAACGAGAAACAGCTGAGGAAACGAAAGTTAATTGCCTAATGCGATGCCGGTTTTCTCAAAGATACGGGTTTGAGTCTATTTCTACATAGTTATCTCGAAAGATTTCGATAAATTAAAAAATAACCTCTTTATAATCACAAATTAAGGCCTGTCAACAATGTTTGTCATAAAAGGTCGGTATTAGTGAATAAATAGGCCAAAGTTAAAAAGCTTAATATAAGGAGTTGTTTACTTGGCGCCCAACCTGGGACAAATTTTACCGCGTTGAACGCCAGTTTAAAAGTAAACATTGAAGATGAGAGTACTCGTAGCCCAATAAAGGTCTAAATATAGAAGAAGTTGAATTATCTAATTTCCTTATTAACTAATTATATTAGCTCAACTTCAACATCGTTTTGTAAGGCTGAAACAACTTGAAAACAAAGATTAAGGGTAATTATTTTTATGAATTGAAGATAACATCGTCCCATTTATCAGCAAACCTCATTTATCAAGTTAATAGTTACTACAAATAAACAGTCACAACCCAACTCGATGTTCTCTGCAACCATGTCCAGGGGCCTTACCACGAAGTGTTCCAGAACGATTCCGTAACGATTCCATTATAGAAACGTCACCACTTCCATACAATTTGCACAGGTCATGGTACGAAATAACAATGTAATACTAATTCGGTAATGTATCATGAATTCGTGGTAAGGCCCCAGCGCTCAACCGCGCTATTCCACAAAAGGCTTTCAGGCACGTCAGACCAGCACTAACAAAGCGAAACCGAAAAGTTTGTTTGACAATTTCCCTTAAAAATATGATGGAATCCTGATTGGAAGCACCTGTCCCGCGCCGCCCGCTTTGTGCAATCAGAACTGCATCGCCGCGCAGTGCCGGCTCGCAGTACGACAACCTATTATTATCATCACCTACTCGTACCTCCTAAATACTTATATTCTACATGACTCTCTCTGACCTCTACAAGTTACAGTGCACTTCATACATCAGTTTCAAATTGAGGCCACTTGATTATCGCCATTTTGGCGCTGATAGCAACGCTGCCGTCCGATCACTAAAAGGCCGTTAAGTGACATTTGGTCAAAAATGACTTTTATATACCACGCGAAAGCCCGCATTTTTCTCTATCGACCAGTCTTGGACACATGTTTCTATCATTTATAGTTACTGAGTTTTGGACACCTCGTACACGGCTATCTACACCTTTTTTGGACATGTCCAATTCTTAAATACGGTTAACTCGTATTAAAACACTACAATACGTTTAAATGCACTTAACAGTACATTTCAACATTAAATTATATTTATGAAACAAGCCTAAAAAACGGTTTAATGATGTTACTATACTACTTAGCCGTTACCCGACTTTAGATGTGTTTTTGTCATTTATAAATTGTAATCCTCAAAGGGATCTACTACGTCTAAAAGACAGTTTTCCTTCAACTGCTACTCTATAACACCGCTACACATACTTTGCCGCTTATTTGTTTTTCACCTCACGTGGGTATAAAACTATTACAACTCTAAAATACAGTGACTGTTTTTTAGTCTTGAAAGTTATTACTGAATGCTAATAAATACAATATTAGAAACTAACTAAACAACATTCCAACGCTAAAAAACGTCTATTTGCAGTACCTTCTCGTACGTACCGTACAATCCGCGCACTCGTTATTAGAGATTAGCATGGTATGGACACATGATGAGGAGGGATGAATACCAAAACAGTATAAGTGTATAAGTGTGGCTGGGTGCGCAGGTAGAGGAAAGCCGAAGAAGAAGTGGTTTATTGTGTGAAAGATGATATGAATGAAAGAGGAGTAGATTCAGAGTTGACGAATGATAGGAGTGAGTGGAAGAAGAAAACATGTTGTGCCGACCCCACTTAGCGTGAATGGATATAAGGGCAGAAGAATGATGAATGATTATTTTGATATATCAATATTATGTATCGTTTTAAATAGATAGAAGGTTATTAAATAGTTGTTGAAGTTGTTCTCTCTCATAGGCTTGAGGTGATGATTGATGATTCATGATAGGCATAATCCTTACTTATATTATAAATGCGAAAGTAACTCTGTCTGTGTGTGTGTTAGGCAATCATTAAATACTAAACCGATTTATATAAAATTTAGTACAGAGATAGTCTAGCTTGAGAAAGGACATATAAGGACGATTAAATTTGTGTGAAAATTACGTCATTTTTAAAGCTAGAAGCTTGGAAATTATTTGTTAGGCTTTGATTAGATATAAATAAATACAACATTCGAAGTTTGTAAAAAAATTACCCTAAAGGGAGTAAATATAGGAGATGAAAGTATTTATTTGATGACGTTGGCATAAAAACTTACAGCCCAGAAAATAAAAATATTATGGTCTGTTCGCCGCTTACCTCCTATCTGATTTAAAGAATGAGAGTGAATAAAGCAAAAGAGGTGTGTCAGAATCGTAGCAAGTGGAGATCCGTGATCTCTGCCTACCCCGTCGGGAAACAGGCGTGATTTAAAGAAGAAATACAGAGAAGTACGGAATCATTACAAAATGTGAACTTAAATTAAGGCAAGTAAGTCTAGCACGATAAAACTTGTTTGGTTAAGTAGGTACTTATTATTTTCTTATGTAACTCTTTATTATAAATTAAATATTTAACTTTGAAAGCTTTGAGAAGTATGTGTGGTTTAACTTTGAATTATAGGGAAGAACAGTATGATAAGATAAGAGAACGTTGTGGAGTGAAAGAAGACGTAGTGATGAAAATTGAGAAGCGTATGTATGGTTTGGGCATGTAGAAAGGATGGATGAAAGGAGATTGACGAAACAGGCACATAAAGAGAGTGTGGTTGGGACAGTTGGAAGAGGAAGACCTCGGCGTACGTACCTCGATCAAATTGGGGACGTTTTAGAGAGTACCCTAAACCGACGCGCATGTATGAAGAATGTAATGAGAGTGAATGAAGCAAAAGAGGCATGTCAGGATCGTAGCAAGTGGAGATCCGTGGTCTCCGCCTACCCGGTCGGGAAACAAGCGTGATTTTATGTATGTATCTAAATATTTAACTATTTTCAGACACCGTTAGCGAGTTTTATTAACTTGAACTTATTTATTTACTAAATAATAATTAAGCAGGATACAGATAGGAGTTCAAGGATATCTTTTTATATTCTAAAAATCAAAGTCCTGACTAAAATATTCATTCTAGACGCTGACATTATAGACAACGCACAGTCTAAAACGCTGGTCGTAGAGACTTGAAATTTGGAGGATACGACTTTCTTAGTACGTGGACGTGCACTAAGAATTTTTTTTTTAAATTCAATCTCTTAGGAGGTAAAAAAGAGGATATGTTTGTAAGATAAATCGTACTCTATGCACTTGAAACTTAGAAAAAATATTCTTCAAGATAAATAAAAAGAGAATAAATTTATGTATCTTTTCCCAAAGCTACTCTTACGAAGGGGTGGTAGGGGTGTTAAAGTTTATATAGGAACTTTTTAATGTGTGATGCGATTTGTTTAAAACTCAGCAAAAAATACTCTTCAAGACATCAATGTTTATGATTCAATTATTTAAAAAAATATCCTTAAAGCGTGGTGTAAACGACACAAGAATTTTATAATACAGTTAGTACATGATACCTATATTATTATTATAATATAGTACTCGTACATCGGGGTGGTAATGATTGACTATGAACTTTTTAACTATTTAAAATAAAACACGCAAATGCCGTTGCGAGCGGGCCAGCTAGTAAGCACATAACATTAAGCTGTGAATACTTTAAGTAAATTAATAATTGATTTCATTTAGTTCCTTGGAACATATTGATTAGACTTAATTAAGTTACTATAATAGTAAAAAGTTGTGCCATTTTATTTGTAAGAGCTCCTTATAAGTGTAAGGACTTCATCATCGAAAGCTTTTTAACTAACAAGTACTATTTCGTTTTATTTAACAATCATTTTCATAATATAATACCTTTTTAATGTAGGAAAAAGTTACGCTTAGCCGTTCATTTGACAGTACATCATAACATTTCAAATATTATTGCCAACGCTAAAAAACAGTTTTCATTGTGTGTTCATTCTAAAACTGTGTTTAAGTGTAGAAATATAAAAAAAAATTAAGTTTGAAAACAGTAAATAAACGGTTTTAGGCTTTTCACCTTGTTTTTAAAAATTATGTTGAATGTAATTAAGTTAAGTTTCAATTCTAGAAGAAGGTTATGTGACTTAACTGTTATATAGTATTGTAATTGTTTAAAACTGTGACTCATTTGGAATGAGTGCTGCAGTTACAATCGTATCCAACTCTATACAACGGTTGTACTTCAGCCAGCCGTTTTTTAGTATTTTAAATGATAGCATTTTAAAAACATATGTCGATGGCTAAAACACAAAAACTTGAATTAAAAATTAAATAAACAAGCTACGCCTGATTGTAACATAAATAATAAAAGCTTATAATAATACAAAAAATTTGGTATAGCAAAAAAAATTGTAAGTCTTCACAATTTCTAGAAACACCATTTTCCCACGTTTTTGCTCATACCCAAAAATTTGGTTTTGTCACTTAGCCGTCTTTTAACAAAAGGACGGCAGAACGTGAGCGTCCACGGAACTAATAATAGATGTTATTCCACTGCTTTTTTCATATCTGGTTTTACGAAATACGCAAACTTTTATGTTAAAAATGTTCTTAATATCACGTAATACACACAAAATATACAAAGTAAAGTCTTACTTCAAGATTATCACTTAAAAAATTAAATACACGTATCAAAGACCGGCCATTTGCAACTAATGTCAAACTTAGTACCCGGGGCGCTCTGTGCCACAAAAAATATCTGTCATTTTTAATAGAATATTTATTCCAGCGTGCTTGTGTTACAGAGGTCAGTGATGACTCTTGACTCATTGTGAATTGGTAGATAGCGCTATAATGCTTAATAAATTTTTATGCACGCTGGTATTTACATAGTGAAAGTAAATACCTACAGTTTCTCTGTGGTGTGTCTAAGAACGAGTGAACGCAAATACATATTATTGGTTCGATTAGATGGCATTCGATTTCGAATGAGCCCTGTTGGGTAGCGTATCGTGATTCGTACAGACCACAAAAATCGATGTCCAATCCAGGTCTCTACCTACAGTAGGTGTTCTGCACACGTGGATAGTTGGCTCGCACTGTGTCCACGTGACTTTTTATTTATTTAGCGTGCGCGGCTCCGGCGGCAATCAGGCGGCTTGTTAGCGCGGCCGCGGCGTGCGTAGCGGTGGCGTGCCCGCTGATGTCATTACTGTTTTAAATTCCACAAAAGGTTTTTAGCCACTCGTATCAAATCTACTAAAGTGTACAATTATATCTCCGAGCTGCGGCAGACACTGCAGATAAATCTAGAACACAGGAATGACTAGACTGGACTGGCGTGAATGGATTGAGTGAGTAAATGAACGAGGGAGTGATTGAATGGGTGAAAGATAGAATGAATTTAAGTTTTTTTTTTAATACTTAAAAAAAAACCCAAGCAATCAATACACACGCTACAGTGCTAATGTTTTTTAGAAGGCGTAGCTAGTAGTTGTAGATAGATAAGGACCACGAAGAGAGACGTATCTAGAGATAAAATTAACAGAAGAATATACCGCACTAATATCAGGTTTAATGTTAACTTCTCTAAAGCAATAAGCTGGTGAACATTTCAAAAATAACAAATTACCTGAGCTGTAAACAACAGCGATAAAAGTGAGTTTCACGTTACTCGTCGGCCCCGGCGCCGGGGCCGACGCACTTAGCGCGTCTCGTCCGCCCCGGCGCGGTGGCGTTAGCTCTGCGATATCGAGCTTATTGCACATTCTTAGGATACCCGCATTTCTTAAAAAGCAGGTGGCGTTATCATGGACGTGATAAAGCGGAGACGCTTTACAAGGCCTGTATATGACGTGTAGCGGTGCTGTCATATTAATACAATTTATCATGATCAGGGCCCTTACCACAAGCTCTTCGGGCAATATTAAAGTAATGTAACTTTGATATTTTGTACCATGACCTACAAAAAAATTATTAAAGTTAGTGTTACTTCAAGCTTGAAATGTGACGTTTCTCAAACATAATGGTTTGTAAGAGCTTTTGGTAAGGCCAAACAATTATCAACCGCGGACAGCGAGCGGTGTTTACTTAGCAATTGGCTTAGATGTTGACGAATTGACTTCAAAAATGATGATTAAGGGATGAATCCTAGTTCTAGACGCGTTATGAAACCCTTCGAACCTAAGAACTTTAAAGGCTAAAAACGCGTCCATACTAGTGACAATCTGCCGTGATCGTGACTCCGTACCGTGACAATGTATGACAATTGGACAGATTTTCAAGGAACTTCGTGAAAAAGCAAACATTCTTCCGTGACACGTACAAGCACGCGTGACTAATGTAGGCGTGTTTCGGACACAGACGGCAGAATGTCAGTGTGGACTCACGCTAAGACGTTCTAGCCCTACTAAATATTATAAACGCGAAAGTTTGTAAGAATGTCTGGATGTATGTTTGTTACTCTTTCACGCTGAAACGGCTGTACGGATCTAGATGAAATTTGGCACAGATATGAATTACAGTCTGGAATAGCACATAGGCTACTATTTATTCCGGAAAAATGTACGGTTCCCATGGGATATATTAGTTTTTTTGCAAGGTACCACGCGGGCGAAGCCGTGGGCGGAAGCTAGATAATAATATTTCCAGAATAAGCCTTAGTCGGCTCTCAATGAGCGAGTACTAAGTCTAATGGAGTCCCCGCACGTCCTAGGCTTATCTTCGTGTACGAACCAATTTAGCTCACTCGCTATCGGCGGATCTCGCTCGGAGACGCCCTGAGCCGGCTCTCCTGCTACCGTTTACTCCAGTACATCGGTGTCTAACACATTGAATAGAATAGAATAGAAATCATTTATTTTACGTCACGTTACAGCGTGACAATAAAACAGGCAACCGGCTGCAGTAGCACACTCATTCACACATTTTGATGATAGGATCTCATGGCGCGATGTCGCTCCGCCCTCCGTCGGCTAACCAATTCGCAATGTAAACGCTGTCCTTTTGTGTTTTGTTTTGTCTTTTGTTATAAGTTATTATTATTAGCAATCTTGATTTTTTGTAAGAAGAATAATACAAAAAGCGCTAGGACCGAGACGAGTTTCTTGCCTGTTCTTCTCGTACTTGGGTTAGGTTGGAATTGGCACATAGATTCACCGCATGTAAGACGTTTCAAAGTGATCCTTGTGATTTTATTGAATAAAATATTTTTCGATTTCAATTTCAACACACGGTGGCAGATGCAGCGCTGATTTTGCACACATCGATGTGGATCCACACCGAGTCCGGGTTCAGTGTGTACTGACGATCGGTACTCGTTCGATTTTGGACAGATAATGTAAAGTTTGGTGGATGACGTTCGTTCCAGCAGTTACCAAGAAGATTGTAACAGTACTTACCTCTATCGACTCCAGCAGAAGCTCGGCCCCGGGCTGCAGACAGGTAGGTGGAAGTCCAGGACACGACTGAGCTAGGTTCCATAGTCCTTCGATGCACACTACACGGTACCGAGTCCGGGCACGCAACACACACAGTGTGATCGCTAGAACGTCTAGCTTTGAGGATTTGATGTGATTAAAAGTGAGTTGAAACAGTGTATGCCCGTTGTCCCCGTACGCCCTGTCCCCTTTACGGGGACAGCGAGACGGGATAACATTTCTTTCCCGTTGTCCCCGTAACAGAACGTCTGGCATAACGATTGCGCGTGCGTCGCCCGTGTGCTCAACGGCATACAACGAACTACCCTCAACTCTACACAAATCGAACTCCATTTCTATGTTAAGATTCTTGTACAGTCAACTTAGTTTGTACTTTGTAGGCCGCTGTGGAAACTCGTCACACCAAAGTTTTAGTATACTGTTATCGCGTAGTTTTGTTTCGGCCAATTACAACCGAAAGATTATCGAAAAATGTTTCGTGAAGATTTTTGTGTAGCGAAAGAAAATCATTAGCAGGAGACCCTTCCGCGCGTGTAATCACTAAAGTTTCACACTCCGCGTCTTGTGTACACGTACACACGTACACGCGCACACACGTACACACGTACACACGTACCACGGCGCGGAACGTGAGTCTATCACAGGCTTTTCAAAGAGTTTTCTATTGTAATCAATACCGTTTGAGCTATAGTTTATTGGAGCCTATTAACTTTTTTTTACTTTTTTGCAAGAAATAAGGTATGATTCTGATACTTATAGATTAGTAGATATTTTTATAGCCTCTTCAATTCCCCGACGACTGAAGATTGGCCGCAAATAAATTGAGATTGGCAATCTTAGATCTTTCTTCTCCAATTTCATGCATCTGTCTCTTAAAAATCAATTTGCCAGTGTCAAGTGTATGTATTATTATGTGCTGTCAATGTCGCCGATACATAGTCAAGTTGTCAAGTCCATTTGAAACAAAAATTATCAAAAGATTTTAAGATTTGGAAAATTTTCTGATGTTTTTAAAAAGGAACTTTCACTCTAATGCACATATTTCACAACCGAGTCGAGACCTCAGGCTTTATTGATAAAATAACCACTAAAATTATACAATAAAACTCAAAATAACACGAGAAAATATATAAAAACCAGAGCGATAAGTTAATAGTCAAAGATATAAGAAAAACTCAAATCATAGTTCTCAGTAAACGAAGCTAAAAGAACTCGCGTCAGGCACAGTAAGTGCTAAGTAAGTAAGAATTAGGTAGATACTGCAATAATGAATAGCCTGTAATCCGCCAGGACGTTAATCATAGCCGTCCTGTGCAGCGCGCAGTCGGGCAAGCCATAACTCTTACTGATACCAAGTTTGACCGCTTCGGAGAATGCGATCCGGGGGAAGCCGGGGCGCGGCACACTGCGGGGTGATAGTGGACGTATCCTTCTTCTTCTTATTAAGTCACAATTTTTTTGGAATCAGTGTGGTGAAAGGATTAAAGTGCGCCTCAGAAGCACCTTTCGTGCACTTAACACAATTTCGAACTTTTTAGGTTCTCAACGGTTTCCTCATGATGTTTTCTTTCACCGTTTGAGAGTACTGGTATAGCTCACATACGTTTGAGAGTACTGGTATAGCTCACATACGTTTGAGAGTACTGGTATAGCTCACATACGTTTGAGAGTACTGGTATAGCTCACATACGTTTGAGAGTACTGGTATAGCTCACATACATTTTTCGAACAGAAAATTCTATTAGTATATGACTGGATATGAACCTGCTATCTTAGGATATCTGAAGGCGGGGTGCACCACTGACCACCAGTGCTTAAACTATCATCTTCAGGATGTCATAAGTTCATATTCCAAATTAATGCTGGTTTTATAATTCCAGCCCGATGCCCACTGCCCGATGCCATCTGCCATCTACCCGCTGCCCACTGCCCACTGCCCGATGCTCGATGCCCACTGCTCACTGCCCGCTGCCCACTGCCCGATGCCCGATGCCCACTGCCCGATGCCCACTGCCCGATGCCTCACATGTTAGTACCTTTTTTGTTTTAAACGTGAAAATATATAATGTGCACGCGTTCCAAAGAGCCCGCTTTAACCCGCGGAGCGCCCTGGGCTCATCCGATCCGCATTTTCATTTTTGCACAAGGAGCCTTTGAAAACCACCCCTAAGGAAGGAGGGTTAATTTTTATCCGATCCGCCCCCTCCCCTCCCCCGGGCACTGCTGATTTTACAAGCAACCCCTTTGATGGAGCCATTCAAATTGTTTTTCCTTTCATTACGGTTATTATCCGGACGACAATGGCGGCCGCCGCCCTATTTCCTGGATTATTTTGTTTTCAACGGAATCTGGAATAAATATTGGTAGAGCTGTAGCCAACCGTATGTATTCGGTACAGAGTAACGGGGGTGCCACTAGTACCGAGTAACGAAACGTTACACACAAATGCATCTCTTTACTAGCATTTCGTCTTACTGTACGGTACGCGTACGCAATACGAATCGATTTGTTGCTCTAACATAGCATAGCGTTTCTTTTCTCTCGGCGCTCGGTGGAGCAACACCAGTGCGGAGCGAGTCAACGGTCCTGAGGATGCTTCGTGGAGAAGCGAAACACGTGTCGAGTTTCTATTTGAGGTGTGGTGTTGGGATTATTAATATTAATAATATTTCTATAAGGCATTTTGTGGGGCTCATTAATATGGTTAAGCTTAATTAACAACCTCATTAGATAATAGTTTTAGCGGGAAAGTACTAGACATTTCCGTCCTTTTCAGTATTTGTAATGGATTTCCGCAAAGTCTGCCTGAAACAATCATTTTTTTTTATATAGCATAGCGTTTTATGAGGTATCAGAAGTAACGAGTAACGTAACGATACGATAGTAACGAGTACTCATTGTTAAAGTAACGAATACATACGGGTACGCTATTTTTCGTTAATTTTACACCTCTAATATTGGGCGCTGCCAAAGACGTCTACGTCGTGTCTCCTAATTTTGTTTCTCCCTACACACTACACACTACACACTACACACTACACAAAACATCATTGTCCGTATTCCAATATTTCTCGGACTTTCGCATAGTGAACAAAAAGTTACCAGATCGTGCATTTAACGAACACTGGTCGGTGACCTTTACCTCATTGGTATAAGACACAAAATGCAATAATCCTCACAGCTCGCGTTTTTGACACTAACTCTTCAACTAAAGCTTCAAGAAAAACTTCCACAACAAAGAATACAGTAAATCATACGGATTAGTCCAAGATGGCGCTCGTGCACCACGCGGCCTGCGCCCTGGCACCCCTGCACTGTGTGCCCGCGGGCGGGCAGATTTGCAGCGATGTCGTCAGATTTCGGGCAAAAAATGACATCAAACTACGCGGGGTCTACGTAGTTTGATGTCATTTTTTGCCCATTGAAAAATCATCAGATAAAAAGCTATTCTGATATAGTTCTAATCTAGATTTCATAATGCTGAATATTATTTCGTAGATGCCCAATTGCCCACCAATAAAAAAATAATGTATCATTTAGACTGGCCTCACAGTTCAGTCGGTAGTAACTTTGCTTTCTGCACTGTAGGTTGTGGGTTCGATCCCCACCCAGGGCTAACTTTGTGTGATGAACGCGGATGTTTGTTCTGTTCTGTGTTATTATGTTTTATATGTATGTATTTAAAAAAAAATCTATCAGCTATCTGGTTCCCAGTACAAACTTTCCTTAGTTTGGGGCTAGATGGCGTTGTCTGAAATGTCCACCTATATCATATTATTCTCATCCACACCGACACTGCGATGTGCCACAGCCGCGGCCGCGGAGTGCGCGGGAGGGCGCCGCGAGCACATTAAAGGATAGCGATCCAGGATTCCAGTTCATTTGGATGAATGGCTTCCGAGGGTTTAGCTGAGCTGCCGGGAGATGTATACTTTGTTCTGTGGCTCGAATGACACGAGCTGAGCGATACAGCTGTGCGAGCGGGACAGAGCACGGCGAGACGAGGACACGAGCTATTGGCACGGTACTGTTTATTCAAATGTTTGTGCCAAACGTATAGATATTGTCAAGAACAGTTGAATTGAAAGTCAGAAATCGGCTGCCTAAGTTTCGATTCAAACGTCGAGTATCTACACAGTGGTGATGAGCTGGCGCCGCAATGACGGCCGCTATGTGCTGGCGGCCCGTCCCCCCCGCCTCACCTCTTCCGCCGCCCACAAAGTTGTGCAAAATCCTGTAAGGCGGGACCCAATCACATTACCATAAAACTCTCACAATTAGTGGTCCAGACGTTTTTATTGCGTCGTAATCGGATTTTAAGGTTCGGGTTTTATACTACGAGAGGTTTGCAATGCATTTAAAGTTGTAATAATAAAGGCTTTTTACAAGCTACGGATGCCGAGGAGGCTGTGTAATAAAGGGGATCAAAGGAAAAATTATACCTAGAGGAGACTGTTGCGGGTAGAATGTACCGGTGAGACTGTGGCGGGGAGAATGTACCGGTGAGACTGTGGCGGGAAGAATGTACCGGTGACACTGTGGCGGGGAGAATGTACCGGTGAGACTATGGCGGGGAGAAAGTACCGGTGAGACTGTGGCGGGGAGAAAGTACCGGTGAGACTGTGGCGGGGAGAATGTACCGGTGAGACTGTGGCGGGGAGAATGTACCGGTGAGACTGTGGCGGGGAGAAAGTACCGGTGAGACTGTGGCGGGGAGAAAGTACCGGTGAGACTGTGGCGGGGAGAAAGTACCGGTGAGACTGTGGCGGGGAGAAAGTACCGGTGAGACTGTTGCGGGGAGAATGTACCGGTGAGACTGTGGCGGGGAGAAAGTACCGGTGAGACTGTGGCGGGGAGAAAGTACCGGTGAGACAGTGGCGGGGAGAATGTACCGGTGAGACTGTGGCGGAGATATTGTATTGTACCGGTGACTCTGTGGCATCGTGACTTTTGTGGGGAGACTGCAGTACCAGTGAGACTGAGTTGTCGAGACTTTGGCGTAGAGACAGTGCCGGGCAAACTGTGGCAAAGTGTATAGCCAAGAATGAAGACATTTTACATTTCACCATACCGTAGGTTGCAAGCGAGCGAAACCGCTCGGATTTCCAATAGCAACCTCTAAATGACATGGCTAAAACCGCTGAGTCGCTAAAGAGAGCGATCCACCGAGGCGCTGAAGGCCGCGCTCCGCCGAGGCGCGAGTTTTTAGCGTTATCATGTGCCGAATGATTTATCTCTGTCCGACGCAAAAACTTAACTCGCCCTTCCGCCAGGGCTGCCCCTCGCCCAATGCTGCGCCTCGTAAATCTTTAGTTTGAGTCGTAAATTGTCAAGATTACACTTGCACGGCGTGAATTATTATTATTAGCTCGGTAATTAGGTGATGGGGAGTACGATGAGTTTAAAGAGTTTATGGGTCAGTCAAGTTCGAGTTTACCAGTGATGCGGTTCAGTGACCTCTCGAAAGAATCCCCACTGCGAGTCTGATTGGGATTCCGGGAACTATTTATTGTTTCAATCGAAATTCTCGAAATCCCTATTCTCTACAGGCTCTTATTTGAATGTTATTTTTATTAGTTAGTGTTAATGCTCAATCGGTGAAAGAAACATCGAGAGGAAATCGGCATATATTCTTGAATAAAAAAATCTAAATTTTGGGTAATTGGTTAATTCCTAATGCGTCGATGGGCTTGCCACCTGTCACGTACAGAACACTAACTTTTATGCAAAATGTGGGCATGTCCTAATTATAATAATTGAACGAGTCTCGACCTGGTTCGCTTAGATATTCTCAAAGAATTAAGTAACTAGAGATCTGAGAAGTCAAGCGGGGATTACAGTCGCGATCTCATTTTTACCCGACTGCGAACTGAAGAAGGGTAATGTGTTTGAAGTGTATGTATATTATGTGTATGTTCGCATACATATAAACATAATATACATACACTCCATTCCTTTGGCTGTCGCTGAAGCCCGGCTAGACAGATTTTGACAACATAGGATTCGTCTAAATTACAGGAGTGACATAAGCTATACAAAATAATAAAAAAATCCAATATGGCTGCTGTAAGAAGCTATTTTCAATCGATTTTTATTTTATTTGCAATAAAACTAGTTTTATTTTATTTAGTAATGTGTCAGTGGCAACCCTAGCCAATGATGTCCACCCTATCTAAACTGATGAATCCCCACACACGATTACACACGGGGCATGTGTGTGCGGGCCTTTAGTCAGCTAACTAGTTGCAGCACGCGTCTACACCCGCGCTTAACATTACTCTCAAGGACGAAAATGAAGAACTATTTTAGTTTAAAGGTTGCGGGTTCAAATCCATGCTAGGTACTTACATTATTTGAATATTTTTTTTACGAGCCATATTATGATACACGGATAGATTATGTAAATACTTACTTCTAGCTAGAATATTGAGATTAACTGCTGCCCACTCTGTCTATTCTTTTTTAATTTATTTATGTACTTTTTACAAATTCTCTCTCTACACACTGTGTATTCAATTTAGGACGGATTCGACCAAACTAAAATATGATATCGAAGAGAAAACTGTCATTTTACTTGCATTTGTCATTATATTATTCAAAGAATAGTTGTACCAGAAGTTGGTCAAATCCACCCTTATTACGATATTGTACTTTTCGAAAAGCACAGACAGACAGACACGACACACTCTGTTGTATTATGATAATGCAGGGATGAATAAGTACGGAGTGTGAAGTGTGCATGTGTGCGTCCGCTTTATAAATCAAATCGAATGAAACACGGCCCCAGGGGGCCCGGGGGGGGGGGGGACAGAAGGTGGAGGGGGAGTCCCAGCTCACACAAATGATAGTTTCTTTGTTTCGGACAAAGATTTCACAAAAATCTGTTTGAGAAAGTTGTAAACAAAGTGGCAACCCTGCCTCCGCCGGCGGCATGCTGCACCTGCGACTAGCGGCATCTTGAAAACTAATAATAATCCTGCAAATGGTAATGTTCGGACGTGCTTCTGACTATCCCTTTTCGATCACCTAAAAGATCACTAAGTAGGTATGTAACTAGGTATCGAAATTTATAGGAAATCTGAGATCATTCGTGAGCGTGTTTATTTTTAAACGCGAAAACGACGGGCTGTTATAAAATTGACGTGTCTGTCTGTCTGTGTGTGTGTGTCTGTCTGTCTGTGGGTGTGTGTCTGTCTGTAGCGTCGTGGCTCCCGAACGCATGAACCGATTTTGATTTTGTTTTTTTTTGTTTTTTTGAAAGGTTTTTTTGAAGTCGGGAGTGTTGTTAACTATGTTTGATAGAAATCGGTCCAAGATGGCCGCCGTCATTAAATGGCGGGCAAAGTTTGTGTTGGGGGTTTTTTAATCTAGACACGCGGTAACGTGTCAAGCCAAGTTCAAGCTGGCGAACCGCGCACCGTGTGTAATATTACACGAACCATTTGGAGCCAGTTTTCACCCCCTCATAACTCCAAAACTATTTCACGTAAACATGTCAATTTTGGCTCATCTATTGATATTTGCGACCTAAGTAAGTACACCAAATTTCATAATCACACCTCAAACGGTTATTTAGATATTAACTTCCAAAAATCCTAATTTTTATCACTGACTGACCTATAGACGTTAATTCTAACCCAGTTCCAGATAACCTAGAAAGTTCAAATTTGGCATCCAGGTAGGTGGTTGGGTGAATACAAAGGAAAAAATCAGAAACTAGTAAATTTATATATTTTTATTTTTATTACCCAAGTTAGACCTTAGGCTTCAATATGATATACTAAATTATAAGATGAAATGATATTTTAAAGTTGTTAAAAATATTTCATATTGTTATAAATAAGTTTTAGGACTGACCATTGTACTTGGCACCCGTTTAGATCTCACTTCTTTTGTCGCTGAAGTCAACGACTAAAGCATACTTATTGAACTTGGCTCTCATTTCACATTTATGTTTTTGATGAGATTTAATTTAACTTGTCTTTAGACCAAGAAAGAACCAGTGGGTCGCCAGCCGTGCGGCATGGCGGTGATGTCATGGCGGGCGGGGGCGGGGGTTCGAGGGCCGCGCGGCATCTGGCGACTGTGTGGAGCTGTCACATTATTTACACGGATAAGGGCTAGACACATACACACGGTACGATGCGTAACGTTGCGGTGCGATGTCGCGGTAATCTACGCGCGATGTGCATCGTAAAAAATTACAATTCTGCAACGGTGCATTAATTTAATTTAAGATAATTTGAGTTGAAACAAGAACACCATAAAGACTAACTAAGACTAATTTTGACAACATTTTGATGCAGGACTGGAATCGGCACCTAGACTCACCTAGGATGTAAGACGATTCAAAATGATCCCTGTGATTTCAACGAATAAAGTTATATTGAGTTTGAGTTTGAGTTTGAACATCGTAGATTTGTACGACGCGACGGCGCACGATGCGACGTATGTTGTCGAGCCGGCCACAAGGGGCACACGTCACCGTGATGACGCTCGGGTGTCCGAGGAGGGCCCTCGCAGCACGGCGGACCGGGTGCCGGGTCAGTTCCGGCCCGCGTCACCGGACTGTTGGCTGTACTAGTTATGTTTTGTTGTTGTATTTAGTTTATACAAATTCAAAAATATTTCATTCAATAAAATAACAAGGATCACTGAGAAACGTCTCACATGCGGTGAATATATTTGTGATGACCTTTGGCTTGCTGTTTATACTCTTTTTTTTTTAATGTCATTCTATGTTAGCTGTTGGTTTTCCGAAATTAAAATAAATAAAAAAAAAAACCTAATCACGACTGTAAAGCCCGGGCTCGGTAGATATCTCCTCAGATCTCCAGTTATTATTATCTTTGAGGATACCTAAAGAGGGTAGTCAGAGACACGTCCGAACATGACATTTGGCACATCCCCATATTTTGCACAGTTGCATTCTTGATATTTTCTATTTCGTAAAATGATCATAGTTAGGTTAGTAATATCATAGTTAGGTTAGTAATATCATAGTTAGGTTAGTAATATCATAGTTAGGTTAGTAATATCAAAGTTAGGTTAGTAATATCATAGTTAGGTTAGTAATATCAAAGTTTTTTCATACCTAGATTTGCTTGAACACTTTGAATGCACGCGGGTACACTCCCAACGATACTGCTCGTCTGCGGCCCGTCTACTCTCGCCGATTGAAGCACATAATATGTGGACCGTGTTATCGGCAGTGCGAGAATGCTGGATGTAGCTGACGGCGGCAGATGCTTCCCATTCTGCTGATATTGGTGCCTGAGGAGGTCTCACTTCGCAGGTGAGTGTGCTAGGTTACCAGCTGAGAAGCCAGAGATGCCGATTCTATTACCGCAGCGAGACAGAAAGTGATCGGCATACTTTTTAGCAGGAAAAGGAAAACCTCGGACGGAACTATAATTCTTTAATAAAACTTTTTCTCTCGGCTACAAGAATACTTACTTAAAATTGGTGTATTCGTTTCAACCCTATTGAACGCTTAGAATTTAATTTTGTCACCACGAGCTCTTACAAACCATAATGTTTCAGAAACGTCAACATTTCAAGCTACTTCATTTTTTATAGGTCATGTAGGAAATATATCAAAGTTATATTAAGTTCTTAAGTTATATTATTGATGTAAGGATATTATATTACTTTGATATTGCCCAAAGAGCTTGTGGTAAGGCCCCTGTTTCTCACTAAAAGAATATGTTGTCGTTTCAACCCGTAATATCTAATTTTGGTTGAGTGTTGATAACATTTTGAATACCTACGATATTAGCATCCGGGCGGGCAGGTTGTGGTCACTGTGTGGAGTTGTAGAAACATTTGCAGCATTGAGCAGCCCCTGCCGGCCCCTGTCAGCCCCTGCCTGCCCCTGCCAGCCCCTGCCGGCCCCTGCGGGTGCTCACTGTAGTATTTGTTGTGTTCATTTAACTCGGTCCGTACATCAGCTTGTTCCACAACTTGTAATGTCTCGCGATACAACTTCTGCGATTTATCAGAGTCTGCCTTCAGTGGACATGTACGTCTCCGAGGGCCTGCCGCCGCCATGTGACCAGCGTTCGATACCGAAGAAGCAATCTACGATTTCGGTCACTCTAGAATGACGGGCTCGCCAATTACGGCCGTCACTTCACGGTCGCAGCTTGTTTAATCAAAGCGTCCCAAATTCCCAAAGCTGCGGAAAGTTCCCGCTCCGATCGCACGCATCGGCGACTCTTTACGCACTTTTAGTGGAATTAATTTTATTGAAATATCCCAGCCCCGAACTAAAGTAACCCTTAAACTGCGGAGATAAGAGCTGATTCGGGTAAACGAAAGAACGTATTAAAACTCTCAGCCTGAACCAGCCTGACTTTATTTCGGAGAATGTAAATAAAACGTCCATCGTCATTTTTATGATTTATTTCCGGTATACGAGTTTCCATCAACACATAGCACTGGATAATATGGATTCTGTACAATCACTAAAGTAAACAATCATGTATACAAAATGTAAATATATATTCTATTAACTTATTGGCACCTTAACGCGACAGAGTCGAAGTTGGACGCTAAGAAAAGTTACATGTGATGAGATGACGTCAGCCGCGTCCGGCCGTCGCCGGGGGACGTCCGGCCGTCGCCGGGGGACGTCCGGCCGTCGCCGGGGGACGTCCGGCCGTCGCCGGGGGACGTCCGGCCGTCGCCGGGGGACGTCCGGCCGTCGCCGGGGGACGTCCGGCCATCGCCGGGGGACGTCCGGCCGTCGCCGGGGGACGTCCGGCCGTCGCCGGGGGACGTCCGGCTGTCGCCGGAGCAGTCCGGCCGTCGCCGGGGGACGTCCGGCCGGCCATCGCCCAAAATGAGTCGGAAGCCATTTTGATATGCTACTCAGATAATTATACAGTAGTATTCAAGCTGCTCTCAGACGGTGCTGAGACATCTCTCTTTGACGTGTTCTGTCAAACTTACTTTCTGTCCCGCATTTCAGCAAAGATTCTTTAGTTTTTCTTTCAGCTTGGTTGCGCGATAAACTGTGTTAGACAATCTGAGAGCGATCAAGTAAGGCTTCCACGGAAGACCCCCCGGGGGCGGGGGCGGGGGCCGGACGCAGGCGCCTAGTAACGAGAGCAGAGGGGCGGGGGCCGCGGTGCAGGGACGAGAGAAGGGATATAGTGCGAAGGGCGCTCTAAGATCCTAACCGATCCTAATTAAGCATCTAATTTTAAAACCGAAGTTAAATCCCGAAGTTCATCAACACTGACGGGCGATTACGAACCGTTTTGCACGTTTTTGTTACTCTTAACGATGTAAACCCTGGCCGTGAGTCCGCGGTGCGGCGGACGTGGCGGGACCGGAACGCGCGCAGAGAGCGACAGAGGGAGAGTGACAGAAGGAGAGCGACAGGAGGGAGAGGGCACTACGCAGCTCCTTATTCTACGAACTCCGCGATGGACGGATCGACACGTTTCCAGGTACGAACAGAACTCTGTTTTCCATAAAACATCCAATTGACATTGAGACGGTACAAAAATACATTTCGCTACGACCTAACTAACTAATTAATGATTAAATTCTTTTTAGTTAATTTTATTCGGCCCGCGACGCGCCCGCGCCTCTTCAGCATATCACAATTCTTTACAACAATAACATTTAGGTATTGCTTTACTCGAGGACCGTCCGCACCGGCCTCCGACCAGCGCCGTCGCCACGTCTAATGACGGCCATAGGAACACCACTCCGAACAACATCGAACTGTTAGTGAACCGAGTGAACTAATTGACAAAGATAATGTTTCAAATGAAGAGGCTATTAATGTATTCACGGAAAAAAGTATTATTTCAAATGAGAAATCTCAAAATGAACTAGCAACAGTAACGGTCGGCCGAGTGGGAACGGTCCCCGTAACGAGTGATAATAAAACTACCGAGATGGAGAGAGCTATGAAGTAAACTTAATCTAATACAAAACTAACCATCGATAACATTAACAAGTAGACATCCGATAAAAATTCACTTACACGTATCACTAAGATTGTTGCAAAAACTGTGGTAGCAAACATGTTCGTTCATACAAAGCTCGATCTAAACGAGCGTCTAAAATTGACATCCATTTTACATGATTCCATTAAGCTATGATACATAGTATATTATTTAAGAATTTGACATCTATATAAAATATATTGTAAGATTATGCTAGCGGATAATTAGTTTCGAAAAATTCACAAAATTATTGCTGAGGCTAATATTGTAGTTGAAAGCGTTGAACTGCAAAATAGGTTCACAATAACGACTGTCAATGATGACAGGTTGGTCATATTGCATCCACCGGCCGAGGACTCCAAGGATCCAAGTAATGCACCAGACAGTCGGGTCGGTGACAGTACACCAGGCATCGCAATAATCTTATGAACTTTCCTCAGTAACACTAGCGGCCGTAACCCTAACCTCGAATAGTTTTCATTTCCTTTGGTGTTCACATTGCACTCTGTATTCACATTCTTAAACATAGATAAACAAAATTTAATCCACGATTTATATATGAAAAATCTATTTAATCTTTTAAAATATCAACAATTTGGCACATTCGATTCCTGTTTCTAAATTACGTTAAATTAAAAAGGAATTTGGAAGGGAAGGAAAGATGAACAATTAAAAATAACGAGAAACATCAACTCATTAATAAGCTCGCTGCTTCCGCTTATTCAAAACCCAATAGAATTATCGATGTTGGGCGGAGAGGCCCCGAATATTAAAGAGCTGGGGCGGAGCGCAGCGAGCCGCAGGACAGAGGAGAACTAGACGAACAACTGATAGCTAATAGTGATACGATAGACACTACGAAGACTAGAGATAGGAGATTCGTATCGTATGCAGTAACTATAATAGAACGGAAAGTATGAATCCGTTTGGACGTATTTATAGAGTCCCTCCATTGCACCCTGGTGCTCGCGCAGGAGAACCATTGAGCCTATTCAAATGTTCACTGACTACGCACATAATGATAGTACTCGTGCGGCAGCGTTTTACAAACTCTTGCTGGTCTTTCTGTTAGTGCGGCATTTCATTAGATTCAATGTTCTTCACTTGAGACTTCATCACCAGCGGCACCGGACTCGAAGGGAGCACCTCAGTCGCCGGTCCTCGCATCATTCACCGGTCCCACATGCTCAGGACCGTTCACATCGAACTCTACACCGATATCGATTCACCTCGCGCTCCTCGGCGGGGCTGTTCTCAGATGCTCGTTCATCACTATCTGCACTCTATTCCTTACGTGAACAGCGCCACGAAGCACAGCACAGCGGTCACTGCGACCTGGAGCCCCGCGCCCCCCGCGCCCCCCGCGCCCGCGTTGTGCAGCGCGCGCACGGTGTGGCGCGCGGGGGCGGGCGAGGGGTGCGGGGCGCGGCGCGGGAACACGGCCACCGCGCCGCCCGTCGGGGACGCCGCCACGCACCACATCTAGGGAGGAGCGACACCGGCTGAGCAGGAACGCCCCTACGTACCGAGTCCTCGCTCGATCCCGAGTCGGCACCGACCTCGGCCGGGTCGGCCACGTGCAGCACGGCGCGCCAGCAGTGGTGCGCCAGGTCGGGGCGCAGCGCGGCCGGCAGCAGCTCCTCGCCCGCGCCGCCCCCCGCGCGCAGCCACAGCACCCGCACCCCGCGCCCGCACGCGCCGCACTCCAGGCGCCAGCCGCCCGCCGCCGGCTCCGCGCTCAGCGCCGTGGCCGTGGCGCCCCCTGCGGCAGAGCGGGCTCGGTCCCGGTGACTTCGAACAGGCTTTTCTCATTTTACCATCGAGCAGATTCGGTGGAACCGAGACCCTGATCGATCGGTGGCCGGTGATCGCGAGTTCTAGGGTCGACGGTCGAGTTGACCGAATGGTCATTATCGGGAACCGTAAAGATAATTTAGAAGTGAGACCTGTCCGACTCACCGGTGACTTTGAGGGTGACCCTCTTGAGCTCCCGCAGGCGCAGGAGGTCGGGCCCGCGCGCGCCCACGCAGCGGTACTCGCCGTCCTCCTGGTACAGCGCGTCCTTGATGCCCAGCACGCCGTGCGCGTGGTGCGAGCCGGCCGGGGCCCAGCTCTCGCTGGCGTTGCCCAGCACCCGCCTCCACCAGCAGCCCACGCTGCCTGCAACACGCACTCTTCGTCACCACCTCGGAAACCGGTTACAGTCATTCGTAGCAACTGTACCAGAGGAAGCGGTGGTGGTACCTTTGGGACAGTGCAGCTGCACGTTCCCCCCGACCGGCACCTCCACCTTCTGGTGGTCGGCCGGCTCCTCCTCCTCCGTGGTGGACTCGGTCGCCGACTCCGTGTTCTCCTCGGGAGCGGCTGTCATCACCGACCAGAGTAAGTCGATTAACACGTTAAAACTTCCATAACTCCCACCTTAAACTCCAAAGTCTACAAACTTTTTTTGATGTTCAGCATGTTCTACAGTTTGTGGTGTCGGTGACTGTACACACACTAAGTACTGACGGGACTGTCTGTAGAAACATTCTTCAAAAACTACGATTGGCAGATTCGGCCAAAAAAATATAGTTTTTTGAATTGAACCCGTATCTATCGAGTATATTGGACCTTTTTTTTACTCCTCGTTGTTTCGTCGTCTTTGTTACCGATGTGTGTGTCTGCTGTAGACAACTAACGTCTAGTCTATGTTAGCTACAGTACGGGAGAGCGCGCGAGCTGTGTCGCGACGGAGCCATAAATCACCGGTCGAGTGTATCCGTGTATAGAATGTATCCGTATTAAATCACACCATTAATTAGCTTCAGCGAGATCAATTCAATTACATTAATTACAGGCCAGACCGAGGGACTAGCTAGTCAATAAATCCCCTGGATTACTGGTTTCAAAATATACGGTAGGTGAGTCCTAGGCCGCCTGAAGGCCTCCGTCCGACGACTTTATGTCGTCATAAAATAAGTGAAAAATACCTCACCGAAGTTACGATATCCTCTAACCTGACTATGAGAAATCCAAAGAGGTTATGTTTTAACAGCCTGTGCGGATGTTCTTTTGGAGCGCCTAAATTATTGATCCAATTTTGATCAGGGCTTGGGACATTTTGTCGTTGAAGTGAGGGTCTGCGGGAGGGGGGGAGGCTGGTGTACTCACGCACGACGTTGAGGTAGTAGCCGATGCTGGAGTAGTCGGCGTCCAGCCAGGTGGCGCGGCAGCGGTACCAGCCGGCGTGCGCGCGGCGCAGCGCCCCCCGCGCCCCCCTCGGGGGGGGAGGAGAGGCCTAGGGTACTCACGCACGACGTTGAGGTAGTAGCCGATGCTGGAGTAGTCGGCGTCCAGCCAGGTGGCGCGGCAGCGGTACCAGCCGGCGTGCGCGCGGCGCAGCGCCCCCCGCGCCCCCCTCGGGGGGGGAGGAGAGGCCTAGGGTACTCACGCACGACGTTGAGGTAGTAGCCGATGCTGGAGTAGTCGGCGTCCAGCCAGGTGGCGCGGCAGCGGTACCAGCCGGCGTGCGCGCGGCGCAGCGCCCCCCGCGCCCCCCTCGGGGGGGAGGAGAGGCCTAGGGTACTCACGCACGACGTTGAGGTAGTAGCCGATGCTGGAGTAGTCGGCGTCCAGCCAGGTGGCGCGGCAGCGGTACCAGCCGGCGTGCGCGCGGCGCAGCGCCCCCCAGCGCAGCGTGGCCGCGCCCGCGCCCCCCGCGCCCCCGTCGCCCTCCGCGCCGCCCTCGGGGGGGGGCGAGCTGCAACACACACACATCCTCTCCTTAGGACTGCTTTACATTCGGAATGTGATTTTTACCCGACTGCGAGAAAGGAGGGGCTGTATTTGGGGGTTATCTATGTAAGTCAGTTCCTTGGGCTGTCGCTGGAGCCCGACCGGCTGGACGGATTTTGTTAAATAATAGAATAGTTAGATGCGTCTGGATAGCACAAGTAGCATAGGCTATCCGAAAAGTTTTTTAATTTTTGAATTAAATACTAGTGTCTGTTCGAGATGAATGTGTTCACCGAAGGAGTAGACAGGACCACGTCAACACATAATTATCTCTTGTACTCTAGTGGGAGAGTGCCGGCCTCCGCACACTCTCGCTGAATAAATAATGTTAGTTCGCGATCTGTTCCGACCGGCTTAACTCTGTTAGAGCAACTATTTACTAAATTTTCGAACTAAATTCAGTTCGTGTGCTTAACGAGCACCTATGTGATTGTAAATAACTATTATGTGCTTTTGAATAGATAGTATTAAGAAAGAGTTATATCCCACACGTAAGTAAGATTTAATACTATAGTCAGAGGGAAACTGCGATCTTGTTCTAAGGCCGCCTTAAAGTCTCCGAGCTGTCCTTGCACTACAAGCGGTCACCCATCCAGCGTTGAACGTCGCTTAGCTTAGTGATCTATAGGAACTAAGCACGTCATGTTCCAACACTAATCCTCGTAGCACGTCTACGAGTTTCATCACGCTCGTAGCGACGAGCTACGATCGTAGCGGTAACTACGAAGTGAGGGTCGCGGTATGCTGGTATACAATATTGAATACTGCTTTATTCAGCTACTAGCTGTCCCGCCCGCGACTTCGTTCACATAAAATATCTAAACTGAGTTTAGAACACATCACACAACTCAAAAAAATCTCATACTAAAGTAGTATGAGATTTTTATACACCCAATTTTACCCCATTTTGAAGGTTATATTGAAAAACACGTGTCCATTCGTTTTGCATTTACAGTACACAAAGTTTCAGATCAATCGCACCATCCATTAAAAAGTTCCCATACAATCATTTACCACCATTTGACCCCTTTTTGAAAGTTATATTGTAAAACCCTGAAACACGTATTCATTAATTTTGCATTTAAAGTACACAAACAAAATTTCAGACCAATCACACCACCCGTTAAAAAGTTCCCATACAAACATTGACCCCACACATTTGAAGATTATTATATTGAAAAATCCGGAAACACGTGTCCATTCATTTTTCATTTACAGTACACAAACAAAAATTCATGAAAATCGCTCCACGCGTTAAAAAGTTTCATACTAACGTTTTCACCCTTTTTCACCCCCTTAGAGGTGGAATTTCTAAAATGATTATTTATTTCACAATACAAAATAAAAGCAAGTGTTAATTAAGTCATTAATTATAACGGTGTGATGAAACAATAAAAATAACTTCCTCCTAATTTGAAGTCGGTTAAAAAGGCTGCCACTTAGCGTGTGTGACACAGGATGTATGAACCACTGGTTTTCGTTACGTTATTATTTACTAAAACTGGATTGCAAAAACAACAATCACAAATCTCGAAGAAATATCAGTGCAAATAAATCCTTTTCCTCCTAATCCCTATGAGAGAAAACTTGCGAGCGAAGTCGCGGTCACAGCTAGTGTCCAATAAAACTTCCGAGTTCGCGTAACTCGGTTATGTCCACTTAGTCATTTTGTCCGCAGAGGCTCTCGAGCACGACTCGAGCACGACTCGCCGCAGTCGAGCCACCGCCTCCGTCTGCTACGTAACTTTGTCCGCAGAGGCTCTCGAGCACGACTCGCCGCAGTCGAGCCACCGCCTCCGTCTGCTAAGTAACTGTACGGTTTCACCATACATTTGCAATTTGCGCACGCGGCGGTTTACTTTAAGTAGCACAATCTAGGCTATATTAATTATTACATGCACTTTAACGAGCAGTACGTGACCTACTCGCGCAAGAGACACTACCAAGGAAAGATTAGCCACCTTAACCTTGTCATTTTCCTAACTTGGAATAAACTTACTTTAACTTGTGGTTCTTGTGTTTTACGTACTCATCATCAACTTAACTGGCTAGAACTTTCAAGTAAATATTATCAGTGACGATAATATACATCAGTGCTGTACTGTCAGAACAACTACTATCAACAAATTCTACCTGTATGGCCATTAGATATCACACTGGTATCCCGTGGCCCATACATTTTGGTCCTTCGAGCCTCTCCCTCATCAAGGATACATCAGGTCCTACGAGGAAATAAGGTGTTTATGCTCTTGAACTTCTCGGCGATAGCGAATCGGTTTAATTGGCCTCCCACCAGCGGGAATCACCAGTTAAATTGAGAAGGCGCACATATTGCCAAGTTCAGGAAACTGAATACCTACAGCGACCAGAAGGCCACAGAAACTTTGTCGCCATCTCGTCGTGAACCCACTCTGCTCTCCTCCCTCACCGTCTACTACGTGCTGGAGCGGGAAGCTAACTACTTTACAGTAACGACCAGAAGGCTACAGCAACTTTGTCGCCATCTCGTCGTGAACCCACTCTGCTCTCCTCCCTCACCGTCTACTACGTGCTGGAGCGGGAAGCTAACTACTTTACAGTAACGACCAGAAGGCTACAGCAACTTTGTCGCCATCTCGTCGTGAACCCACTCTGCTCTCCTCCCTCACCGTCTACTACGTGCTGGAGCGGGAAGCTAACTACTTTACAGTAACGACCAGAAGGCTACAGCAACTTTGTCGCCATCTCGTCGTGAACCCACTCTGCTCTCCTCCCTCACCGTCTACTACGTGCTGGAGCGGGAAGCTAACTACTTTACAGTAACGACCAGAAGGCTACAGCAACTTTGTCGCCATCTCGTCGTGAACCCACTCTGCTCTCCTCCCTCACCGTCTACTACGTGCTGGAGCGGGAAGCTAACTACTTTACAGTAACGACCAGAAGGCTACAGCAACTTTGTCGCCATCTCGTCGTGAACCCACTCTGCTCTCCTCCCTCACCGTCTACTACGTGCTGGAGCTAGAAGCTAACTAACACAACAAAAATTAGCTGTGACACCGTCAACTACGTGCCGGAGCTAAAACAAAACTAAACTTGAACTTCATAACTTCAACATGGAAGTACTGAAAATACAAGAAGAGTGCTTTCATAACATAAAGACTCTTTGTTCAAACTATGCCAAGGACAGTAAGTCTAGAAAAACGGAAGACTATCTTGGTAAACGTCTCGAGTCCCTCGAAAATCAATGGCGGGACTTTGAGAGACGTCATGTGGCTCTCCTCGAAACTAGCGAAGAGAAGTCGCATAACTACTTTACGGAAGACATTTTCAACAAAACTCGGCAACTATATCTGAAAACTAAGAAGGATATGGAGGCCTTATTGTTCCAACTACAGGAACGAGAACCTATAAAATTTGATCTAAGTGGTACCGTGGCGGAAACTAACGATGAACATCTAAGAACTCTACTTACACGGCAAGAGTGTCACTTCAAGGCTCTTGACCGTGCCATGTCTAAAATAGACTTGAAAGCTGTGACGGAAAAATGGGAGTTAGAAGATCATCTCTCCATTTTGAAGTCAAAGTGGGACGTCATCGACAAACTTCACTGGGAGTTGGAGGCTATACTCAAGGGCTCTGACATCACCTACTATAACATGTTTGTGTCGATAGAAGACAGGTACGACGACCTAAAACGAAACATGAATACTAAGATATGGTCGACGATGCATTACCAACAATCTGCGCCAAAGATTGAAGTTCCTGAATTTTCCGGAAACTACTCAAAGTGGATTTCTTTCAAAGATCTCTTCTTGGAAACTATTCATAACAACCCGATGATTAACAGAGCTCAAAAAATGCAACATCTCAAGACAAGATTGCGAGGAGAAGCTGAGCGATTGGTACAGCATCTCAACGTCAGTGCTGACAACTACAACTCTTGCTGGGACATACTGTCTCAGCGCTACGAAAACCAGCGTCTCCAGTTCACCTCTTTCGTCAACACTATGCTTAATTCGCCTGTTATCAGCCAACCTGATAGTTCAGCCTTGAAGAAACTGCATGATGTCATCACAGAATGTATGAACGGATTGACAAACATCGGATTGAACACATCTACGTGGGATCCACTCATCGTCCATCTAATGTCGCAGAAACTAGACGTCACCACGTACACCGACTATATGAAAGAACTGCAAGACCATAGAGAACTACCACATTTAGATCAATTCCTTCTTTTCCTAGAAAGCAAATTCATGGCGTACGAGGGCATGAAAATGGCAAGAAAAGAAGTGCCGAAGCCAACAGTTGCTTCGCAAAAATCTTCCACCAACCAAAATTTTTCCTACAAGAAAAATAACTACAAGTGTAAGAAATACACAACAACTTTCCATACTTCATTCGGTCAGTGTCCTCACTGTGAAAGAAGTCACGTGCTGATGAAATGTCCAAAGTTCATCGATATGGATGTAGCACAACGAAACAACCTAGTTTCAAAATTGCACTTATGTAAAAATTGCTTGTACAGCCACGGCGACGCGGAATGCCCGTCAGCAAAAACTTGCAGAGAATGCAAAAACAAGCATCATACTCTGTTACACAACAATAAAGCAACTCCTTCAGCATCAACGTCATCTCAAAAAAGCTCCAATCATCTCGCTAACGATGATTTAGAGATACTTCTTACAACGGTTCAAGTTAAGATAAAAGCTGCTAGCGGAACTTACGTCACACTTCGCGCTCTCCTGGATCAAGGTTCACAAGTAAACTTGATCACTGAACAAGCCGCTCAACTACTTCGATTGCCCAGAAAACGGATGAACGCAACCATATCTGGAATCGGAGCGCTTTCAGGAGAATGCAAAGGACGGCTACAGCTGAACTGCATGTCAATACATTCTGACTACGCGTTTGAAACGCAAGCGCTGATATTAAAGAAACTAACAAACAACTTACCTAACTCATCTTTTGATAAGCCAAACTGGCCACACTTAGAAAACTTAAAACTCGCTGATCCAGACTTCAACCAATCGAGTCCAATCGACCTACTACTGGGAGCCGACATATACTCAAATGTTATCCTTGAAGGAGTCCTGAAAGGAAATCATCAAGCTCCCACTGCACAACAAACACAGTTAGGCTGGATTTTGTGTGGTAAAATGCAAACTTTTAATTGCCATACTATTTTACTTGACCTCAATAGTATCAGCAAATTCTGGGAGCATGAGGACATTACTCCGGGCAACAAGGACGACATCTCTAAGAACGATCAGTGTGAAGAACACTATTTGAAAACAGTACAGCGAGCCTCAGATGGAAAATACATTGTGAAAATGCCTATGGTTCCAAACTACGAAGAAAAGCTAGGCAATTCTCGATCTGTTGCCATCTCACAGTTTTTACAGCTTGAAAAACGACTGGAAAGAAAGGCGAATCTCGCTCGTATGTACAGAGACTTTATAAAAGAGTACACAGAACTTAAGCAGATGGTACCAGCGCCCTCACTCACAACAAACCCCGAATTCTACCTACCACATCATGGTGTTCTACGAGAGCAATCAACTACAACAAAACTTAGAGTGGTTTTTAACGCCTCTCAAAAAACAACAAGTGGTCAGAGTCTCAACAACTTACAAGAGAAAGGCCCTAACATGCAGAAAGACATTCAAGCTCTTATTCTTAAATGGCGGTCCCATAGATATGCTTACACGGCAGATATAGAAAAAATGTATCGCTGTATCTGGATCGCAGATGAACAAAAGCAACTGCAAAAAATCATCTGGCGAAACTCGCCCTCTGAGAAACTTAAAGAGTATGTCCTATGTACCGTGACTTATGGCATGAAGAGTGCCCCATGGCTCGCCATGAGAACATTGAAGCAGCTAGCTACAGACGATGGACACAAATATCCTGATGCTGCTCAAACGCTACAAAATGAGTTCTATGTTGATGACTTAATTAGCGGCCGCAATACTATCTCCGAAGCTCAACAACTACAGTCGTCGCTTATTAACTTACTACAAGGCGCCGGTATGAACTTACGGAAATGGTCGTCTAACGATAAGTCATTACTACAAAACTTGAACGAAGATCAAATCTCTCCGGAACAAATATTTGACTTCAAACACGAAGATACAAAAAAGACTCTTGGACTCGGTTGGAATACTACTAATGACACGTTTACATTCTACTGGGACTTAGAAGAAAAACAGCGGCAACAACTAACTAAACGCCATCTTTTATCTGAGATCTCAAAGCTATATGACCCACTGGGATGGTTGGCGCCAATAACTGTGGCAGCCAAACTGCTATTTCAGAAGGTCTGGACAAGTAAACTTGCTTGGGATGAAACTTTACCTACCGAGTTACAACAAGAATGGTTAAAATTAAGAAATGAACTTCGTGAAATCAAAACAATCAAACTCAATAGATGGCTGGGATGGACACAAGGCCACATTGAACTACTTTGTTTCTGCGACGCTAGCGAAAAAGCCTACTCGTGCGTCATCTACAGTCGTGTTACTAACGAAGGCTTACCTACGGTAACTCTACTAGCAGCTAAAACTAGGGTTGCTCCGCTAGCGCAGAAAATTACATTACCTCGATTGGAACTCTGCGGTGCCCTTCTACTGTCACAACTAGCACAGAAGGCCATCGAAGCTTTCAAAGGACACAGCATAACTATACAAGCTTGGAGCGATTCCCAAGTTGTAATCGCCTGGCTGCAGGGAGACATCTCAAGATGGGAAAGATACGTTGCCAACAGGGTGAGCAAGATCAAACTGGTCGTCCCAGCTGAAAACTGGCACTACGTGAAATCGGACCTGAACCCTGCAGACTGTGCGTCACGAGGAATGTACGCATCAAAACTATGCAACTTCGACCTCTGGTGGAAAGGACCTGAATTTATACAGACTTTTGAAAACCCAGAGGCCCCGATGTGTCTACATACAACTAACACAGGACTCAAGCCAACGGTGACAGCCCTACAAAAAAACCAAGAGACACATTTTATCGATGAACTTATAAACAAACACAGTTCATTGACGCGCATAACACGTGTAACAGCATGGGTACGACGCTACGGAACTAGGTTGAAATCCGACGCCAACTACCTAACTACTAACGAGCTGGCTGAAGCAAATGAACTAATAACAAAACATACGCAACAAAAAGAGTTCGAACACGAATACAGCAAACTTTTAAAGAAGGAAACGGTGTCATATAAGAGTCCTTTATACAAACTCAATCCGTATTTGGACGAAAAAGGCATCATTCGTGTCGGAGGGCGCCTCAAAAACTCTAACTTACCTACCGAGATGAAAAATCCTATAATTATGTCAAGAAATGGAAGGCTAACTCAACTAATAATAGATCAAGCTCATGTCAGGGTGCTACATGGAGGCGCCCGACTGACGTTGGCTTACATTAGACAGCGTTATTGGATCATCGGCGGCAACAGAGCAGTTAAAACAAAACTACGCCAATGCGTTACCTGTCACCGTCATAAGCCAACTGAAACTTATCAACTTCTAAGTGATCTACCTAAACAAAGGGCACAACCTTCAAGGCCGTTTACAAATACCGGCGTTGATTTCACAGGTCACGTAGAAGTCAAACTCAACAAAGGAAGAGGTGTGAAAACATCCAAAGGCTACATTGCTATCTTTGTGTGCATGGCAACGAAAGCTGTGCACATTGAACTCGTATCAGACCTAAGCACTGAAACGTTCATAGCGGCATTCCAACGAATGTGTGCGCGACGCGGCACTCCAAAACACGTCTACTCCGACTGCGGTACCAACTTCATCGGTGCGGCCAAGGTGTTACGCAAGGAATTTGAAGAGTTTAGAGAAATTCTATCACCAGAATTCTTCACTGAAATCGGAAAACTGGAAGTTGAATGGCACTTCAACGCTCCTGCTTGGCCAAGTGCAGGTGGGCTCTGGGAAGCTGCTGTAAAATCCATGAAATATCACCTACGACGTGTATTGGGCGCACAAAAACTTACATACGAAGAGTTTACAACACTGCTCACGAAAATTGAAGCTTGCATGAATTCCCGGCCCTTATGTCCACTTACAGAAGACCCGGAGGAATTCTATAACTATCTGACACCTGGACACTTTCTTACCGGTAGCCCGACACTCACGTTGCCCCTTTCAGACTACAGCAACATCAAAACTAGTAACCTTCGTCAAAGATGGCAACTGACTGAGAACATGCTACAACAGTTTTGGAAAACGTGGTCCCACGAATACCTAACTCAACTACAAAGTCGCAGCAAGTGGAACAAACCAGTAAAAAATATTCAACTAGGTGACATCGTGTTGATAAAGGAGGATAACATGCCTCCCGGAAAATGGGCGATGGGTCGAGTTACAGAGCTTCATCCTGGATCCGACGGTCGTGTCCGAGTAACAACAGTTAAAACTCAATCAGGCATACTTAAACGACCCGTCGTGAAGCTTTCGCCACTCCCTATAGAAACGGAGATTCCACTACAACAGAAAGAGGAAAAAGTTAACACGTCATCGACTGAACAGCTTCAAAACGTGTCAAACTCTCGCAAAACAAAAGGAACCGCGAAGAAAACATTTACAACATTATTATTAACATTGTTTACATTGGTAACAGGAGCTCATAGCGCCGGCAGTGGCACGCGCCCAAGCGCTCACATTACAAGCCTTGAGCCCGACCGCCCGGTTTATTATGATGCGCTCGGCAAAATGCAAACAATACATGACGAGTGGATACTACTCATGTACTATAACTTAACGAACTATTGGGATGGTGTACAACGTGTAGAAAACTATCTTCACAACCTAACCGACCTTTGTCACAAAACTGATCCGAGATATTGCGAAACGACACTTGGGCAATTATCTCATGAAATGGATCTCTTACACCACTACAATAACATCTTGTTAATCCCTCATCAACACTTGGGCAATCGCAAGAAAAGAGGACTGATCAACGGCATCGGTTCTGTTGCAAACAGTTTGTTCGGTGTTCTTGATCAAGACTTCGCCGACAAATACCACCAAGACATCAAAAATATTAAAAGCAATCAAAACTACTTGCTTAGTCTCATGAAGAACCAAACGTCCATTGTGGAGTTGGAGAATAAAGTACTAAAGAAAACTGAAGAAAACATTCATAAACAACTCAACATGGTCGACAGCTTCATGAACGAAACTTCCTCTAACTTAGCTACCATTGAGTCAACCATGGAAATCATCATGGCATCGAGCTATTTCAATTCTGCATCACTAGCAACTTATCTACTACTCAAAAACCTGAGAGAGATGCAGGAACTACTGTTCGATACACTAACCAATGTGTACAAAGGGCATATGGATGTACACTTACTGACACCTGTTAACCTGGTGGAACAGTTAAATATTATAACTGGAAGTCTTCCAAAGAGATTGTCATTGCCGTTAGAAAACGTCAAAGAAGACATCAAAGACATCTACAAGATACTGTATGTGAAAGCTCGAGTAACGTCTAACTACTTTTTATTCGAAGTCCACATACCACTAGCAACTGATGAAGATTTTCTGCTATATAAAGTTATTCCTATACCTGTGAGGAACGAGACTGAATTCGCCATCATTCAGCTTCAGTCGCAGTATATTGCGGTAAACTTCAAGAAAAACTCCTACATTTTACCAACGGAAAAGGAGATAAAACTATGCACTGTCATGAAACAAGATCGTTTAGTGTGTAATGAAAACATGCCAATCTACAGCTTAGAGAGCAAGAACGCTCCATGCGAGGCAAAACTACTTAGTCATAGTTCGAGCACTCCCTGTGACGGCAGAAAAACGTCATGCAGTGACGCATGGGTCGAGTTACATTCGCCAAACACCTGGCTGGCTGTTTGTTGCGGAGCTTGCACTTTGCGCACCGTATGCGACAATGACGTCAGTTCATATGTTATGACTTCATCAAGCATTGTTACTCTCAAGCAAGGATGTTTGTTACAATCCAACGACTTCACCATCTACTCCCGCAATGAGTATAACACTAATATGAAGATGGAGTCTAACTTCAACGTCGCACTGCTAAACTCAACAGTCAACAACATTGTGAATCTGACCTACCACAAGGTGCCATGGGACATCCTAGAACAAGCGGGAGAGACGCAAGACGTCGATAGACGACTATTGTATCAAAAGGAAAGAGAAATCCTCCCCGAAACAATTACTACTCATGACATACATCAATACACGATTGGCTACACTCTACTTGCAATCGTAATCGGGATAATCATCACAATCATCTGGGTAGTCAAGAAATATCTTCCCAGCATACTGGCTAAGAGCAAACAAGAACGTTCTATCGAGCCACGAAATGAAGATGTAGAACTTCAACCACAGAAGCAGGAAGCATCTTCTCCAACGGCAAAGAGAGAGCACCCATCATCGCTTACTAAGGAAAAGGACAACATCGCGTTTACTTTCGATGAATGATCTTTCTTTGTAATGTACTGGCTTTTCTTCTCTTGGTAGTCATTTATTTTAAATTCAATACTCCCTGTGACGCTCCCTTTGGGGTTGCCAACATGTACGGTTTCACCATACATTTGCAATTTGCGCACGCGGCGGTTTACTTTAAGTAGCACAATCTAGGCTATATTAATTATTACATGCACTTTAACGAGCAGTACGTGACCTACTCGCGCAAGAGACACTACCAAGGAAAGATTAGCCACCTTAACCTTGTCATTTTCCTAACTTGGAATAAACTTACTTTAACTTGTGGTTCTTGTGTTTTACGTACTCATCATCAACTTAACTGGCTAGAACTTTCAAGTAAATATTATCAGTGACGATAATATACATCAGTGCTGTACTGTCAGAACAACTACTATCAACAAATTCTACCTGTATGGCCATTAGATATCACACTGGTATCCCGTGGCCCATACAGTAACTTTGCTAGACGAAAGTAAGTTTTATGTCGATGTGCACGACCGTTAATTATAACTATCGTGAATAAATTAGATTTTACGAATGAAAAAAGAGATCACTCGTACAACCCGGTCACATTATCTCGAGACCTCGCTGGAATGCGAACCTCCAGCTCCGTTCTCCTTTCACCTCCGTACGGTTAGCGCGCCAGAGTGAGAGAGAGAGCGCCGACTTCATCGACGCCAGGTCTCGAGATAATGACCGGGTTGTAATGAAAACTACCTTAAAAATGAGACAAGCGGCATGTCGCCCGGATCACGAAGTCAGGTGTCAGAGGGTTGCGCAAAATTTTTTGTCACATAATTCTCTGTCAGTCAGTGCCACCGGGCGGGTCGGTACCTGGCGGGGTGGTCGTCGTCCCGCAGCCACCAGGCGGGTCGGTACCTGGCGGGGTGGTCGTCGTCCCGCAGCCACCGGGCGGGTCGGTACCTGGCGGGGTGGTCGTCGTCCCGCAGCCACCGGGCGGGTCGGTACCTGGCGGGGTGGTCGTCGTCCCGCAGCCACCGGGCGGGTCGGTACCTGGCGGGGTGGTCGTCGTCCCGCAGCCACCGGGCGGGTCGGTACCTGGCGGGGTGGTCGTCGTCCCGCAGCCACCGGGCGGGTCGTACCTGGCGGGGTGGTCGTCGTCCCGCAGCCACCGGGCGGGTCGGTACCTGGCGGGGTGGTCGTCGTCCCGCAGCCACCAGGCGGGTCGTACCTGGTGGGGTGGTCGTCGTCCCGCAGCCACCGGGCGGGTCGTACCTGGCGGGGTGGTCGTCGTCCCGCAGCCACCGGGCGGGTCGGTACCTGGCGGGGTGGTCGTCGTCCCGCAGCCACCGGGCGGGTCGGTACCTGGCGGGGTGGTCGTCGTCCCGCAGCCACCGGGCGGGTCGTACCTGGCGGGGTGGTCGTCGTCCCGCAGCCACCGGGCGGGTCGGTACCTGGCGGGGTGGTCGTCGTCCCGCAGCCACCGGGCGGGTCGGTACCTGGCGGGGTGGTCGTCGTCCCGCAGCCACCGGGCGGGTCGGTACCTGGCGGGGTGGTCGTCGTCCCGCAGCCACCGGGCGGGTCGTACCTGGCGGGGTGGTCGTCGTCCCGCAGCCACCGGGCGGGTCGGTACCTGGCGGGGTGGTCGTCGTCCCGCAGCCACCGGGCGGGTCGGTACCTGGCGGGGTGGTCGTCGTCCCGCAGCCACCGGGCGGGTCGGTACCTGGCGGGGTGGTCGTCGTCCCGCAGCCAACGGGCGGGTCGGTACCTGGCGGGGTGGTCGTCGTCCCGCAGCCACCGGGCGGGTCGTACCTGGCGGGGTGGTCGTCGTCCCGCAGCCACCGGGCGGGTCGGTACCTGGCGGGGTGGTCGTCGTCCCGCAGCCACCGGGCGGGTCGGTACCTGGCGGGGTGGTCGTCGTCCCGCAGCCACCGGGCGGGTCGGTACCTGGCGGGGTGGTCGTCGTCCCGCAGCCACCGGGCGGGTCGGTACCTGGCGGGGTGGTCGTCGTCCCGCAGCCAACGGGCGGGTCGGTACCTGGCGGGGTGGTCGTCGTCCCGCAGCCACCGGGCGGGTCGGTACCTGGCGGGGTGGTCGTCGTCCCGCAGCCAACGGGCGGGTCGGTACCTGGCGGGGTGGTCGTCGTCCCGCAGCCACCGGGCGGGTCGGTACCTGGCGGGGTGGTCGTCGTCCCGCAGCCAACGGGCGGGTCGGTACCTGGCGGGGTGGTCGTCGTCCCGCAGCCACCAGGCGCGCGCGGGCGGGTTGGCGTCCACGTCGCAGCGCAGCGCCGCGGCGCCCCCCGCCGCCAGCGCCACGCCGAAGCCGGGCCAGCGCGAGATCACGAACGACGGCGGGTCTGCAACACGCGGCGTCAGGGCGGAACGTCGAACGAGTTCGATACTTTTGGAAAATACTAAGGCTTTCGATATCGTGCTTATCGATCGGGGTAGAAAATATAAGAGCGATTCCTGTAAAGTATTAATATAAAATTGAATTCTCGAGTACCGAGGGAGGGTACGTATTTATTATAAACAATTTTACTCGAAAACCCATGTGAGAAACAAACTTATCGGCGGGCGTTCCGCGGGACCTCCCCCGGGACCCGTCTCATATCTCACATCGAAAGCCGCTCCGCGGAGAAGAACCGGTTAGTGGTTTATCTCCGATTACATCGAGCCGGATGTATATTTTTGACAAGCAATTTTGAAATGTAATCACAGGATGACACGGTTCATAACTTTACGGAAATCACGCAGTAGATCCGTAGCCGAGCGAGGTCGCCGGCTTCCGCGCCGACAGAATAAAGTTCCTTTTCCGTCGCCGGTCGAGGCGGAGTGACGAACGTCCCCGAATGCAAATAACATTCGAGTTATCTCAACTTTGACGTAATTTACATACATTCTCTGAATAAGTTAACTCGGTACTTGATGCTAATTCACAAATATAACTGCGAGTGTGTCGAACGTGGTGTTCGAAGTCGGTGACGGAAATCTGCTGAGGGTTAATCGTGACTTGTTATTTAGTTTATTAGTTGCAAAGCGAATTAACTCGTAGCTTCAACTAAATATTCATAAGCAGAGAATTTGCTTTAGTTAAGTAATGTACTGCAAGAAAACATTACATCTACAGTCAAAAGGACGCGGTCCACAGTCCGGGGTACTCACAGGTGACGTGGATCTCCAGCTTGGCGTTGAGCGCGAGCAGCGAGCCGTCGGGCCGGCGCTGGCGCGCCGCGCACTGCAGCGAGGCGTTGTGCAGCTCGCGCGCCGCGGTCACGGCCGCGCGCGACGCCGCCATGCCCTCTGCGTGGAACCAGCTCTTATACTCGACTTATTGAACCGCAGTAAATGCCAATTACGATAATGACCATATCGACAACCTAAACGAACACGGTGAGTAACGGAATACCGTCGCCCACAGCTGTTGTCATTGTGGAGATTCTAATTAGTTTGAAAATAAAACTGACCGTTTTAAACCAAATTTATCGACTGCGTGTTTAGAAGTAACGCTCTCGGTCATGTTCTAAGTCGTATTTGGATATAAATGAAAGTTTCGTTTCGGCAGAGTCTTACCGATGGAGTAGTTGGTGGAGTGGATCCTCAGATAGGGGCGGTGGTCCAGCGCGGGCTCCAGCGCCGACAGCTTCCACGTCAGCTCGGGGGGCGGGACTCCACCTACAGCGCACACAAGCCCAAATCGTAGATGGAGAGCATCGTCAAGCCTAAAGCCATCGACATCTCGGTCGACATCGCGGCCCACCTTCGGCGACGCAGCGCACCTCCAGCTCGTTCTTGTCCCGCACGGGCACCCAGGTGTTGCCGGCGTCCAGGCGGCGCCCGTCCATCGCGAGGTACACCGCGCGCACCGGCTCTGCCAACATCGACCACTCCTTTACGATGCTTCTAGAGTCGCATCCTTCTTTACAGATCCGAAGTTGTTAAAAGAAGTACTTTATTGATTTAAAGAATAATGTAGCATGAAAAGGAATGAACAGGAAGAACCTGAGTTAAAAATAAAGAAATGAATCAGATTCTTTCGTCGGCAATGGTCAGTGGAGCTATCTATAGATCGTTTTATCTGTATATTTCTGTGAAGAAGATGGTGCCAGTGGTAGGTCGCAGGTACCGTAGATGAGGAGCTGCGTGGGCTGCCCGGAGCGGCCCCCGGCGGCGCAGCGCCAGGCGGCGGCGTCGCCCCGCGTGGCGCGCCCCACCACGGCCCAGGAGCCCTCGCGCCACACGCCGGCGCCCGCGGGGGACGGCGGCAGGCTGAGAAGCTGGGGACGAACGATGCACGAGTGCCACTTACATATAGTTCGCTCGACGAATCTAGGCATTCGTGAAGTTAGCCGCAAGAGTTGCGCAGGATCGTTTTTCGGGAGCAATTGGAGGTATGAGGGGGGAAGGAACTGTACATGCGCAAACTCGCACCTGTGGCTAACTTCACGAATGCCTAGATCCGTTGGATGACCTATACGTATCCTGACTCGCGGCGCAAGTGGACGGAGCCGATGGAGTTGGATGGTGGACTGGGGAAGATTAACACCCTTGAACTTGAGTTTTGGAAGATGTAAATTGCGACAGCGCAATTGACTAACTCTATACCCGGGACTATCTCCCGACGCCATCACTCAGTGAACGCTCCACTAGTTGATAGTGGACGACTTTTTTGTTGGACGACAAATTCAGTAATTCGTAGAAAAACATCTGCTACGAAAGTTTTTCCGCTTTCGAAGTTGAGTGAGCAAGTTGTTCAGCGACAAGGACTCGGTGAAATATCGTACTCTGAATGAGAAATTAACTACAGCTTCGAGTCTGACGTTTCACTGAAAAAATAATTGATGGACTTTGAAAATATTCAATTAGAGTGATGAATGACGAAACCAGATGTCAGCGGCACGTAGCTGCGTTTGAAGTTAAATGGAAAAACAAAATAATTGAAGAAAACTTTATCAATCTGTTCCCGAACTTGCTGATCAGAAATATCAATAAACAACAACTTTCCAGTGAAGTTTGAGCAGATCCTACCAATGTTGGACACAAACATGGCAGTGCTCCAAAACTGATTCTAAAATTATCATACTTAACAACTTTGTTATGTTAACTTATTAATTAAAACCGCTCTCAATAGCCCAACAATCGAAGCTATACACAACCTAAACGGAAAGGAGCTTCATGATGAAAAAGGAGGACAGAGGGGGGAGGGGAGCACCTGAACAGTGATAGCAATATTGCGAGATTTAATAACCCTAAGTTTTCTGGAGATTAAATAACTAGTTATGATGCTAAAGCCCGTTAGGGGTGGTCACCTCGTTGTCCTTGTACCACTGCACGCCGGTGACGTTGGCGAGGTCGCACGGGATGCGCGCCGTGGAGTGCGCCTCCACCAGCAGCTCGCGCTCGTGCTTCGGGACCTGGGGGAGTTCCCGGAGGTGGTAGTTGAGAAACATCGCCTCCGAAGTGATCCCACCGACTGCGCCACATAATTGCAAGGAACTGGCGCAGTCGGTCTTGCTAGTTGTGACCGGAAGCGGGATCGCCTCATCGAGCAGCGAGCATCGAGAGGGTACCTGGTTGTTGGGCGGCTCGGTGGGCGGCGGCGGGCGCTGCGGGCGGCGGTGCGGGCGGATCACGAAGGTGTCGAGGCGCGAGGAGGCGCGCGGGCCGGGCGCGGCGCCCGCGTCGCCGATGGCGTCCCGCACGGCGCCGCGGATGTTCAGGATGGTGTCGCCCGTCTGCACGCGCCGCCGCGGGGCGCTCGCCTGCGACCACGGACCGCATCGACTCTTGCCACTTGTCGGGAACAGGAGACCGAGAGATGGCGCCGCGATCGACGGACACTTACTTTAGAAGTTTTGTCCCAGGTCTGGCTGCTCCGCTTACTCCTCTGGACGTCGGCTTCGTCCTCGGTGGCGGCGGGGTCGCGCTGCGTCGTCGGCTCGCTGTCGGCCCGGGGCTCGTCGTGCTGCAGGGGCGGGTAGAGGGGGGCGTCCCGGACCAGCTCCGCGGCCGCCAGCGGGGAGAGGGGGGAGGGCGCGCGCTCGGAGCTGCTCCACTCGGCGCGGGCGAGGGGGGCGCCTGCGGACGCGAGAGAACCGTTTAACGAACGATCAGCTTTGACTTTGACGAAACCCAAAGTAAACGTAAGAAATCCTGCCGATAGCGGCCCATCGCAGCTTAGTTCGTCGATCTGTTGTCGTGGACGTTTCGAGGCATGTTAATTATTTCGTACAGGCTATAGCCGACCCTAGGGCCTCGCGATAAAGTCCACGTTACGCTACAAGCCGGTTCGAAGAGAGCCTTCGGAACACCTGCCCCGTCCCCACGACCTTCTAAATAACAAACTTCATCCGTAACTGAAAAGTGAAAGAAAACAGTCGAAAACAAGAATTTATCAGTTATTTGGAACAGTTAACGACTTCGGAAGTTTAATTACGAGTTCCGGAAGTTATGGAAACCGAAATATTTTCAGGAAACAGTGGCCGAGTAGGTGATGAGGTTCTTTTTAATCAAAATAATAACTAACAACTTTTAATTGAAGCGGTAAATTTAAGTATCCGCCATCGGCCCTCGGCGGTCACGCCGGCGATTGTTGTTTTGTAAGTTATTTAATTTACTCAACAATTTCACATAATCATAATAATTGGAGGTGCGGAGCCTGGCCGGTTCCAGTTTGGAGTTGTGATCGATGCTACAATTACATGTCCGCTCGGCCGCTCGTTAGTGACGTGCGTTACTAATGTCAGGCATCCATCGCGCCGAGAGCCGGACAACGGTATACTGCAATAACATTGCTGGTCATGTGTTACTCCTGTTCTTCTCGTAACACGACGCCGTGTGACCTCGGGGCTCGCCCTGTAACCCGTGCTACATACTTACTAAATAAATCTCGCACAAATTGAGAGCACTGCTCATTACGGTATTTTTTTGTGCTCGAGGCTCATTCCTGTTCGCCAGTCGTGGAGCTAACGAGGGGTGAGAGGGGGGAGTAATGACCCGTTTGTGCTTTTGCTTTTGGTGAAAAATCACACCGCCTCGGTAACACGGCGGAATTAATTCAAAACCCATTTACATTGTTTTGTTGGTTTGTATAATTTTTATCAAGATGAACGAGCTGTAGTATTTTTAAGCCCTATTTTGTGTAAGTACATATTCCAAATACAATATTTAGTACGTGTAGCCGTCCTGTGACCGAGGTAGGGGCCTCTGACAAGTGGCTCGGGTAAATAAATAATATTCTTATAGCTAAATGTCAGACTAAGGTTAATATTGACTGAGCCGCTCAGAAATAATGATGTTGGTGTTACATTATATGGGTGATCCCTTGATCTTAAATACTATGTGGAGTGTCGGAGCCCCGTACGAGCTCGTACGTAAATAAATCCGGGCGCGGAGGCGAGGGGGGGGGGGAGGGGAAGCATTTGTGCGATGTTATCGTCGTATCAATTGCCGACTCGTATCGCTACTCAAGATTCTTCTAACGTCCCTTGGCTCATGTGAGCCAATTTACCCCGACCTTCCGTCTGAAGCACTTTCAACCTTATTAGTAAAGATTTAAGATGGAATATACGTAAAATAGAAGAGACATCTCCGTGCCTGTCGGCTCAGTTATAAGTCTGCTCAGGGAATTCCAACCTTAACTCTATACTCTTAAAGAGTCACCGGTAGCATTTAATCTTGCGAGCGAAGCTGCAATAGGACATTCGCCGTTCCATTTTCAACTTTGAAACGCTAGTAATAAGACAGCTTCAGTAGCTTCGTCAGCAAAGGAACAAGACAACTTGTTAAACGATTCGAAATCTTATTACGATGGGTATACGAGTGAGCCGGTCGAGCGCCCGTGATCGATATGGCGAGATCAGAAATCTCTTTCGGGTCGCGAGTCAGGAGCCGTTAGACGGCGAAGGTTTTATGGAATGGAATTATACACGGTGATGGAATTTATCGATATCATAATAACGTGTCCGCCGACGACGCGGCACACTGGGCCCTTCGCTGGCACTCGGGCAGGGACCGACATGGCAAATAGTGAAATAACTAGAACCAATTCTGAGAAAATCTCCAAAAAACCGTAAAATGTGTAAAACTGACAGCGAAAGTCAGTCGGACACGCCACACCGCGTGTTATTACACTTCGCAGATCGGCCAGGGCTAGAACAACTTTAAGTATAAATGAACTCAATCAGGTAATTTGAGGGCGCGCCCTGGCTCTGGCAACTAGCGCAAGTACTTTCAGGAGATAACTTTGTACGGTTCAATAGATGACAGTCCTCGGGGATTTCATCGTTAATGTGTTCCACAGAACCCTAACATTGAGATGTCATCTTAACTCAAGTCGATCGCCAGCTTAGACTTAGATCGGCTTTTAATCGAATTTGTGGATTAAGTGCTTTTGGATAGTTAAAATTGTATTTCGGTTTTCACTAGTCTTCGTTTGAATATTGTTATTACAGTTTATTCTGGGGGTCTACTCCGCGAAACGATTGACATTTATCGGCACTAAAATGTTAATCGTGCATACCAAGAGTCACAATGTCTCGACTATCACACGATCGACGGCCGACATTACTGCAGACGATCGATCTCGAAATAATAGCTCAGTGCTACTCGTAGCTCCGTTTAACGACCTCTGTGGCGCAGCGGGCGAGAGTCCGCCTGCGACGCAAGAGGTTGCGGGTTCGATTCCCGCCGCGGAACAAATTTGTGTACGATCTGCAGAAATTTGTTCCGTTGGTCTGGGTGTTTTCTATGTATAATTAAAAATATCTATCTATGTATGTAATGTATTAAATATATCAGTTATCTAGTACCCTTAACACAAGCTTTGAGTAGCTTACTTTGGGGCTAGATGATGCTGTGTGGATTGTCCAAAAAAAAAAAAAAAGCTCCGCTAACGGATTAAATGGTAATTTGAATTTGACGACCATTGTTAATTGGACTAAATTTGGTTCCAATATTCTCATGTCGGAGTGCAGAGTAGACGCCGGGCGGTCGAAGATGTTTTTGAGATCAAGATGAAAAGGAAAATGTCGAATTTGACCTACATTATTGAGATTACTAGTTCCACGCACGACGAGCGCCCCCCCCCCCCCCCTCACCCCCCCCCCCCTCGCTGGCGGTCGCAGATCTGCGATATAGGTCATGTGGAACTGTGCTTTGACACCGACCGCCATTTGACGGTCGTGAATGTGAAGAACGTAATCTTACATCAAGTTCCACAGACAAGGTAAAATTGCAAAAAATACACACTGCCGTTTTAAATGTCCAGGCACAGCTGAAATCTAATTATTTCATTGGTTTTTGTAACCTTTAGGTAATAACGAGAACCTTTCCACCGAGTAAAATTATATTAAACCAGCTCCGCGACAGGAAAGATAATAATAGTTTCAAACAAAATTTATAGCAAAATTAAAATGTTCTAGATATAGCTGTGCTGTAGCTCTCTATAAGCTCTGCTATAAACCCGCAGAGAGCTGAGCCGGTTTAAGCTCCGGTTGATCTCAGCTCTTAAATAACTTTAGTTCTGTAATAACTTGTCTCGTGCTTTTTATTTGAGTTGTAAATATTAAAGTTCAGTGGCTGGCTGCGTCAGGTGCGAGCGCACCGACGCGGGAGAGGTGACCGCTAGCGGCGCCTGTTGGCACGTGGCTTTAGCCTGACCCATTGTCGGAATGAAAAAATGGACCTGAGACCTGAAACTTGGAAGGTGTATTCTTTGTGTGACGTAGGCAACCGATAAGAAAGGATTTTCAGAAATTCTACCCCTAAGGGGATGAAAAGAGGGCAAACGTTTGTATGGGGCAACGTGATTCCTTGGTCCAATCTACTTGAAAAATGGACTAAGTTTGAACGTGCTCGCCCGTCTGTAGCACGAGTGCAGGCTCCGTCCCGCACACACTCACAGGAGGATAAGCACGTTGCTAATTAGACAATAAAAGCTTTATTAAAACACTAGCTTCTGCACGCGGCGTCGCCCGCGAAGTACCTTCATAAAATATAGCCTATGTTCATCCTGAAAGTTCATTCTACACATTGGTGAAAGAATTTTTCAAATCGGTTCAGTAGTTTCGGAGCCTATTCATTTCAAACAAACAAACAAACAAACAAACAAACAAACAAAAAAACAAAGTTTTCCTCTTTATAATATTAGTATAGATGTAAAGCGGTCGGGCTGGCGGCTCATCGTCCATAGGTCAAGTGCCAGGCTATGTCACCGGTCCGCTAGTGACGTCACACTGAGAATAGCGAAGTGTGACGTAGTTTAGAGAGCAAGGGTAGGCAGGCAGGGAACTCCGTCACCAGAGCGAACGAATAAACGAAGGAATAAAACTATGAATATACCAGATAACTAGTTATTGTAGGTCAGCATATAAGCTCATTTATTTTGTAAAAAAGCCCTTTCACTATAAAGGCGCACTCTCGGCGGCTAGTTTCCACGACAGCGGACACGAAAAGAGATGTTTTAATACCTGTCCGCTTTGGTGAACACTCGCCTTCACGGCCTCCGATCGTTCCGATGAAAGAATGAATAATACATTAATTTCAATAAACGAAGCCACAATCTGAATTGAATTTGTTTAAGTTAATTCAATCGCAGAGCAACGGTGAAGTACTAGGAAATAAAATCAATAATGAGCGAATGAATATTCGATGTCCCGGCAATTACAACGACAGGGGAATCACAACGACAGGAGAATCACAGCGGCCGGATCCCGCGAATGAACGACAGGGTGTAAGCGCCGAATGACTTGGTTAATTTATTCAATTAATTCACCTTAATGATACGTTTACTGTCTCTATCGTCTACTAATTCACGTTTGTTTGTGGTGCGATCACGCGGCAAGGCAGTAGCTCAGCTGATTTGCGTGAAATCTGGAACTACACATGAGAGAAACTGCGGATTATAGTTTGAAGTGTAACCTGATTTTCTTTTTTCCATTTGTGAATGTGTGTGCGTGGGTAGTTATGTGTTCATTACGTACGAGTGTTGCATCACCAAGTCAAATGCTCTTCCGGTAAACTCATAAAAAGTCTTCAAAACACAGTTCGCAGGTCGCACGCCACACCGCGCACAGGACAGCTGGCCCACTCTAAGGGCTCAATCAATATTGACTGTGTTTTCAGACGTTCTCAAACTCCTACGTCATAGCTCATGCACAGGCGAATGATACATTGAAATGTAACACAATTAACACCTTATTTTCCATGTAAATCCTATTATTGAAAATGTAATGAAGAGGACACCTGTACTCAACAGTGGGTGCAAACGGGCTGAATGATGATAATGATAATGATGATGATGATCAAAAATATTTTCATTCAGTTGTGCCTACCTATATACAGGCAGTATTGGTTTGATCAGACAATAAACGGACGTGTGTCGGAATGCGTGTTTAATTTATACCCACACCAGTACTCTTTATGGACATGCCATATACGGCACACAGTTTTCAATATAGTTTGACTTTTGCATAGAGTTAACCAGCGGTCTTATCTTTCCTGTCGCAAAAAGAAATCACAACATTTATGCAAAGTCGGAACGAGTCGCCTTCCGAGGTACAGTCTGAACAAAAACTGTGAAGCCTTAAAAAGCACAGCAGTTGTGCAGATTAAACCAGCTGACGTGTGCAGCCTGTGGCGGTGACAAGTTGCGATATTATGTAAATGAGATGAACGAGCTCGTCTCTGTCCCGCACCTCTCCTATCTTCAGGATGATAAACTAACAGTACTTACCGAGATCACAAGCTCTGGCGGTACCATTTATAGTTATTGCACTGTAAGTGGTACCACCTTAAGGCAAGAAAATTGAGAAATAATTTCGTCAGTGACCTCCGACCGGACTCCGCAGTTTAACTCATATTTGTATGAGTGTGATGTGTTACAAACAGTCAGTTATAAGGTTTTTAAACTTCACATTTAGATAGTTAAGATTATTCTTAGTTCTCGTCTTATGGCGTATCGTATCTTCGTAATCTATAATGGCACTCATTAGCTGCACTCTGTGTGTGTGGGAGAGGAGGGGGGGGGGGGGAGGGGGAGGGAGAGGGGGCTGGCGTCGCTCTGCAAGCGGATTATGTGGAATACTTGCCCCCCCCCACCCCTCCTTAGGGTGGCTACGTTGAGATCCTACTTTATATAGAAACATCTCATCTACGAAATGCACGGAAATTATAATCTAAGCGTACATTTCCGTTCATTATGTATGCGCTTGCAGAACAAACTGTGGACGACGCGGTTCCGTCGTAATAAATAGTTCCGAGCGCGTCTTGTAAACCACGACGCGACGTAAATCACGCGACATCGACGCCCCCACGACGTGATTTATACGAGAGAGATTTAGAACGATGCTGGAATACTGATCGGGCCGAGCCACCGTCTACTACGACTCATCAGCTAGCTCGTCGCGAGACCGACCAGCTCTAGACGTTTGGAATTAGAATAGAGCTGGAAACACTTACAAATAACTAACTAGGCATATAATTTTATATCTAAATTTTTTATCTAAAAACAATTGGAAAACTACTTATCCTATTTTATAATTGCAACATAGTTCTAATGTAGAACGTGCTGATTTTAAAATTTTCAGCTTGAGAGTGAAGCAGCCGAGTGGCGAGGAGCTGGGTCCGTAGCAGTGGCGGCCGCTACGCCGTAGTCGTGCGTAGCACTCCTCGTAGCACGTCGTAGCACACGGGCCGCTTCACGTTTGAAAGTGAACATTGTGTAATGAAAATAATAACTGAGGCTGACTCTTCCTTCTTGTTCATTTTGTATCTCTATGATGCTATATGGTACTCCCTACTTGCGCAGTGGTTAGTGTGCTGAGCGGAAGCACTCTGTGCCGTGTGGTGCGAGCTCTCGCTCGGGGCCGTGTGTGTGCCAGTAGTACGTAGATAGGTACTCACAACGTCTCCGTGAAAGCCTTTTGCGGCTTCCTTTGAGCTCCGCTTTGTTCCTGCTACAATATCAGGTCGCTCTCATGCGAACGTTCGTTTGTGGATTGTGTTTGAACAATTACTTACAGAGTCAAAGGGAGAGCCGATTTGTATGGGTTTCAAACGATTACGTTAAAAAGTCAAAGTTACGTCGACCTCTTTGAAGGTCGCTTTGTTCCGCGACGGAGCGGGACGTGGCGCTGCCGACGGACCCGTAGCGTTTCAAAATATGCTTTTTGCCAAAACCGTTGGTTAGCGGTTTCCAGAAAGACGTTGCAAAGCCAAATATTGAGAGAAATTGTATATATTAAATTTGAGTGTAAGTAATCAGCTTCGAAATTAGGTATCCGTGAGCTGCGGACGTGTGACGTCACCGGCTCCTGACGCAGGGCTGCGTGCGCTCCACGACTCTCCAGAAAGTTCCACGAATGCTTTGTGTGTGTGACGTCATGCCGCGTGCAGCTACCGCGTGCTCCACCTATACTTAACGCACGCCGCACTGCAGCGGGGGGAGGGGGGGCCTCTCAACGCAATGGTATCGGTTTATCTCGGACAGTCTACGGTCTCCGACGCGCACTCCCGCGATGCTATCCCGAGTGGAGAGTCCGTCGCGGGTGCGGAGGCGGCCCGCGCTCCCCGCCGCCAACTAAGCGCGCAGTGTTCTCACACATTGCAATTTCTTGCTGAGATTTCTCTTTGTGGAGGGAATGCAAAAGCTCGCCCGGGGCCGGCGACGCCCTCGCAATGTTACAGTGTTACGACGTTACAGTGCTAGGGCCGGCATGCGGCAGCTCGCGCGGAGCTTACGTCTTCACAATGTTACATGCTGCAGGGAGATAAATGGAACTCGCGGGAAGCATTTTATACGTCTTAGGGAAATGAAAATGGATCGGTTGAACGGATGTGTCCGCGTCCGACTTACAACCTGCGGTTAGGTTCAGTCTCGGCCCGCTCGGACATGCCTTCAGATAAGTGACAGAAGAAGATATAGTTAGCTATAGAAATGTCGAAACCCGTTAAAGCACAGTCGGGTAATGAACACGACACAACCCCATCCAAAGGGCTCCGTGTCAAAGTGAACATACGAACAGACACTTTAAATGGTGGAGTTCACATTCAGAGTGGTTGAGACTCGCGAGGCTTAGCGGGGGATGGGAGAGGTAATGACTGTAAGTGGTCCCCCCCTTAAGTACGTCGTTGTAACCCCCCCCCCACCCCGCCGCCGGCGCAACTTGATGCAACTTTTATTACTATTTTATTGCTTGTTTTGTAAAAGTTGCAAATAAAGGCAATTTGTACCGCGTGAAATATACTGCGAATTACTCAACCAACTTTATAAGTGGTTTTTTCGAGTTTTATTCGATATCGCGAAACGATACTCGTACTCCTCTTTATTAGCGAAACCCTAATATTTGCTGATTGGTTTTAGAGTTATAACAATAATAAAGTAAGTAAGTACCTACTTATATTTTTTGTACACATAAGTATATTATAATGTGAGTGCAATTAAATATTTGTTCACAAAGGTAAAACTATTCCACTTGTTATGGTGTTACATCGCAGTCGCTCGCGTGTGTCCGTGGACCGCAGCGACTAATACTGCGAGTGGCCGGAGGGTATTAACGACCCTCTATTGTGCCGATATTGGCACTCCAGTACGACGCCGTGGGCCTTATTGCGCACCACTAGGCGGCCGTTATTGCCGAGCCGAGTGCCGGCGATATTTATCGTCTTGTCAGATGCCGACTGCCGGTCGCACGGCTATTGTGTGCGAACTACCGACCGGTGCGATCAGTCGGTCGGTACGCGTGCCGGCACAACGCTTGCGGTCGATCCCAGCTTCAAATAAGAACCTAGTAAATAGCAAACGGAGTGAAAATGTTCTATCAAAGTCAAATAAAAATCGATTTATTTCATCAGATTTTAGTTGGAACATATCAAATCCTTTCAAACGACCCCTTTGAATACTAAAGTAATTTCTAATCGAAAGTTTCTCGTAAAAGGCTTTAATTTTGAGTAATTCCTCCGTTCGGTCGGCGGAATGCAATTATTCCGGGCCCGCCTTTCGATAAGCATTAGCACCCGGGGGAGCGAGGGTTGGGAGCAAGCTATGGGACTTTGGAGGAGGTACGAACCCAACAAGTATGAACTAACATTTACTGTAGCACTTGAGGACATGACACATAACATCAAATGACGAGGGTGTGATTTAAACGTCAACCATTTTATATAGTTGTCCCGCAACTACTTTAATGTCCCTCGGGAGTCCCGGAAGCATCCGATGACGAGATACCCGTTTTTAGGGTCTTATAAAGAATATTCGGACGGTGCTCACCACCCGCGGGATGTGGGTTGCTGACGATTCGGACAAAATTTATTGGGACACAGTGTCCCAATTGACACTTCTGATTTTAATCTGCCATCACATCGGGTTATAGTCACTGGACCTTTAAAGGGCACTACACGGGTACTTAGGATAGAGTAATGTCTAATGAAAAATCACCCAAATGGTTTCTGTAATATTACACACGGTGCGCGCTTCGCCCGTTCGCTTGAACTTGGCTGACACGCTGCCGCGTGTCTAGATCATCTGATCCGGATATTTGTTGGACTGACAGTCATCACTCCGGTCAGGCTCGGGATAATGCCGGTGTCGGATAACGGTGGAGGGTAATACTAGTATGGAGAGGAAATACAAAACGGGCAACATTAACTTTACTCAGGATTACATTGGGTATGAAAAAGATAGTTGTTGTAGATAATCCGCAAAAAATATTAAACATTTCCATCATCTGACTTTGGATGGAGCTATTACTTTCGCTGAAGTAACTATCAGTGGTCGTCAGTTGCTAATAATGTATACATGCGTTAAACAAAACGGAAAATTGATGTTGTAAATACTCTCTGTTAAACGCTAAATGAGTGTAATAAGGCCCATGGCAACCAAAATAACCCCAAAATAATCAATATTGTAGTATTACTCTTTATTTTTAGTATTTTTTTTTATCTGTATAAAACCTTAAAAATTAATTTTATTAAATACTCTTTTTATAATGTTTATTTCTTATCACTTTTTAATATATAAAAAAAAATAAACACTCGCCTAAGCCAATAAACTCCGCGGAAGTCTTATATTAATTGTCTTTAAGAATTCAAAGTAGGTACTCACGATCACTCGAACATGTATAAGTTAATAGATTTCCTTTACGATACCCATAAAATTATTGTATCCAGGGGTAATTCATCAATATAGCTCCAGAGCTGTTAATAAATTGAAATAGAAAAAGAGGATGACAGGAGGAAAAAGCAATTTATCCTCTAGACTCAATGACTTTTTCCTCCTGTCATCCTCTTTTTCTATTTCAATTTATTTTTATTCCAATTATAAAAAAAGTATTTAATAAAATTAATTTTTAAGGTTTTATACAGATAAAAAAAAATACTAAAAATAAAGAGTAATACTACAATATGGAAACATCTGCAGGTCCCTACATCCGAATACGTAGAAAGCCTTATCGCATCTGTTCTAGATGATTTACACATTTTATATGTATTTATCCGAGTAGCAGAGGCGCCTAAAGGAAACCAATAGTTGTGACGTCATCTGTACTCCTTCTGTTTGATTTGAGACATCCTTCCAGTTCGGTGGACGCTCTCCTTTATCGGTTATTGCGAAAGTATTTCCGCGGCCTGCCGACAATAGGGCACAGGGCACGTCCACCTGTGGGCCGCGGGCCGCGCCTCAATAGCGCTCGTTAAGTTGTCCTCAATGGGAAGTTCCACGGGTCGCGAGCTCGGCGCGAGCGGGCACAGGGCGCGCCCCGCGGGACACAATCACACTCCATTCAAGATTAGTTGCTTCTACACGAGTGTGAGGCGGACCACCGACCCGGTGCGGCGGTCCGGGGCGGTGAGGGACGAGCTAAGGCGGTAGGCCGGAGTGGTACGAGACAAACAGCATGGGCCTTCACTCAGTAATGGCGTTGCCAGCTGATTAGATACTCGTAAATATTATGAACATTTTACTATTTTGAACAATAGTTTTTCGGTTCATAATTTACTTTAAATTCATTTTTGTTCGATCGACAAAAATGTGCTTCGAGTTATAAAATAATGACGATATGAGTGTGCAGTACGTAGTGGAGCCGCTGCGTGCGCTGCGCTGTGGCGCGCCCGCTCCATAACCATCATTTTGTATAATATTGTAATCAACAAATTGTTGTTCTCGTCCGGTTTAATATTGATGAGAGATCTTACAACTGCCCCCCCCCCCCCTCCTCTGGGGGGAGAGTTTTTACCATCGTCCCATGAATACATTAGCCGATGTTGCGATAACGCTTTAGATATAGAGCCTCCGTCTGAACGATGGAATACTTTTCGCTAAACGCAGCTTTAAAGGCTTTTGTTGACTCTTTTTATTTCTTCATCGGATCGGAGCGGCTTTGAGCGTGGGCGTGGGCGTGGGCATGGGCGTGGGCGTGAGAGTGGGTCAGCAGCTGTCGGGTATTATCGGGGGCAGCTCCCTGTTTAGTTTATTTACCTTTGAATAATTTCTCGACTCCCGGTTCTTTAGCTTTGCTTAGCTTCTAGCAAATAAAATTTGGAACGGCAGACAATTTGGATATTCACACTAAGTCGTATTTAAAATCAAATGCCTTCATCACACAGCAGTGCAGGAAGGATACGTGATGCAGGATAGGGATGCTGTGCAGCATCACCACCGGAACAGCTCGAGGACAGTCCCCGCGCCCTCCCTCCGCCCCCCACGAGCAGGCGCTGCGCCCCGCGGAGCCCCCCGCTGAAAGGGCCTCACTTTCAAAGGAAACGGTTCATTAATTAACCCCTATTCACAACAATACTGAGGAAAGTTGGTTATTTCCGAATGAACTAAAACCCAGTTTCATGCTGAAGGGCTCCAGTATCGTTTGTAACGTCAACGTCATGTCATGGCTGTAAGCGAACCTGGGCGGGACAAGTGTCATTTTATTAAAGCTTCTCAAAATATTTGAAATCCAACATAGTACGATAGTAGGGAGTAATGGCCCTCTGTGGAACAGAACCCTCTCACTTATTTCGGGTAAAGCCCATTATAAAAAAAAGTATTTACTAAACAAAATTGAAATAATTTATTTCATGGCAAAAAAGACTAGCAAGTTCTTTCCAGGAGCGCCGGCGCCTGGGGGTCATTGTGCGACAGAGACAAAATACACCACCGCACTCCATGTGCGCCTACGTCGCTATTACTGCCCAATGGAATTATTGGAATGTCCCACGATATTTTATATTTCAATACAACATCCGATATGTATACCAGAATACCGAATACCAGCTACCAGTTCGGTAATAAGGGCCAGTGCAATAATTATTATTACTATTTCTAAAACTCTTTTTTTAGTTTGTGTAAGTTTCCGAGATGTTCAACAATGAGTGTCATGTGATGGCGGCCGTGCCCCACGGTGGGCGCCACGTGCCACAGTGCAAACAACGGCGGCATGGCGCACACTGCTTTGTTCGTTATCAGCGCGTTTGCAAACATCATTAATAGCGGAGGGGAGGGGAGGGCAGGGCTGCAAGGATATCTTGTTTAAGCTCTCATAGTAGCGAGCTTATAATTAAGTGTCACATTTCTAATGACCAATAATTTTAATAGCCTAACGTAAATAGTAAATTTTTATATTTTGTTTGAAAACGAACGGTGTACCTGCTAAGGCACACGTGTCTGTTCTGTTTTTGATACGACTTGTAAATAACTTAGACCTCTTCGAAACTTCCAGACGAATTTTGTTTTTAAATATTGGATGAAAACTTTTTACTTTAGCGTCAACCCTTACGCGATAACTTCTAAACGATGAGTGTTTGCTCAACTTTACTAACGTTCGGTTGACGACTGCCTCCCCCCTCCCCCCCCCCCCCCACCGCACGCGCCGCTCCTCGGCGCCGTGACTCAAAACAAATTATAGAGACGTTAGCGTCACTCCGCTCGTGCGGGGCGCGCGGCGCTCAGCCGACACGCGATGTATTGTGTCCATTGAAAATAACGGCTGTGCTAATTGCGAACGGAAATCAAACCACTATTTCACTATTTTACATTACAACTCATTTTCCATAAATGTCCAGGTGTTACTTCCGGTATCGTTATGAGCGGAAATCCAGTTATTTAGTCAGACCGCACCACCCACTAGTAGGACGCCTTATACTTTGACGTCGCATTTCATTCACATAAAGCTTGTTTCAAAAAATATTTAAACATTTACAACATTAAAATCTTTGTTAAGTATACATATCGCTCATTAAATTCAAAAGGGCCACATCTCAAAAAAAATCAAAATCGTTTTTATTGCAAAAATCATATCTAAACTGTTCATATTTTTATATTTGAAAGAGACACCCATTGTTTTAGCGTTTAAAATGGTCCGTTCAAACAACTGCCTCTTTTACATTTTGACACATTGATGACTAATTTTACTTCAAAACTGGCATATTGCCAATTACGACCAGTAGTCTGCGGTATTTTTTGTGAAAAAGGGCCATATTCCGAAAAAAAACTGAATATCCACAAATAATTATAGTGAAAAGCGCTATATTTTGAAATGTGACCGTCTTGAATATTAAAAGCACGTGAGTACAATATCATATTTATAAGCAAAAAAGCCATTTTTTGAAATATGACTGTTTTCCGTATAAGTTTATCAAGATTATGGTAGAAATTATTCAAACAAAATTGCCGTTTTTGATTAACGACTGTTTTTGTGCTTGTTAGCTATGAAGTTTTAAAAAGTTTTATAGTCTAAAGTGCATTTTTTTATTTTGATGATTATATTGAACTGTTAAATATGTTTTTTTTGTAACTATTTTGACGTATTGCAATTTTTATTTTGAAGATACGAAATAATCTATTAAAGGGTCAACTTTCTGCCTGTTTGTGTATGCGTCAGCTACCTGTTTTGGTAACATGTTAATTATTTTTGGGGCTTAGATACAGAAACTCATAATTTTATTTTCTTTATTCATAGAATGAATGCATAAATATCCGCGCACATAGAATTTTAAACATGGTCAGAACAAAAAACGAATATCTTTAAACCACTTCAACACAGAACACAAGGTTCGAGTCAACTTCCACCTTCGCCGATCAACGGTTGTCGTCCCCGTCGTATCTGATTATACTGGTGTTACAAATTCCAAAAAAAATACTGTGTCTGATTTTGGAAGTCCAGAAAAAAGACCAAATTTCGATGTTCATTAAGGAAAGCGATTCAGATAGCAATTCTAAAGAATCTTCGTCTGCGAATGCTGTTTGACAGCAGTACAGAAGATATTTCATCAGGATGATAGCGCAAAGGATCCAGACTCCAAATTTAACCCGTTGGTCTGGGTGTTTTCTATGTATAATAAAAAAAATCTATATAGGTATATAATGTATTAAAATATATCATTTATCTAGTACCCATAACACAAGCTTTGAGTAGCTTACTTTGGGGCTAGATGATGCTGTGTGGATTGTCCAGCATTATTTATTATTTATTTTATTATTTATTAATTCTAATTTAGACTAGAATGAAGATTTATCATCAAAAGCTTGACCCTCTTTCATATAAAAATCATTGAAGCTAGGAAAGAAGAAGCTGAAAGCAGTCAGGAATAGAAGAAAAAAAGCCAAGCGTTGTTACCCAACCACCTAGTGTTGATATCCAGCCACCAAGCGCTGTTACCCAGTTACCAAGCGATGATAACCAGCCACCATGAGCTGTTTTGCAGTCTCAAACAGTCTGAGTAAACTCCACCGGTGTATCAAGGTTAGGCGACTGGTAATCTACGCTCGTCGTAAGCAACCCAGTCTTGAAACCCAGCCGGAGTTTCAGGACTGGTTTGCTGGGATTTAATGTTGGTTGGCTAAACATCAAAGCTAGGTGGTTACGTATCGCTGCTTGGTATAATGGTCTATTTTCTGGACTTTCAAAATAAAATATAGTATTTTCATCAACTACTGGTTAATTTTTGTATTTAATTTAATATGATACAGTCAACTTTGTTTCGAAACTCTAATAAACATCATATCCTTAACTAATTAATAGTGTTCTCAAGATTATTGATAGCATTTTTACTATAAACACGACTTTCGTTTTTGTTTCTTACAAGCTTTTCCAATTTAAACATTGTTTTTGTTGATTGATTTTCTATGTTTTTACTACTGAGTATTCGCACAACTTGTGTAATTGTTTACTATTGTTTTTATGTTACATTTAACAAAACAGTGATGTAAAACACGTGCAAAAGTGTACGATTTTGTATGTTTTGTGGCCTTCTATTCAAAAAAATCATATGAGATTTCGAACATTTTTATAAACAAAAGAGACTTATGTGAGTTTGTACGATTCTGGGTGAAAGTGCAATAAATTGAATACTATAGGTAAATGATGATTTAAAATACGCATCGAATGATATATAATACATTTAAATAGAAAATAGGGTTTTCAAAATAAAAGAAAAAAACGACCACCAAAACTTTAAAAGGCTCCCCTGAACAATTTGTAGTTTTTGAGATGTGGCCGTTTTGAATTTAATGAGCGATATTATTAGTTATATCAAAATTTATCGAAACCAACTCAGCAGTTGTTACGATTTGATTGAGTACCAAACATCCCTAAAACCTGAATTTTCGTGTAAACGTTTTTTTATTTTTATTTTATGATGACTTAGTGCGACTATAGTACAACTAGTACCTGGATGAATGAGCTTTGCTCGGTTTGTTTTACGACGTTCGCTTAACAACGCCATCTAATTTTCAAGTGTTTTGCTGTGTCGGTAAAACAGTAGTTAATAAAACAGTTTTTCATTGCCTGAAAATACAGATATAAGTGATCTTCCATCTCCCTCTATCTTGTATTTTTGCCTCCCTACCCTCTGGACTAGACTATAGAGGCACTATTCGTCTGACCGACTTCCGGCTATTTACAGAACGTAAACTGTGCGCATCGGATGTGACACTTTCCGCAGACAAACTGATTTTTTTTTGTGCGCGGTCGTCATTCGAGAACCTCTATTTCCAGCAAGTGTTGACTCGTTAGTTGTAGTGTTGGAGTACTGCGCCTCCGTTCAGTGTCCGGCGCAGTGAGCGAGTCGTCGCGTGAGGCCGCGGGCGGGCACGAGTCTCGAATCTCGATACAGCTTAAATTGGATGAGCGAGGGCGCCGCGGGGCGGGGGCGGGCCGAGAAGGGCGGGGAGGGTCGCTTCAATGAACTGTTCCTTTTGAATCGCTTCTCCGGCGGTGACTTTTTCATTGTGGTTCTATTGCGAGACTTGACGGAAACTGTTCATTTCCGATTGAAAGCCACCAGCCCCAGTCGCGCTGGCCCCGGCGCCGGAATGTGCCATTGAAATGCTAAATTCACTAAAGTTTCACAACAAGTGCATAGAAATAAATTCATCTAGTAAAAGATGTTTTGATATTTCACGGGTGTTTTTTTACAAGAGTACGAGTAGTAATGAGAAAGAGGTTTTTCCAGTCTTGCATTCCCGCCCCGCGCTCGCCTGCGGACGATGGCTTTTAAGTTCCATCCCCGTGTCCCGTGTCCCGTGTCCCGTGTCCCAGTGCCGGGACAAGGGACACGGGACAGCGATCCCACGAGGCACGTCGGATTGTGTGCGCAGATCCCTAAGGTGGGGAACACCGATTAGCATAATCGATGTGTTGCATCGATGGCCGTGCCCCGCGAGGCGGACATGCCTCTGTCGTGCCCTTCGGAATTTGATCTCTTGGAAGTACCTAACAGTACGCTAGCTCGTAGTAGACCTCTTCCAAGTAGGTACAAAATACATATAGAGTCAGTTTCCACAAGCAAATGTCCACAAACCGATCTACCAGCAACAGCAAGCCCCGCGTTCTACGGGGAGGGGGGGAGGCATTTATATTACCAAGACTCGGCTTAGACGCGGATGCAGTCTGTGGCCGCGCTCGGCGGGCTCCGCGCTGCACTTGTTCGCTCTCGGTTCTGACTCGACAACATTTTAAGCGATTTTTATCGACTTCTCCCCTCCCCCCCTCCCCCCGCCCCTCGCCCTCGCCCTCCCTGGGGTGCGGATCTCAATTCTGTTGATCGTGCGGATTAGCCCTCAGCGGGAGCGCGATACACGAATCCCGACTCTATATTTTAGAGTATAAGGCTTCGATTTATTCGAAGATTAGCAAGACAATCACAATCTCCTGTATTTGTAGGGTGGGCTCCGGCGGCCTAGTGGAGCGCTGGCCTCTGCCGGTGCCGCTACTATTATTGTTGTTATCACATATGTATAACATTTTTTTTTTAATTTTTAGATCTTGTAATGAGTTATCGTTCGATACTCATTCTCAATCACACTGATTCGAGTACATAATTACCTACGTAAATACTCGTAAGTATTGTTATAATGAAGCACACAATTCACTCATTATGTTGTTATTAAAATAAAGCTACTCGAGCTACTCCGCAGAGCGAATGCTCGAGAGTGAGTTGGCGACACTAGCCCTATTGAGTTTACGCTGCCGGAACTATTTTTAATTTGTAATTCTAAATGATATATAACAGGTAAAAGTGCATTACCGGTAAAGTTTATTGGTTGAAGAAGCTGCAGAAGTGTTATCAAGTTGTGTTGTGTCGATTTATCGCCAAACTAGACGAAATAAGTTTGCTCCTCAAAAGTGGTGAATTTAAAATACCCTCTCTTCAAAAGTGGTGAATTTAAAATACCCTCAGACCCCGGTTCGTCGATTGTCAGACTGGACCAACAACGTCACTTTTGACCCTGACAGCTGATACTTTATCTGTCAAACTGAAGTGACAGCGTCGGATATCAAGTTGACAGTGCGAAAGTGTTTCCAGCTTGGAATTTTCTACCGCTTCGGAAGTCGGGAGTCAAAGAATGGCCAAGTGTGTCGCCTGCGGAAAGTTCCTGTCGTCGGCGTGTGCCGCTAGTTGTAGCGTGTGCCCGTCTCTGTACCACAAGGCCTGCGTAGCGCTGTCAGAGACGTCCGCCGTTAGCAGGGACTGGGTGTGCCCCGAGTGCAACACTCGAACTCGCAAGGGCGATAACACCCCCGTGAAGCTGGTCGCGCAGGGCGCCCCGGCTCCGCAGCGTGCTGTGCCGCGCGCTCCTGCCACCGCCGTCGCCGGTTCACCGCCTGCGTCCTCGTCCACTGCTGCACCTGCGTCTACCTTCCACCTGCAAGACGTCCATCGGGAGATGGCCGAGTGGATGGCGGAGATGCGGGAATTTCGCCGCGAGATGACAGAGTTTCGTGCCGCCTTCGGTACCCTCTCCTCGCGCGTGGACTCGATCGAGATGCGGATCGAAGCAGTCGAGCGGGGACGGGAAGAGTCTCCTCCTGAGGTCGTCGATCTTCAGTCCCAAGTTGCGTTGCTTCAGCGAGAGCTGCGCGACCGGGAGCAGGACGACCTCCTTTCCGATTTGGAGATAGGCGGCCTACCGGAACACAAGGGGGAGAACGTGGGGCATACGGTCTCGGTCCTGGCTGTCAAGCTGGGCGTGCCGCTCGATGAACGGGACGTAGTGTTCGCTGAGCGGGTGGGGGCGCCGCGGAGCGCGGCGGCGGGGGCCGAGGGCGCGCCGGCGCCGCGCGATCGTCGTGTCGTAGTGCGCCTGGCGCGCCGCGGTCTCCGAGACCAACTGCTGCAGGCGGCGCGCGTGCGCCGCACGCTGACCGCTGCTGATGCCGGTTGCGCCGCCACCGCTGAGTCACGAGGACGCATCTTCGTCAACGAGCGGCTGACGCGCGCCAATCGGCAGTTGTTCCACCGCGTCCGTGAGGAGTGCCGCAGGCTTCAGTGGCGGTACTCGTGGACGAAGCGAGGTCGTATTTACGCGCGGCAGGCGGACGGTGGTCCGGCCTATCCTATTCGGTCGGAAGCCGATGTCTTGCGGGTTTTTGGGCCCAGTCCAGTTTGAATGTATTATCGTGTTATATGTTATCTGTTATTGTGTTTAATCTTATTAGTTTTCACTATCTAAGCTATTATTTTGATTTTCATTTAAGTTTCTTGTTAGTGTTGATAGCATTTATTTTGCTGATGAAGCTTTTTTTTATAAATTTATTTGCACTTTTATGTTATGTTGAGTCTATCACCATTTTTAACAGCTACTTTTTTATATTTTTGCACAAACTATGTAATCTTCTTGGTATAACTTGTGCTTTTTCTTTTCTGAGGTTTATGTCATTTCGTACGAATGTTGTGAATGTTGCAGTATTAGGCGAGCAGTCCGGGTTGCAATTGCATTACAATAGACACATACATGTTTACACACACATCGCACTCGTATCCCTGTCTCAATACACTAATTATACAGCAGCACCTTTTACAACGTTACACTATACACATATCCGCATACTCATATCTCCAACTACCTTTTGTTCTGATAAATTTACTCATAATTATGGGTCCTAAGAAAAAGTTGTTAAGTTTGGCACTTTATAATGCGGGATCGTTAAACACAGGACATGATAATTTTATAATTGCTATGCTGCGTTACTGTGCGGACATTGTAGCGATAAATGAAACCTGGATACGGAAGGGCCAGGAGGCGCGCGCGCCCTCTGTGCCGGGGTACAGACTGCGCCTTGCGCCCCGTCCGCTGCATATGCGAGGGGGGGCGGGGGGTGGTTTAGGTTTTTATATTAAGTCCGGAATTAGTGTACGATATTTGATGAGACCAAATGACCTAATCGAACAGTTTTGGATATCGACGCGAATAGGTGGTTTTAGTATTGTAATAGGAACAGCTTATAGACCAGAATGGGTCAATGTTGACACATTTATTGATGCGCTTACCGATTCCTTAAATTATTTTTCTAAATTTGATTATGTTGTATTCTTGGGAGACATTAACATAAATATGCTCGTTAAAACGGACAGTTGCACTATTAAATTTAATCAGTTTCTCACTTACATGAACTTGTCCCAATATGTTAATCAGCCCACACATTTGACCTCGCATAGTGAAAAACTTATAGATGTTTTTTGTACAAATGCCCCTGTGCATGACATTTCCGTTAACAATATCACTGGTGAATATGGACATGCGATGGTAAATGTGACGTTATCAATAAGTAAGCCTAAGCCTGTACCCAGATCATTCTCTTTTCGGCCTTTTAGTACTATTAACCTTGACGCGTTTAACGAAGAGTTATACGCCACTGACTGGGATTCGATCTCCTTGTTACCTACTGTTGATATGATGGTTGATAAATTTAATTCTTTGATTATGGCTCTTTTTGATGCACACGTTCCTGTTAAAATGATAACTGTTCGAAATAATCATTCACTACCCTGGGTGACTGATGTCTGTAAGATTATGATTGATGAACGCAACAATGCTCACGAGGCGTACCGCAAATCAGGGTCAGACCAGGACGGAAAATATTATAGGGAATTAAAGAAATTGGTTGTATCCAGTATAGCTGCTGAAAAAGGTGCATACTACGATAATTTAGTAAATTCGCAAATAAAAAATAGTAAAACTTTTTGGAAAAACATTAAGAATGAAATTTTGATTGACTCGACTAAAGACAACTCGTTACCCGCTCATTTTGATGACCCTAATAAAATTAACGCACATTTCTTAAACATACCTTCAGATAACACTATAATACCTTCAGACCTTTCTTTTTTCAGAGATAATAAGTTTACTGCCGAGACATTGCAACTTAAACCAATCACATCTAATGAAGTCTCTAAAATTATTATGTCAATAAAGTCCAACGCCCTAGGTAATGATGGCATCAGTAGAGAAATGATCATGTTCTCGCTTCCTTGTACCTTGGACGTCATTACGGCAATTTTAAATAAATCTATAACATCGGGAACGGTCCCTAGTCAATGGAAGACGTCTATCGTGACACCTATACCTAAAATTAATACCCCAGTTGAGCTTAAGGATCTTCGGCCAATAAGTATTTTGCCTTTCCTGTCGAAGCTCCTTGAGAGAGTCATTAGTGAACAACTGACTAGGTATGTAGAAGCCAACGACATATTGCCTCCGCTACAGTCAGGATTTCGTAAGGGTCGTGGCACTGTGACTGCCCTTCTAGACGTTACAGATAATGTGCTAGCGGAACAGGATAGAGGACGCTGTACATTGCTAACTCTACTAGATTACTCGCGTGCATTTGACTGCCTCAACATACCACTTCTTCTTGCCAAGCTTTCTTATTATGGTTTAAGTCCATTATCTGTTACGTGGTTTGATAGTTATCTCAATAATCGATCCCAAGCCGTGAAATTGGTAAAAAGTGATGGATCAACTTTACTGTCGCAACCTATGCCTATTGTTCGTGGTGTCCCGCAAGGCTCTATACTTGGGCCTCTTCTTTTTATTATTTATTGTGCGGATTTGCCTAAAGTTATCTCTAATTCTAACCACCACTGCTATGCAGATGATGTTCAGATATATATATCAGAGACACCAGATCGATTAACACACGCTGTCCAAAGGCTAAACGCCGATCTGAACGCCATTGCAGATTGGTCCTCGCGCAATGCTCTCGTGTTAAACCCAACAAAGTCACAGTATATGGTCTTGGGTACCAAATCCCAAATTAACAAGCTTAACGGTGATCCTGATGTAATGATCAATGATGCTAAAGTGAACAGGGTGGAAGAAGCAAGGAATCTTGGAATTATTATCGACAGCCATCTGAGATTTGAGAATCATGTTCTTAATTTAGTAAAAACTTGTTTTTATCGTCTGAAGGTACTGTACAAAATTAGGAATCAATTATCTGAAGCATCTCGTATCGTCCTTTGCGAATCGCTTATTATCGCAAAATTAAATTATGGGGACATTAGTTTTGGACCTCGGCTACTTGAAAGAACGCAGCGAACTGTACAAAGAGTGCAGAATGCTTGTTGCCGCTTTTGCTTCAATATTCCGCCTCGTAGCCATATAACTCCGTTCTTGAACAACATGTCCCTGTTAAACATGGATTCGCGTCGGCTTCTACACCTGGGAGGACTAGTCTTTGATATTGTAAAGTTTGGAAAGCCTGAGTATCTAAAATCGAAACTTAATTTCGTATCTGATAAAAGGACGTTACGCTCAGTCAGATCTGCACTGTTCTATCACGATCACAAGACCGCAGCTTTCAGAGGAAGTTTTAGATACTCGGCAACGAAGTGCTGGAACAATATTCCTCCCCCAATCCGTAATGTTAAAACTAAGTACACATTTAAAATACATTTTAAAAAGTTTTTGTTACGGAAACAGATTGACGGTATTCCTAAGCGCTTCGTATGCCAAAAATAAAACTACCATCTGTTTGCACTCTGGTTGTGTAGGTATGTCACTACTAAGAATGTAGGAAACGCCTATTTTAGTTCATCATTATGATTACACAAACACAAACATCTAGTAGCTAGGTACACATTACACTTGAAACTCGTTCTGCTCACTCCCAATGGGTTATGGCTGAAAATCAGTGTTTTTGCTTTCTTAGCAAATATCACGCTGAGCCAGCACCTTTTTGACTTACTGCAGCACACACAGACATTCTACTTAGATTTTTTATCTAAGTTTCTGTTTCTTTTTGTCCACTGTATTTTATTATTGTTTTTTTTTTACTAGTGTTTGTATAACTGCTGAAGTCTGTATGTGTGTGTCTGAAGTAACCAATAAAGTTTTTATCTATCTATCTATCTATCTAACACTCCTGGAGGAGGCGAGTGCGGCCGCTAACTAAAACTAGGTACTTATTTAGCATATAGTGTAACAGTGAGACCGGAAGCGGATGGGTTTCACAAGCGCTCGGTCGGCGGTCGCGGCTCCGTTTGAAATTGGAATTTATTCCGATTGGATGGAACACAGCGCCGCGCTGCTCGGGGAGTGGGGCAGCTGATAAGTAAAATAAAACAAAATGGGTTGAATCGGTTTAATTTTTGACAATACCTACTTATGTAAATAGATTTTTTATGTGGAATGTTGATACGCTCGATACGAGTCGCGAAGCTACATTGCGCAACAGAAGCTCGTGCGGCGGCCGGCGTCTTGCAGAGTCGTGGCGGCGACCGAGCGGCACCGCTCAGAGATGAAACGACTCTTTTCGAACCGTTCATTCATCCGTTCATTCATGCGATCGTTCATATAGTGCGGGGCTACGTTCGAGTGTTCGAAAGGGAAAATTGTGGAAGTACATCGCGGGCCGGGCTAGTGCCGGATTCATTAAACAAGTTTTGGCAAAGGGCTGTTTTCAAGTAAGTTCACGAAATAAAGTTGTGATAATTTTATCATGTGCTAACTATTATTTAAACATTATTCAGTAATTTTTAAACAGAAGTGCCGGTGCAGCCGGGGTAGCCGGGGTAGCCGGGGTAGCCGGAGTAGCCGGTGTAGCTGGAGTAGCCGGGGTAGCCGGGGTAGCCGGGGTAGCTGCGGTAGCCGCTGTAGCTGCGGTAGCCGCTGTAGCAGCGGTGGCAGCAGTGGCTGCGGTAGCCGCTGTAGCAGCGGTGGCAGCGGTAGCAGCGGTAGCTGCTCTAGCTACTCTAGCTGCCGTAGCTGCGGTAGCTGCCGTAGCTGCGGTAGCCGCCGTAGCCGCGGTAGCCGCGGTAGCTGCGGTGGCCGGTGTAGGCAGTATAGCCGGTGTAGCCGAGTGGACTGTGGAGGATGACTAATAGCTCTATCAAAATTTCTTTACTTATTTTTTTTAATAAGCAGCGGTAGCCGCTGTAGCAGCCGTAGCCGCGGTAGCTGCCGTAGCCGCGGTAGCTGCCGTAGCCGCGGTAGCTGCCGTAGCCGCGGTAGCTGCCGTAGCCGCGGTAGCTGCCGTAGCCGCCGTAGCCGCGGTAGCCGCCGTAGCCGCCGTAGCCGCGGTAGCTGCCGTAGCCGCCGTAGCCGCGGTAGCTGCCGTAGCTGCCGTAGCCGCGGTAGCTGCCGTAGCTGCCGTAGCTGCCGTAGCCGCGGTAGCTGCCGTAGCCGCCGTAGCCGCCGTAGCCGCGGTAGCTGCCGTAGCCGCCGTAGCTGCGGTAGCTGCCGTAGCCGCGGTAGCTGCCGTAGCCGCGGTGGCTGGAGTAGCCGCGGTAGCTGCCGTAGCCGCGGTGGCTGGAGTAGCCGCGGTAGCTGCCGTAGCCGCGGTAGCTGCCGTAGCCGCCGTAGCTGCGGTAGCCGCCGTAGCCGCGGTAGCTGCCGTAGCCGCCGTAGCTGCGGTAGCCGCCGTAGCCGGCGTAGCTGCGGTAGCTGCCGTAGCCGCGGTAGCTGCCGTAGCCGCCGTAGCTGCGGTAGCCGCCGTAGCCGCCGTAGCTGCGGTAGCCGCCGTAGCCGCCGTAGCTGCGGTAGCCGCCGTAGCTGCGGTAGCCGCCGTAGCTGCGGTAGCCGCCGTAGCCGCCGTAGCCGCGGTGGCTGGAGTAGCCGCGGTAGCCGCGGTGGCTGGAGTAGGCAGTATAGCCGGTGTGGCCGGGTGGACTGTGGAGGGTGACTGATAACTATATCAAAACTTAATAAATTAAGTAATTATATTTTTTTAAAACGAATCCACATGACTAGGTGCAAAAACCGAGCAAAATCCTGCAAAATGAATTGATCAAAAGTAGATTTTTAATAATAGGTAGGTATGTCAGCCGTCAGCCAGGATTAGTACAAGCGAACGAGTAACGAGTAGTACTAGCGAGTAGCGACGTGCCGCGCTGGGGAGACAATCGACGCGTGGCTCAGACAAGCGTGATTTATTAGAACCACTTAACGGCGAGCGAGGGGGAGGCGGAGGGGGGGGGGGGCAGGCACGTCGCCAGGCTCCAGCGTACGGTGCAATGTAAATGCCACGAGTGTGGACGCACTGTAACGCGTTAGGATGACTAATTGGTATTCTATATTTGAATTTACATAAATGTAATTTGAGTATTTACTACTTTAGGTTGATTAGAAAGACCAGCTTTATTGGGACATGTCGTGTGAGGGGCCACAGTGCACACGGGGCACTGCCAGCCCCGAGCCAGCCCTGGCAGGGGGCGGGGGCGGAGGCAGGGGCTAATTCAGGATAATTCTCGTTGGATTTAGAGATAATGCGCTGGAGAATGTTGATTTGAGTGGCGCCATGGAAATGGCAAGCGGGGTGGCGCGGGGCGCTGTGCTGGTGTGGGGAAAAAAAGTAGCATAGTGTTTTTATTTTCGTGGTGTAACGATTGTAGAATTAATGATCCCACGCTATTTTTTTTATAATAATAAAAAACATTTTTTGGCAGTAGAATGCAACGTTATCTCACAGCAGTGAGGTCACAAAGTAACTGCTCGTAGCTGTTCTATCTGAATGCACGGCAAGGAGAAGCAATTACGCGTGTTCCCGTCGCGCGGCGCAGCACGGGGGGGCGGCTTAGGGGGGGGAGGCGACCTAATGAAGGTTTGCTATTTGCTAATGGAACCTGCAGTTTGCACTCAGATGTCGCTGTCGCCGCTATGAACGCGAAAACCAATCGGAAGCTAAGCTACGCACAATGATAGGAGTGAGTGAAGGAAGAGAACGTGTTGTGCCGACCCCACAGGCAGGAGAATGATACTCGTATGCGCGGCTCGGGCGGCTTAAACAGAAACTAGGACTGAGCTCACCGCTCAATGTTTCATGATCTGCCGCCCCCCCCCCCCCTCCCCCCTCTCTCTCGACATCTCACGAGATAACTCACAATTAAACGAGATCCCTTCAGAAACGCTCGTCGGTTCCATAAACGTTAATTTTTACAGCCTCTTCGGCGCGAGCCAATCACAGCCCGCCCGCAGCTTCAGCTCTGTGTCACTGTGACACTGTGTCACTGTGGCACGGTGACACAACATTATCATATTTCGATTGGACAAAACGGGCTCAACGCTTGATGCTTCAGCATAACACTCGTTCTGAAGCTCCTACTTTGCAAATCTTCAAAGAGCTCCATAGCGAGCGAGTAATGGTCGCGTCCGGGAGTGGCAGAGGCCCCGCGGCGTAATCAAAGCCGAGCACTGAACGTAATCCTGAGTGCCCCATCTCATCGGGATGCCGAGGGTTGAGGATTAGCGCACTCGTTCCACGGCGGAGCGCCACCGCCTCATTCAGAGGCTTAGGAACGATGACGTCGGCTCGTGCTACACGTACAGGGGGTAGGCACGGGGCAGGGCGCCGGTAGCCGAGGACGCGGTCTCTACAGCGGACAGGATAGCTTTCACAAGTCTTCCTGGAGTACAGTTTTTAATCTGCGTCAGTTCGTGCGTGGTACAATGTGCGACATTGCTAAGTATCGGCTCGGTCCCGCAGGCGGACGGCCGCTCTCCCGTAAACCTGTAATTAATTCGCCTCAATTAGCTTTTTGTATAATTAACTTCGTGACTGAGCCTGAGCCTACCTCCCCCCCCCCCATCACCCTCCCCCCCATTCCTGGACAACAGCCGACTGAAACTGAATATTTGTAATTTGTACTTTAGTACTTTGCGTGTAATTGTCATGTTATATTTGAAGATAAAATCTAAATAATGTTTGTTTGTACACTGGGAGTGCCTAGGTACGTTATTAAGTTAATATTGTTATAACTTTGAGAACAATCATACCTATAGGCTTTATTACGTCGTCGGGCGGGGGACTACTCTACGAGCGGAGATCGTATTCATAATGAGAGTCTACAGCCGCACTGTTCTCAAGCACCGATGGTTTCAAAAAATATGTAGAATCACATTTTATCTTCCTTTATGAATAACTTGGAAAAATTATTCAAAAGACAGCTTGCAATAACTCCGTGTCCGGTGTCAGGGCTCCGTCTCCGGCTCCGGGCGACTGCCATCCAGCGGAAGGCTATTTTTCTAAAGTCCCCCCCTCCTGCTCCCTCCCCCCCATCCACCCCCAGCTCGTATAAAACAAGTCGTTCGTCATCGCTCGCGGCGGATTCAATGGAACTGATTGAAAATTTAAAGTCGACCTTTTGGAGCTTCGAGGGTCGAGGGTCGGGGGTCGGGGGTCGGGCGCGGGGGACTCCTCGGCCACTCACGATCATACCTCAGGAGAGATTCCACTTTTAATAGGAACCATGAAAATGGTGGAATTAAAGCGATGGTGGAAAAACCAGAGTGGACAGAAACTGTAACACGTATTTGTGTAACTTAACTGAACTCTTTAATTACCATTTTCACTTGTAACTTTTGATAATTGTCATAAAGTCACACAGATTCTGTCACGCCAATGATGTATGTGCATGACTATTGGATGTCTCCATCCTCGAGCACAACAGACACCACTGTATGAACAGAGCCGACTGAAGCTCGTGCAGTATACATTGGACCGGGCGCCGTGTGCGCAGTGGAGCGCAGGCAGCCTCACCAGCCCGCAGGTCCGACCAGCGCCCCGACTGACGGATCGCCGGAAACGGGCCGAACGACTTCCGCTCTCATTTTTCAATATTATAAAATGGGGAGTCCGAATGAATGAATTCATAACTTTTGATAAAGCCACGGTCGCGCTGAATCGGACCGCTCCTGTTTGTTTCATGAACAGATTGGAAAACAGAGGTCCCCGGTCTATTAGAGAGTTCCATCACTAGTAGTTCCATCACCAGTAGTTCCATCACCAGTAGTTCCATCACTAGTAGTTCAATCGCTAGTAGTTCCATCACCAGTAGTTCGCCCGAACTGATGTTTCGCGATGTCCACGATCCTCGTTATTTTGTCTTCACGCGCTGAAGTTTCGGACACGCCTTATGTACTACATAAGTACATACATAGATAGCTTCAGCTCGACTCAGGGCAAATAAGTTCTAAATGCAACATCAAATGTAAAAACAACCCATGTAACACTTGTTTATCAAATGAACGTTCTCGATTCGTGTCTTGACGCTAGGCGCCCACACCTACGTAGATTGCTCCTAAAAAACAAACATTTCATTATCCTACCTAGACAGGTATTTAAGGTAAAGGCCCTTCTTTTAAGAATGTTTTTTTTTTCGACTTTGGAACCCAATGTCTTTACAACCCCTTCACCGATTACGACTGCAAGCGGTGCCGGTGTCCGTCACGTGGACACGTGAGGATGCGAGGCCCACCCCGCGGCGGAGCCCTCGGGCTCCCACAGCCACCGCCTCTCTGGACGTCCTTCCCTCGATGAAGCGGCGCTCTTCGTTCACTTCTCACTTCATGGATCCAAGTCGCCAGGAGCAGGAGCACTCACCGAGCAGAAGGAAGAAGAAGAGCAGAGAGAGAAGAAGGGGGCGCCGGCTCGCCGCCTGAGGGGAGGGGGCGCGCGGCATGCTGCGGCGGGGGGGGCTGCCACTCGTCATCGCGGGCCGGGCATCTGCAACAAATTATGATAAGACTTTGATGATATGCGATGTGTTATCCTTACTAATAGGTTTAGTATATAGTTTTCATCGAGATGATGTTTGGAATCGTAATTCTTAGGAGTTTGTATTTGCTATAATTATTTATATTATATAAATTCCGTTAATTCCGTTGTGATCGGTGGTTGTGCGTAGCGTGTGGAGCGGACGGCCCCGTGTACGAGCCGGGGGGGGCTGCGTGCGGAGCGAGAGTCGAGTGGAAGGAAGCATCTAGCGAGCTTCCGCGGGAGGGGGGGGCTGAACACAGCACGTGATGGGGCTCAACAAGCAGTCTATCTAAGTCTATCTTTAGTGTATCAATTTAAATTACATTAAAATGATCGATAACATTAATAGCCCGGATCGTGTTGTGATGCTCGCACAGTTAGCGGTACTCACAAAATTTCTAAAATATTATAAGGTCGATCAAGTTATATCCTAGTACCTTGGCATTGGGAATTAATCCAACTTTATCGATATTTTTTTTTGATGTCCCGCTGCGGCCCGGTCCCGGCCCGGCCCGGCCCCGGCGCGGACCCTCACCCCTTGTTATTACTCTAAGTTCGCTCCGTTGTTATCGGAGGGAAAACTTTTATTTTAGAAATTTCTTACAAGTTAATGAGTTCCTCTTTTTCTAATTCTGAATAATGGATATTTTAATTTACGAAAGTAGCTTTGTAATTTGTTAACTGAACTCCGTGAGAGAGAAAGAGAGAGAGTGGAACGAGAACTCGACGTAAAACGCGCAAACACTCACTTACAAAGAGCACTCAATTAAACAGTAAAAGGCTAACTCGAGCGTCGAGCGCTCGAGCACCGCGAGTCGAGCACTCGAGCGCGGCGACGCCGTAGCACGGAGCAGTAGCGCTCCTCCCGGGCCCGGCCGCCGCCGTTCGGGCCGAGGCGGGACGCGGTACCGACCGATACCATATATTTAATCGTAGTCCAACAAACTGATGACCGGGTCCCGACGTCGAGGTCATTAGATGAGGCACCGTGCCCACGTGGGACCTCCTGTACTAATGTTATCGTGCTCGAGTCGCAACTGCCCCGTACCCGCCGGGGCGGGGTGGAACGACCGTGAACGGGGTGCGAATAGTGCCCGTGACGTCACCGCTGCACTCGTACTACATTCAACCTGCCGTGATTTATAAAAAGTCAATGTGCCTAGGACAGCGCGCCTTCAGTCGGGATACGAACCTTGGTGCGCCGTGCCGGGGCGAGAGCCGATATTTGTAAATACAATCGCGTTTGAAATGGCTTCTGGGGCTTACAACTTTCCAAATCAGGTGTTAGATCTACGGGGAGGTGGGGGGGGGCGGGGTGTCACACTCGCACTTAGCGGTAGTTTTGTTGTGCTCGAGTTGTTAGCTCGGTGTGCTGTCGTCGACATACTGAGTACTGGTTGTCCCCTCCCCCCCCCCCCGTCAGGGCCGTGTCTCAGCGATTTGGTCCTATCGCAAGTACCGGTTGTCACAGTGCGAATAAATAGGTTCGGGACCGCCTCGGGCCCGGCGCGGTCCCGCGGGAGCCGTCGCCGGAAGCGGCGGGTTTATGGCTAATGGGCACTCGCGTTTACGGCGACTAGTTTACGACGCGGCGCCGTAAACACTATGTGCCCCCCCCCCCCCCCCCCCCCCGCACCCCCGGCCGGTGCTGCCAGACGATAGTGACCCTGGTTCGCCGGCCTTGGAAGTTATGCTTTAATTATTTAAAATGTTCTGGTCGGTGATGCACTTTAATCGCTTCGGTCGCACGAATGTATGAATTATGCAAAATTAATAACAGGTAGATAGATACCTAATGATAACTGTGTGGAGCAGTAGGTGCACTGGGGGGGGAGGGGCGACCTTCGAATGTAGTTTTTGCGAAGTTATAATTTGAAAAAGATTTTCATAATACTTACTAGGTCCCTACCTATTTATTCTAAAAAGAGAATTCCCGATCCGACCTGAACTCCGTTTATCCGGTTCGGTGGCTCGACTCGCCGCGGGGGAGGGGGACGCGGCGGGAGGAGGGGGGGACTGGAATAAACATGTTTTTCTCATTCAGGAGCCATGCAAAATCAGGAAGAATATTGTTCCTCTTTTCGTTCCCGAGTCCCGCGGTCGGGGGGAGGCAGCCCCGCACCCCCGCGCCAGGACGTGCTACATCGTGCGAGATCCTCCGAGTGCGCGGTCACCGCGAGTCGCAAGCTCAGCTCGGCGCCGTCACGTGCGAATCGCGATATCACGTGAACTCCTTTAGTTTCCGAACCGACATTAGCATAGCCGCCTTATTGTGATTTACATAACAGCTCGCTGCCGCGCCCGCACTGCGCTCGAGCATGATGAAGTCGTGCGAGACCGATGCACCGCGGGGGCGGGGCGGGGGCCGGGGGCCGGGGCGCAGCACTCCGCCCGCGCGGTGGGAGACGAGTCTCACGTCGTATTCGCCTACTTTTCTAAAACCCGATACCCCAAAGGCAGTTACGGAGTCGATGAATTTATCCATCAACCGATTATTAAAAAACAACCATCACAATATTCGTAAAACAAGATTCTCGATCGATCATTTTCATTAAACATTGCGTGTATTATAAATGCAAATGGACGCATATTTCAGGACATTTAATATTTTTAATTTTTCAAAAAAATGTTCAAAATGAGGGGTCAATGTTTGCATGGAAACTTTTTAACGGGTGGTGCGCTTGGTCTGAATTTTGGTTTGGATGCAAATTTAATGGATCCAATATTTCTGGATTCTGGATAAAATAACCCTCTAAAAAGGGTAAAATGGGGTGTCAAAATTAGTAAGTATGGTTATTTTTATGAGTTGCGAATAAGAGATATCCCACGCGGGCGAAGTCGTGGGCGACAAGCTAGTATTGAATAAAAAAATCGACTCAATAGTTTTAACACATTATCCTGCATTTAGATTTCAACCTTCACTCGTAAGCTATAGGAAATACTTTTCAAGTCAATTGGCGCGTCGCCTGTGACCCCTCGACCCCGGAGTCCGGAGCGACGTGCGCCGCAGGTCAAAGTGGAATGTTCATTCATTCATTCATTCAATTCGATATAATAGTCACTCGAATTCAGGTTAAGTTCTATTGCACTCAATATAAAGCTCTATAATGACGTCAACGTAGGTACTACTATTGTGATATCTTTATTCATTGTAAGTGAATGATTATTTTAAACAGGTGATGAGATTAAGTTTTATTGTTCATTTAATCTAGCGGTCGAGTGCGCGTGCGCAGTGTCTGATGTGCCGACTGATAGCCGCGTCTGTTGTTCCGAGTGACTGAACTCGCGTGTTTTGATCAAAATACCGACATCTTCTATTAATAAATAAATGTATAAGTCCCGACTGATTTGAATAGATCCAACGCACAGCCTAAACCGTAAAGACATACAGACTTGAAATTGGGAGAGTATGTTTGTCTCGGTAGGTAGACGCTCATTAAGAAGGGATTTATGGAAATTCCACTTTTAAGGGGGTGAAAAGGGGTGAATGTGTTATGCTATTTTCATGAAACTTTGTTTGTGTAATGTAAATACAAAACAAATGTACACGTGTTTGAAGATTTGTCAAAATAACCCTCCAAAAAAGGTTAAATGTGTTGTCAAAGTTTTTTTAACGAGTTGTGTGATTTGTTTAAAACTCTGTTAATATGTAAAAGGAAAATAAATGGACTCATATTTAAAGGTTTTCGAAAAAGACACAAAGGGAAAAAGGGTGTCAAAGTTTGTATAGTCTTTTTAACGAGTGTTGTGATTAGTTTTAAAATCGGTTAGATACATAAATGCAAAAATAAATAGACACATATTTTATGGTTTTCCAAAATGACTCTCACAATGGGAAAAAGGGGTGTCAAAGTTTACCTATACCTATAGAACTTTTTGGGGAGAAATGTAATTAGTTTGAAACACAATTTAGATACTTAATTCTTAATTTACTTTAATTCGCGGGCAACCACTAGTTAAATTATAATGGGACTTTGTTTTTTTTTATTTCGAAAAATTTTCTCATATACTCCTACTTGTCTAATAACAATAAATAAATAAATAATAAATAAAAGAATTTATTTGTATTACTTACCATTGTACTGGATGTGACCTATCATAACATCCATCGACAGAATGTTCAACTTTAGCAGAACTCTAATCAAAATATCAACGAACGTTGTCAACTAATACAATATTCATTAGAAATATTTTCAATTATTATTACAATGTCTGTATACATAACGGTTACTAGCGCGCGCGCGCGGCTCCGCTCGCGTCCGCTCGGGGTGTGCGGGGTGCGTGCGGGGTGCGTGCGGCGTGCGTGCGGGGTGCGTGCGGGGTGCGTGCGAGGTGCGTGCGGGGTGCGTGCGGGGTGCGTGCGGCGTGCGTGCGGGGTGCGTGCGGGGTGCGTGCGAGGTGCGTGCGGGGTGCGTGCGGGGTGCGTGCGGGGTGCGTGCGGGGTGCGTGCAGTGCACCAGCGATACACGAAATGCTACGGACGTTCTGGAAACCGGAGATTCACCTCGAGGGGCTCTCACTGCACACGAGCGGGGTGCGAGGAACTAGAGTCGTGAAAACTACTGAACGAGAGAAGGTCGATACGTTTCCGTTTCCGGACTCGCTGCACGGTAGCGAAAATCTATTTTTAGCACTAAAATTGGATTTTTTTAGAACGCAATCAAAATTTAATAAAAAAAAGATTCTCAAATATAAATCGTCTATCGCCTTTGCCTTGAAACTGGATGTGAATATAGCAATATAACTTACCGAGCTGGGTATACATGGTAGGTCGGTCTCGCGCCTGCGTGCCGACTGCGTGCCGACTGTGCCCCGCGCCGCGCGCGCGCGCCTACTATATACCCGCGCCGCCCAGCGTCAGCACCGCTGATAACTCGTTATTTATTTATAATTTGTATTGTTCATAATATACACTTTTAATTACGAATTTTGGGTGTTCGCACCATAATATTATGTATTCCCATAGAATTCATTAAAACTATCTTTTAATCGATCCGGATCTCCGTTAAATGTAAAATAATATCTTTAGTTGAATCGCATTTAAAAAAAAATTTCGTGTATTATCAATATTATGTAAGTACGAAATGAATAAGTGTAATGAGTATTTAAATCTGAAATATTAAAACAATAATACCGGGTACATTTCGTATTAATTTATATTTATCAATGTACAGATTTGTGATCATCTCATTATGAGCAGAGCCGCGCGCGCAGACAGGGGGGCCGGGGCGCGCGAGGGCCGGGGGGTGGGGCGGTGACTCACGGCGGAAAATAATTAGCAACTTTAGGTCTCGTGTTTCGATGGATACACTTGAGCTAATCTGAGTCGGTCGCATCGGAAATTTTTGTAGTTTTGATTACGATCAAAAACATCCAGTTTTATTGTGCGGAAGACATCGCGCTGGCGTCATGCAGGCCCGGAGTACTACGTGCGGCCCCTGCTTCTGCTGCCTGCACCGCGGGGCCGGGGGCGGGGGCGGGGGCCGGGGGGGGGGGCTTGCGGTACTTTCTCACCGACGACGGGTAACTTACCGAATGCGTCTCTAGGACTGGGTGTTCCGTTCATTCTCACCGGGTCGAGTGCGCTGGGCCTATTTATATTTGAAACTGAAAGGGCAGAGGTGCTCAACTTTACGAGGGCTTTAAATGCTTCGTTTATGAGTTTTGTTCCGCGCACCGCACGTCTGGAACCGGCGACTAGTCTCGCGACGAACGACCGTTCCTTCTCTAACACGATTTATATCCGGAAGAGATGGAGAAGCCGGCGTTATCTTATCTGATAACGGAACGTTTCTTTGGTTCTAAACGGAAAGTTTCCTCTGTTTTTAATGAACCTACTCGATAAAGCGTCATCGATCGTCTCGCTCGAGATCGAATCGAATGGTCATTTCCGAACGGTCCCGACCGAGCCGTCTCCGCTCGCTCCACTGCGAGACCCGAAGACCTCACGACCGGAACGAGGAGAACGATCCCACCGAGTACCGAGGAGAACGAACCCGACGGTCCCGCTGGCGACGCGGTCTTCCGCTCCGAGGAGGGTGGCGGAGCTGCAGGCACCGACGAAGGCGACGGAGCGATCCGACGGTCCCGATCGAGAACTATGTATTGCCAATAAGTTCTCGATTGAAAGGCGACGGAGGTCCTGTCTGAAGGTGGAAGGGGCTAGCACATGAGAGCGGCGGAGAGGCGCTGACGGCCCGGCGCTGCCGACCGGCGCCCCCGCCTGCAGCTCCGATAACCCTTCGAAACGACGCTCGCGTCATTTCCCACTCTCACCGTCGCGAGCGTCCGATGTGTGCCCGAAACTTTCCCTCGCGCGGAGGTCGGCACTTCACCTTCAAAATATTCCCAAACAAATACCTATCACTTTCAAAAACACAGTCACCTTCCAAATAAACCTAATCAAATATCACCTTCAAAATCAAGTGACCTTCGAACGAAACACAACCTCATAAAATGTAACCTTCAAAATCAGTCACCTTCAAATCCTAATACCTACTGCACTGCACAGTGTGTCCGAGCGAGCGGTGACGCGGCGCGGCGCCGCACGGTGCGCCGGCGCCGTGATAGATCGCATCGCGAGCGGCGGGCCTGCCTCTGCCTACCCCCGGCCGGCAGCCGGCCTGCCCCTCCCCTGCCTACTCGTAGCTACCGTACCTTTCTACGATTTGAGTGAAAATTACTTTACTTAACTCGTAGGTACTTCTCGAATGACTACTTGTACTTATCTTTTACTAGCGGTCCGGCCCGGCTTCGGTCGGGTATTTAACGAAAATTTCATAGTAGATTAGTAGACAAGGGCTGTAAGGCATCAATTGCAGCCCGATATATTTAGGCGCCCGAGCGTAGCGAGGGCGCCTATAGTTCGAGGGTGCAATTGATGCTTACACCCGAGCTAACTACTTTGCTTTACATCTCGATTGTGAGGTAAGTAGAAAAAAACCGGCATTACAAGAATAAAACATTTTAAAGTAAAAGTTTTCTATTCCCGCCTTTTTTCACCTACAAACCCCATTTGGGGGTAATAAGGACCTACTTACCGAATATGAGAGATGTAAAAATTATTATACACACACATAAACCCGTCTATTTGCGTCAGGTTACTAAGAAAATAAATTATAAAGAGTGTCGTCCCGTACGCGCCCCGTGACGCCCACATCGCACGGTGCCGGCGAGTAGCGAGCCGACAGGTGAGCGGCTACCACGCTACTTTTTTCTTTCGTGTATTCCCTTATTACTAACTTTTATTTTACTTACATTTTTAAACTCGTGATATCTTTCGAATGAAATGAACTTAATATCATCGGATCGTCAGGAAATTTGTGAACTTTTCTCAAATTACTTTAGCTCGGTTTATGAAAACCCCGAACAATTAACTAAATTAACCTGTGCGTCTAATAACCGTAGTGCTGCTATATGCGATGTAGTTATCACTAAATACGAGATTCTGCGTAAAATAGCTCGTCTTGATCCTAACAAAGGTGCTGGTCCAGATGGAATCCCCCCTCATTTCATTAAAAGATGTGCCAGGTCACTATGCACTCCTCTCTGCATTATTTTTAATGCATCACTTCAGGCTGGGGTTTTCCCATGCATATGGAAAACAGCCCACGTTACTCCGATCTTTAAATCGGGAGATAAATCTTGCTGCGAAAATTACCGACCTATCAGTATACTTTCATGTTTCGGTAAGCTATTTGAATCACTGGTATATGACTCTCTTTACTATCACTTAGAGCCACTTTTGTCACCTCGTCAACATGGATTTATCAAAAAAAGATCCACGACCTCAAACCTCTTGGAGTACAAAAATTACCTGTGTAGTGCATTTGCGAAGACTGGCCAGGTTGATGCTGTCTACACGGATTTCTCCAAGGCGTTTGATAAAGTGAATCATTCGGCATTGTTAGCGACGCGAGCAATACAATAATGTGTACCTACCTAATTGTAATTATATTGTATCGTAAATTGTGCTAGGAGCGCGAGGGGTATGTAAGACGCGCGGGGAAGGCTCCCGTGTGCGCAATTAATAAAATAAAATAGGGTAGTCAGTCGAACTAATACAAGCCTAGCGCGCGGGCGCCGTGTGCTCCCTTCCTTTAAATTTGTAATTATCAGTTTTTTCTTCGCGAATAAACCATATTTTCGTACCCAGTGTTTTGACTAAAACATTCCACGATCCAACTTATCACCATTTCATACCTGCACCGCCTTCATTGGTCTTCGAGCCTGATCGTAAATGTACCACACACCGCCGAATAGCAAAAAAATGGTGAACACCCGCAGTACCGCGCGGAATGAAAGTCAAGTGAAGGACAAAGCAAAATTGCAGACCAAAATGGAAATCGACGATGGAATTTCAAAAGTGATCGATAATCCAACACAACCTGGAACTAGTGCTGAAAGTACTAAAAAAGGAAAGGCGATAGAAAGTGAAAAACATACCATACAGTCGCAAATATCGAAATCTTTGAAAACTAGAAGGACATCATCGTCATCATCTGCGATATTAGCTGAGAAGAAAAAACTCGAACTGGAAGCTGCAAAGGAAAAGGCTCGTATTCAAATGGAATTAATCGACAAAAAATTAGCAGCTGATTTGGCAGCTGTTGAAGCCCAATACAGTCCACAAGCATCGGAAGCCGACAGCCAGAGTGATGGCAAAGACATCGAAAAGTGGCTCGAGCGCAGTCAGCAGGAGCTGGAGAAACAGAAAGCCCGCGATCATGGAACAATTAGGGGTTCACTGTTTCCGCCGCCGGAGGTCGACGGCACTAACGTACCAGTACAACAGCTGGCCAGCGCACTAAGGGACCTGGTTGTATCTACTGCAGCCAATAGCCAAAATACGAACCTACTTAGCCGCATCAGCACACCAAAAGAACTTCCACTATATTTTGGTGACCCTATGGAATGGCTGTCATTCAAAAACGCATACGAGGAATCCACGAACATATGCAACTTTAGCGAAAAGGAAAACCTGTGGCGGTTACGAAAATGTCTACGTGGTTCTGCTAAAGAAGCAGTGTCATCACTATTGATAAGCACTACTTCGCCGGAAATAGTAATGTCCACACTTGAACTACAGTATGGAAACCCGGACATTATTATATCAAGAATCTTAAGTGACATTAAAAAGCTTAATCCACTACCGCAAGAATATTATAAGGACATGGTTACGTTTTCCGTGAAAATAAAAAACTATGTGTCGTCGGTGCGAGAACTAAAACGGGAAGAGTACCTACAAGGAGTCGGCGTGGTGAATATCATACTTACAAAGTTACCTACAGTGCTACTGTCTAAATGGGCGGACTATAGTTACCCGCTTATAACTGAACGTAAGAAAGCTAGACTGGATATTTTATCAGAATTTTTAAGTGAGGAAGCTATCAAGATATCTACGTGCAGTGCTAACCTGATACACCAGAGATGGGATAATAAACGAAAAAACAGTGAAAATAATCCTGCTTACAGTCAAACCGTTCTGGTACAAACAGAAAAACAAAGTGACCAGAAGTGCCGTTATTGTCGTGGCTCAGTCCATAAACTAACGGACTGCAAGAAGTTCAAAAGATCATTACGTAAGGATCGGTGGGCATATGTGAAGCGCGCAGGTATATGCTACAAGTGCTTGTTATCACAGCACGACCGGCAGACCTGCCCGGCCGCCGCCTGCGACGTCGACGGCTGCGGCGAGTCCCACCACCGTCTCCTGCATTACGTACCGAGCCCGCGGCACGATAACGGTGCGGCGACAGTGCAACCAGTGGAAACGTCGACAACAACAGAGACTGAAACTCCAGTGGAAAACGTTAATCATATTAATACTACATCGAACAGTACAGTGTTATTAAAAGTGGTACCTGTAGTCATTTACGGACCTAACGGTAAATTCAATAGTAGTGCCTTGCTAGACGACGGCTCCACCGTATCAATGATAAGTGCGAGACTAGCGGCGCGCGCGGGTCTGCGCGGGCGCAAGCTGTCGATGCGAGTGCGCGGCGCCTGGGACAATACGGAAATATTGTGTGACACGGAACTAGTGGACTTGACTTTATCGAACAAAAATGGTGATAAATATAATATCAGTGTACGCAGTGTGAATGAACTTAGCTTACCTAAACAAGATTTAACTGTAGTGAAATGTGAGAACTATAATTACTTACACAAACTTAAAGATGAACTGATATCCGGTATGAACAAACCGGAAGTGCTCATAGGACAGGACAATTACCAGTTAATGTTGCCTTTGGAAGTGATAGTAGGCAGGCCGAGCGAGCCGTGCGCCACCCGCACGCCCATGGGCTGGAGCCTGCACGGCAAGGTGCCACACGTACCTACATCCACGCATCAAAACCATTCTACTCTCTTCTTGAGCACCAAAGACGACTCTTATGAAAATGATGATGACGGTGAGGTCGCCTGCAACCTCCGTGAGCTTCATGACGATGTACGACGCTACTTTTCAATGGAATCAATGGGAGTGTCTGCCGCAAATCCACGGCAGAACTCTGATGACCAGCGAGCTACGCATCAATTGGAACGAACGGCCACGCTCATTAACGGCAGGTGGCAAGTGGGCTTACCCTGGAAAGACGTCAACTGCTCAATGCCTGACTCACTACCTACGGCTATAACTCGACTCAAGGGAGTAGAACATAAAATGAGAAAAAACAAGGAATATGCACAAAGATACCACGAACGAGTACAGCATTTACTAAAAAATGATTATGCAAAAGAATTAGTTAATACTGAAAATACACAAAAAACCTGGTACTTACCCCATTTTGGTGTTGACAACCCTAACAAAAAGAAGCTACGATTGGTGTTCGACGCGGCAGCGACTACTTCAAAACTATCACTAAATGACTATCTACTTAAGGGACCCGATCTACTCATGTCACTATTTGGAATAATGCTACGGTTTAGAGAAAACAAAATAGCAGTAATGGGAGATATAAAAGATATGTTTTTACGAGTGAAAATTTGTCCTGCTGATCAAAACGCCCTACGATTTATATATAAAGGCGACCCAAACAAAGATTACGACCCTGAATTGTTACAAGAACCGATAAGGACATACGCGATGACGTCACTGATATTTGGTGCTAACTGTTCTCCATTCATCGCGCAATTTGTTAAGAATAAGAACGCCCAACGCTTCGAATCGACGATGCCTACAGCCGCTGCAGCTATATATACACAACATTATATGGATGACTACATACAAAGCCTACCTGACGAGCAAACGGCGATTCAGCTAATAAAAGACATTATCTATATTCATTCGCAAGGTGGTTTTCAAATATGTAACTGGATTAGTAACAGCGAAGCAGTACTTGACAGCGTGCCAAAAGAAACTCTTGGCACCTCGGCTGTAAGGTTCAAAATGGGCCAGCAATACGACGGGGAACGAACGCTTGGACTTTTATGGCACACCGATGATGACACCTTGAGGTTCGACCTATCATTCAAAAAGGTACCCGAAGACATAATTAACGGAAATAAAATACCATCAAAAAGAGAAATGCTACGAGTCATAATGTCTATTTTCGATGTATATGGATTTTTATCACCGTTTACAATCAATGGAAAAATAATCTTGCAAGAGACATGGCGCCTAAATATCAGCTGGGACGAACCAGTCAATAAAGAAATATATAATAAGTGGCTAAAATGGATATGTTTGTTAAAATCAGTTAGCAAAATAAGATTACCGAGGTACTATCCAGCAGCTACGGCGAGAGCGAACGAAATGGAAAATAAAACTTACCTGCTGTCGTCGCAGTCGCACCTACAGGATTCGAGTACATTTGCTACGCTCGTAGCGGACCATGAGTGCGCTACGACTTCTACACATGCTACGCCGTCGCTTTCTACTAGAACTTGTTATACAAACCTACAATTGCATATATTTTGCGACGCATCAACAAAGGCATTCTGCGCTGTAGCTTACTGGCGGTGGACAGATAACAAGTTGAACGCACACGCAGCATTCATTGCGAGTAAGTGTCGCGTAGCAGGGAATAAACCGGTTACTGTACCGCGTTTGGAATTACAAGCTGCAGTATTGGCGGCTAGATTAGCAAGCACGATTACCAAAGAACACAAGATGACCGCAGAGCGTCGGGTATTCTGGAGTGATTCAACAACAGTTCTTCAATGGATTAGAAATGATTCTCGATGTTACAAGACGTACGTAGCGAACCGCTTGGGAGAAATAGACGAGCTTACAAAAATAGATGAATGGCGTTACGTCCCCACCAAGTTAAATGTGGCTGACATCGCTACCAGAGAAACTTACGACAGCTCAGTTCTTCAAAATGAATGGTTACATGGACCTACCTTTTTACGAGAAAATTGTGATCAATGGCCGCTGGACGTCGTCGAACCTGTGAACAAAGAATCTCAATTGGAAAGTGTCAATATTATAAATATGGAAAATAATAACCTACCTGTACCTACGCCTAGCAAATTTTCTTCGTGGCTACGCTTACAGCGCGCGACGTCGCGAGTACTTACCTTTATTCAGAAGGGACTGGAGGCCATACATAGAAAATTTGGACAGAAAAATCTTACCACTCTGCAGGATGACGTCATGGAAACAGCTGAGCGCCTACTACTACGGTACTCGCAGGCTCAGTCATTCAGCGAAGAGCTTACGCTACTAAAAGGGTCTGGAAACTTACCTTCTACCAGCAAACTACTTATCCTTTCACCTTACCTCGACGCATACGGGGTTCTTCGGGCTGGTGGACGGATCGACGCTGCTGCCGACGTGCTCCCAGGGGTGAAGAGACCTGCAATACTAGATGGAACAGAATATATTACTCGTTTGATTGTGAGACATTACCATGTCAATGCTGCGCACGGAAACCAAGAGACGGTAGTAAACGAGATAAAACAAAAATATTGGATAATAAGATTACGACCTACTGTCAAAACTGTGGTGGCACAGTGTATGCTATGTAGATTACGGAAATGTAAGCCAGAAATACCAAGAATAGGTGACTTACCTCATGCTAGAATGGCTCATCATAAACCTCCATTCACCTTTTGTGGAGTCGACTTGTTTGGCCCCTTGGAGGTCACTGTTGGGAGACGCCGCGAACTAAGATATGGAGTCCTATTCACATGTCTTACTGTAAGAGCCATACACATAGAAATAGTTTGTTCACTAACTACAGATTCGTTTATCATGGCTCTGCGTCGCATGGCTGCTCGGCGAGGATGGCCACAACAACTTTACTCAGATAACGGCACGAATCTTCGAGGAGCACACGCTGAACTGAAAAGGTCTATACATGAATTGAACGAGAACGATTTAAAAGACGAAGCAATAAATCACGGTACCAAATGGACATTCATACCGCCGGCAAGCCCACACTGGGGTGGGGCTTGGGAGCGGCTCATCCGGAGCGTGAAAACGTCACTAAGGGTTGTGCTGAAAGAAAGAGCTCCTCGTGAAGAAGTATTGAGCACGCTGCTGGCTGAAGTAGAAAACATTGTCAACAGCCGACCGCTGACCCACGTATCTGTCGAACCAGGAAGTGTAGAAACACTTACTCCGAAACATTTTTTACTCGGAACATCCTTAGAAGCGCCGCAGATAGGCAAATTTGATGATACTGACCTGTACTTACGGAAACAATGGCGAACTTCGCAGCGGTTAGCGGATATGTTTTGGAACCGATGGATAAAGGAAGTGCTACCAGATTTATTACCACGAAAGAAGTGGAACAAAGAAAAAAGACCCTTGCAAGTGGGAGATCTTGTGTACGTAATCGACCCAAACAGCCCCAGGAATAGGTGGCCCAAGGGTTTGATACAAGAGGTATACCCTGGAAAAGACAAAAGAATCCGGATGATAAAAGTAAAGACTAGCACAGGAGTTCTCTCTCGATCAGCTGCGCGCGTCGCTCGAATCCCGTTAGCTGATGAGTGCTGCTAGCAGCACTGGGGTGGGGCGTGTTAGCGACGCGAGCAATACAATAATGTGTACCTACCTAATTGTAATTATATTGTATCGTAAATTGTGCTAGGAGCGCGAGGGGTATGTAAGACGCGCGGGGAAGGCTCCCGTGTGCGCAATTAATAAAATAAAATAGGGTAGTCAGTCGAACTAATACAAGCCTAGCGCGCGGGCGCCGTGTGCTCCCTTCCTTTAAATTTGTAATTATCAGTTTTTTCTTCGCGAATAAACCATATTTTCGTACCCAGTGTTTTGACTAAAACATTCCACGATCCAACTTATCACCATTTCATACCTGCACCGCCTTCAGGCATTATGCATCAAACTTTGCTCGTACGGAATCCATGGTAACCTCTTGCGTTGGGTAGAGTCATACCTCTACCGAAGAAACCAACTTGTGGCTATTAAAGGGTTTACTTCGTCGCCTGTCGTTGTAACATCTGGGGTACCCCAAGGTTCCCACCTTGGTCCATTGTTTTTCGTAACTTTTATTAATGATCTGGTTGATAGACTCAGGAATCCCTGCTTGTTATACGCCGATGATTTAAAGGTGTACTCTACCATATCCTGCATTGATGACTCTGTGGTCCTTCAGACTGATCTGGATGCCATCAATGAATGGTGTAACATTAATCTGATGTTCTTAAATGTTAATAAATGCTTCGTAGTTTCTTTTACAAACAAGAAACAAAACATTTTTGCAAGCTACAAGCTGAAGGACCATGTTCTCGAAAGGAAATCTGCGATTAGGGATCTCGGAGTTATTTTCGATGAAAAACTTAGTTTCCATGCCCACTACGACTATGTCTCGGCCAGATGCTCCAAGCTTCTCGGCTTCATAACTAGGTCCACAAGAGACTTCAAGGACCCACGGAGTCTCATCTGTCTATACCACTCACTTGTTCGCAGTATTATGGATTACAATGCAGTAGTTTGGTCTCCTTTCTATAAGGTTCACATCGAGCGCCTCGAGAAAATTCAGAAAATATTTCTTAGAATTTTGGGGTATAGATACGGCATAAATCGAACTCTAACAACTTATGATGAAAAACTAAGTTACTTCAAATTCATGTCTCTTGAAACCCGTCGTCAGTACCTCGACATGATCACTTTTTTCAAAATAATTCACTCTACAATCGATTCTCCTGTGTTACTATCTTCTATTAGTATTAATACCAGGCTGAGATCTCGACAACCTTTTCAATATACTTTTGCCCTACAGATTCATACTAATAATACTTCTTATTACAACCCTATGGTCAGAATGTGTCGTCAGTATAATGATCTTTTAATTAACAATAGTGATAATATTGATATTTTTAATAATAGAATATTTAAATTTAAAAAAGACATTGAAACCATTCTCATTAAGGAGAGTGGTCTAAATTTTTTGTAACTGTTATTATCTACTTTTTTCTCTTTCTTACTTTTTCTTTTTATTGTAAAAATATTATCGTACATTAATTTTACTCGTGCTTTAAACATGTTTAATGTTCGTCTCCAATATTTGGATACACAGATCTGCTCTGTATAAATCATGCTATGTACACATACTTAGGGATACAATCTAGATCATAATATTGTGTCTTTCTATTTTTAATGCTTTGATTGTGTTCTGTTTTGTGTGCTTAATAATAAATAAAATAAAAAATAAAATAAAATAAAGAATGGAAAATCCGAATTAGATCATTCAAAAAGTTATGTAAAGGTATTGAAGCTATTTTAAATATGAAGTATTTTATAAATAATGGAAAATCCGAATTAGATCATTCAAAAAGTTATGTAAAGGTATTGAAGCTATTTTAAATATGAAGTATTTTATAAATAATATTATGGTATTATATGTATTAAGTATAGATAGGATTAGTACCAAGATACAAAATTAAAGAGCCTTTTCTTTTTCATGGCAATACTTGGAGTGAAGTCTACAAACTGGCCGAACTGGGACTAAGTAAGGTTATTCAATGGCTAAATACTAACATTTTATCGCTCAACACCACTAAAACCAACTTCATAAATTTTTCGATTAGAGATGATTCTCAACCCGACAATAGCTTATCAATCACAGCACACTACTGTGATAATAGCGAATCAAATAACTGTAATTGTCAAAAAATAAACCGTGTTAACACAACCAGGTATTTAGGAATTATGTTAGATAAAAATCTTTCTTGGTACCCTCAATTAGAACTGGTTGCAAACCGTGCTAGAAAACTGATATGGATCTTTAAGTATCTACGAAACATTGCCGATAAAAACTTAGTCACATACATCTATATAACGTTAGTTCAATCTATTTTGCTATACTGCATTCCAATCTGGGGTGAAACCTATAAAACTAATTTCATCAGTATTGAACGTGCTCAAAGAACCATTTTAAAAGTAATGCTACATAAGAAAAGAAGACATAGTACAGCCAAACTATACAATGACGCTGATGTCCTAACAGTCAGACAATTATATATATTGCAATGCATACTTAAAATTCATAAAAACTTAAAATTTGATCCAGATAATGCAAAAAAACGTAACAAAAAATCAATCATTAAATCAATCCTAACAAGAACAAAAATGGCATCAAAGCAATTCACTGCTCAATCCACACACTTATATAAACAGGTAAATAACAAACTCAACATCTACATACTACCCTATCATCATCTTCCTGCCCTTATCCCACGTTATGTGGGGTCGGCACAACATGTGATCTTCTTCCATTTCTCTCTGTCATTCGTCATTTCAGTACTCACTCCTTTCTTACCCATGTCATCTTTCACACAGTCCATCCATCTTTTCTTTGGCCTACCTCTACCCCTGTATCCATCTACATTCATACCTAACACTCTCCTTGTCACATGGCATTCATCTCTTCTCATAACATGTCCATACCACGCTAACCTATTACTCCTCATCTTTTCTGTCACCGGTGCCACTTTCAGACTTCCTCTGATATACTCATTCCTTATTTTATCCATCCTTGTCACTCCACACATCCATCTCAACATTCGCATCTCCGCCGCATGCACTCTTTTTCCGTCCGTTCCCTCGATGGCCCAACATTCAGACCCATACAATACGACAGGTCTTATGATCGTTTTGTAGATTTGCCCCTTAAGTTTAAGGGGCATTCTCGGATCACACGTGGTTCCTGTGACCTGTCGCCATTTCATCCATCCCGCATTTATTCTATTTCTTACATCCCGATCAATCTCACCATCATTCTGTACTACTGAACCGAGGTACCGAAAATTGGAACAGACCGGTAGGGATACACCATCTAAGGCAATAGGGGTAAAACTAGAGGGACCACCGAAGTCGCAGAACAAGTGCTCGGTTTTTGTTCTGCTGATCTTCAATCCGACACTCTCCAGTTTACCTTGCCATTTTCCCAGCCTGTTCTGGAGCTCGGTTGCGTTTTCCCCGACAAGAACAATGTCGTCGGCGAACAGCATACACACATACTACCCTATACAGAATGTAAAAAAAAGGTAACAATATGGCTAAAAACACTAAATTATCATCAAACTGAGGAGCTATTTGCAAAAATAATATAAACAAAATAAACTCCGCTCACTTACATATTTTATACCTACCCACTTTTAACACGAGATAAAAGGACCTTTGACACACCTAACATCACTTAGTGCGTTTACCTACTTTTTCTGCTTGTAAAAAATCACAAATTTACCTACCTAATTAAGTTAGTACCTAGTTTTACACCTATCATTATAAATTATATTACTTACTTTAAATTATCTACCTACCTACTACAAGTGTTCTCATTTAAGTTGGACCACAGAAAAGAGGGGACTTCTCTAATACAGGTCTTGGAGACTTAAAAGAGGAGATCCCACAACATAATAATGTAATACTTGTAATTTTGAATAAATACTTTTACTTTACTTTACTTTACTTTCTAACGGCAGCTAATTTGATTACATTTTTATATAATAAAATATCACTTATTGTGGCATACCCATAATAGGTGGAGGCTGGATGCGTCGAGCTGAAGACAGGGCGCAATGGCGCTCATTAGGGGAGGCCTATGTCCAGCAGTGGACTGCTATAGGCTGATGATGATGATGATGATGACCCATAATAGTGAGACAATATATGCTGTCGTGGCAGCCCTCATCTGTTCCTCCTGGTAATGGATGCTCTGACATCGGACATACAGGAGGAGCTGTATCCTCCTGTATGTCCGATGTCAGAGCACCCATTACCAGCGCACCCTGGTGCGCTGTTCGCCGACGACATTGTGCTTGTCTGAGAAAACGCAACCGAGCTCCAGAACAGGCTGGGAATGGCAAGGTAGACTGGAGCGTGTCGGATTGAAGATCAGCAGAACAAAAACCGAGCACTTGTTCTGCGACTTCGGTGGTCCCTCTAGTTTTACCACTATTGCCAAAGATGGTGTATCCCTACCGGTCTGTTCCGATTTTTGGTACCTCGGTTCAGTAGTACAGAATGATGGTGAGATTGATCGGGATGTAAGAAATAGAATAAATGCGGGATGGATGAAATGGCGACAGGTCACAGGAACCACGTGTGATCCGAGAATGCCCCTTAAACTTAAGGGAAAAATCTACAAAACGATCATAAGGCCTGTCGTATTGTATGGGTCTGAATGTTGGGCCATCGAGGGAACACAAGTGACAAGGATGGATTAAATAAGGAATGAGTATGTCAGAGGAAGTCTGAAAGTGGCACCGGTGACAGAAAACATGAGGAGTAATAGGTTAGTGTGGGATGGACATGTTATGAGAGATGAATGTCATGTGACGAGGAGAGTGTTAGGTATGAATGTGGATGGATACAGGAGTAGAGGTAGGCCAAAGAAGAGAAAAGATGGATGGACTGTGTGAAAGATGACATGGGTAAGAAAGGAGTGAGTACTGAGATGACGGATGACAGAGGGAAATGGAAAAAGATGACATGTTGTGCCGACCCCACATAACGTGGGATAAGGGCAGAAAGATGATGATGATTAATAGTTTTCGCAGCGCACGCGATGTAAAGAATATGTTAGGTATTTTTTTACACCTTGGGTTACATTTTAAGTTTAAGTAAGGATCTCTAAATTTTTGAAAATATAATAATACCTTAATCATGTCACCCGGGATAGTGTAGCTTTCCAACAGTGAAACAATTTTTTAAATCGGTTCAGTAGTTTCGGAGCCTATTCAATGCAAACAAACAGTCAAATCTTTCCTCATTACTAACTAATATTAGTACAAATATACATATATACCTATATAATAAGAGTTTAAACTGACTGACTGATTCATCATTGCCGAGCCGAAACCGCTGAAGCTAGAAAACTGAAATTTGGAGGGGGGCCTTTTTATACCAAAACCACCCAGAAAGGCGGGATTTTTGGAAATTCCGACTAAATTTCGGATTGGAAAGTCGCGAGCGGGAAAGCTAGTGAGTACATAATAATTATAATAAAATCATTGAGATGCCGTGTCTGTACTATAGATATTTTCAAACAAGAATGAGTGCTGCCTAAAGAAGACGCGGCTGAGTAAGCCCAAAACAACCGTTTTTGAAGAAACTGTATGTTTGTCTGTTTATCTGTGCGCTTGTGCACGCTAATCTCCGCAACGACTGCACCAAATCGAATGCAGTTTTCACTAATGTATTATGATAAGCTTAGATTAAAACTTAGGATTTGTTTCATCGAGATCGGTTAACAAATAAAATAGATATAACTTGATCCCCGCGCGCGCTGGACGCTATGCGTGAAAGTAATCTAACGCGTACAAAGTCGCGGGTTATGTCTCGTCCTAAACAAAAGTGACGTTTCGTAAACATTTAACAATCGAGTGTACCCTTGTCATTAATCATTCACTGATAAAGTTTGCCACGACAACAAAATTATTTACTGTGCTATTTGCCGAAAAACAACAAGTCCTTCGGTAGGTTACTGCGGGTTTCACACTTAGACTAAAGTTAACAAAGTTAAATGAACACCGAGCGGGGTGCTCGCGAGCTCAAACACACGAGGTGACATCAGGCCGGGACTCACCTCGGGGTCGTCGCGCCGCGCTCGCACTGCACTCGCACTCACTGGCACTCGCGACACGTCCGCGCGCGGGGCTCTCCCGGCCGCGACTGCCGGCCGCGAGCCGCCCCCACCCCCGCGCCGCCCCGCCCCGCACCCGCACCCGCACCCCTCGCTACTGGGAACATTCACAAACTTACCGAATTCGATTTGCGAATCTGGCGGCACGCCACGAGCCCAGCGTCGCCTCCGCCCGCCGTCTGTCCGTCTGTCCGTCTGTCCGTCTGTCCGTCTGTCCGTCTGTCCGTCGGTCTGCCGTGCGCGTCACGCAAGGTGTCCACCGACTCCACAAAATATGGAAACAATAATCGTGCAAAAGCTACTCTAAGTGACATCGTGTCCACTTCCATTGTTACGACAGACCGTCGTCATTGGCTCAGCACTCTGTAGGTGACGTCATTAGGTAGGGTCATTACAATCATTTTCTTCTTTTCCTGTAAGTTTGTAGCTAGGCTACCTGCAGAAGTATTCAGTACGAGCTGATGCCCGCGGCTTCGTAAGTGATAGTTTACTTTTATGAATACCTACCTACGTAGGGTGACCCTAAGCCCAGTACTAAATTTGTCGATCGATTTCGATGAAGCAAAGCCTAGAGTTTAATCTAAGCTTATCTTAATTAAATTAGTGAAATAGTAGGTGATGTATTTGCTTTTAAAAATGCAATGTTTGTACCGGCACGGCAGGCAAGGCGAGTTTGTGTTGACTATTAATGTGAGATTTAGTTCCACACAGTGTTGGGGACTACCGGATGGGTGAAACGGGCTATATACGATTTTGACCTGGATAGATAAGTCTAATTATTGTAATTATTGGATTTGTATTTATGTAAGTATTAAGTAGGTTCTAGGTATGTAAGACGTTTTCATTGTAATCAAGTAATTAGGTATGACATAAGAGTGTATTCAATCAATTTAAGCCAGTTTTGACAAGTGTTCATTGTATCAGAGTTCCGTAATCGGGGCGTAGATGTAAGTATCATGGGTCCCATAAGCACATTTACATCCAAGAAGTAAACGGTTGGCTTAGAACTAATCCCGATAGAGTGGTTACACACAGGATCCGGCTTACCCATGGGTAGGGGCAAAGCCGGAAAAGTAGTTATTTACTTTTTATTGAAATTGTTGTCTGATTGTAATGTGTACATTGATGAGTCCGACTAAATAATATAATACTTACTATGTTGATTTAATACTTTGGTTTTGAAATGGATGAACAACACACCTGGATCCTTAGTTATACGGCCTCGCCCCGGTCTCCTCTACCTATCACTTTTATAATGTTAAAGTTGGATTTTTAGGGTTCCGTACCCAAAGGGTAAAACGAAACCCTATTACTGAGACTCCGCTGTCCGTCCGTCTGTCAGCTGGGTGATAGACAGTTGAAATTTTCACAGATGATGTACATATTTCTGCCGCTCTCTACAAATACTAAGAACAGAATGAAATAGATATATGAGTTCCGTGCCTACCGACGGGCAGCACGCGCCGGCGCGAGGCCGCGGGCATTGTGCGTCGTGCGTCGTGCGCCGGGCGTCGTGCGCCGGGCGTCGGGCGTCGGGCGTCGTGCGTCGTGCATTAGCTACGGCTATTGACGGCCGAGTATAAGAGGCTCGCGGCCGGCGCACTCCGCACTGTCCGCAGCACGGCGCAGCATGTCTCTCCGAGCAGCCCCCCTGGCCGCCGCGCTGCTGGCGCTGCTCCTGCTGACGGTGAGCCCCCGTCACCCCTCGGAGGACCCTCACCTCACGCGCCCCTGTTGCAGGTGTGGGCGCCGCGCGGGCTGCGGGCCGCGCCGGCGCCGCTGCTGGGCGCGCTGCTGGCCGGCGGCCCGGACGCCAGGTGAGCCCGCCCCACGCGGGGTGTGACCGGTGTTGTGTGCGCAGTAACGGCACGTCGTATGACCGGTGTTGTGTGCGCAGTAACGGCACGTCGTGTGACCGGTGTTGTGTGCGCAGTAACGGCACGTCGTGTGACCGGTGTTGTGTGCGCAGTAACGGCACGTCGTGTGACCGGTGTTGTGTGCGCAGTAACGGCACGTCGTGTGACCGGTGTTGTGTGCGCAGTAACGGCACGTCGTGTGACCGGTGTTGTGTGCGCAGTAACGGCACGTCGTGTGACCGGTGTTGTGTGCGCAGTAACGGCACGTCGTGTGACCGGTGTTGTGTGCGCAGTAACGGCACGTCGTGTGACCGGTGTTGTGTGCGCAGTAACGGCACGTCGGCGCTGGGGCTGCTGGCGCTGGCGCACGCGCAGCACAAGGCGGACGCGCTGGCGCAGCTGGCCGAGCTGCTGGCGCTGTCCGGGGGCGCCGCCGAGTCGCGTGAGTGCCGCGCCCCCGCCCCCGCCCCCGCCCCCGGCGCTCTACTATCACTCTAATCGTAATGTTGTTGCAGTGGCCCTGAACTAGCGCCCCCGCCCCGGCCCCTGCTCCGGCTCTGCGCGCGCCCCTGCCGAGGGTCGGCGCACCCGCCGCCTGCATCTGAACACAATTTAAAGGCGGTTCCTCCATCGAAGCGATAGAGGTAGATCAGACTAAAATTGCACGCCTCGAATGTATTTCCTCTACATGCGGTACAGGTACAAGTGGAAGGCGAGCATTTTTAGATTGAACCACCTCTACTTATTGATTGATTAATAAATAGTTTTGCTTTACTCATATAATGGCCAATTTCATATACTTAATGTAAAGAGTATGAATAAATACCTACTAATAAGTTCTGTACAAAATGTTTTTTTTTTAAGGCAAATCAACATATGTAGGTACTTACATAATTATCGTTATGATCTACATTTTGTTTGTAACAGGATCTTGTAAACTAGATGTCGTGAGTGATGAAGACCTTATAGATAGGTATCCGTGATATAGAAAGATCCCGTTTTAGAAACGTCACACTTGCAGCTTGAAATTCTTCAATTCGATTGCTTATGTCATGGTAGGTACAAAATATCAATGTAACATTAATTCGGTAATGTATTATGAATTCGTGGTGAGGCCCCGGATCAGCGATAAACTTCAGGTTGGACCTGACGGTGGTTCGTTTGCAAATAAAAATGGACTCGCTAAGAACACTTCCGCTTCCTCCCTCCGGGGCGGACCGGACAGCCGGGCTCCATTTCCGAAGCGAATCAGCGCTTCGATAGACAAGCGTCCGCGGTCACCCGACCGACCTCACCGATCCATGTACAAGCAGATAACTAATTAACGTTGACCAAAGAAGGGCCCGCACACACGCTGATCATAATTAATGATACGCTGTCGAAGAGAACGCTCCCGCCGCCGCCGGACGACAAACCCGCTAACCTAACCTAACCTAACCTAACTTTTTGGAACCTAACTTTTTGAAACCTAACTTTTTGGAACCTCACCTAACTTTTTGGAACCTAACTTTTTGGAACCTAACCTAACTTTTTGGAACCTAACTTTTTGGAACCTCACCTAACTTTTTGGAACCTAACTTTTAGGAACCTAACCTAACTTTTTGGAACCTAACCTAACTTTTTGGAACCTAACCTAACTTTTTGAAACCTAACTTTTTGGAACATAACCTAACTTTTTGAAACCTAACTTTTTGGAACCTAACCTAACTTTTTGGAACCTAACTTTTTGGAACCTAACTTTTTGGAACCTAACCTAACTTTTTGGAACCTAACTTTTTGGAACGTAACCTAACATTTTGGAACCTAACTTTTTGGAACCTAACCTAACTTTTTGGAACCTAACTTTTTGGAACCTAACTTTTTGGAACCTCACCTAACTTTTTGGAACCTAACCTAACCTAACTTTTTGGAACCTAACCTAACTTTTTGAAACCTAACTTTTTGGATCATAACCTAACTTTTTGGAACCTAACCTAACTTTTTGGAACCTAACTTTTTGGATCCTAACCTAACTTTTTGGAACCTAACCTAACTTTTTGGAACCTAACCTAACTTTTTGGAACCTAACTTTTTGGATCGTAACCTAACTTTTTGGAACCTAACCTAACTTTTTGGAACCTAACTTTTTGGAACCTAACCTAACTTTTTGGAACCTAACCTAACTTTTTGGAACCTAACTTTTTGGAACGTAACCTAACATTTTGGAACCTAACTTTTTGGAACCTAACCTAACTTTTTGGAACCTAACTTTTTGAAACCTAACCTAACTTTTTGGAACCTAACTTTTTGGAACCTCACCTAACTTTTTGGAACCTAACTTTTAGGAACCTTTTTTTTTTTTTTTTTTTTTTTTTTTAAGTGAGGAAAATGCGTTACGCATCCCCGCCCTGCCGGGGGGCAAGGGCGAGGTATGTGGGACTCCCCTTTCGGGTGTACCCACTAAAAACCTCACTGTTTCCACCACTGTTAGGCAAAGGCAAGGCTGGCGGTGACTCAACAGTCCGCGTGACCTCGCCTATAGCCCACATACCGCCCGATGGAATAGGCGGACCTCCACAGAGGGGCGAACCCCTCCTAACTCCTCGGAGAGTCTCTCACAGGACAGCAGGCGCCCCCGCACCCACCGCCCAAGACCCCCCTTACGGGATTTTTATAGAGGTTTACTCCTCGCAGCCAAGGCCATCGGTCCCGCTCCGATTACGAGACATGCAGTCATGACCGCAACCGTTGCAGGATTACGATTTCGAGCTGGTGGCAGAGGAGACTATAAGTCTCCTACTGCCTGCCCGACGGCGGGGTAAGCGCACGCCAGGCCCAACTCTGCTTCATCCGCGCAAGCGCGTAACAAAGCTTGGTGCCCAAAATGGGCCCTCCTCCTAATGCCCCCAAATCCGCCAGCAAGACGCCGCCCCGCCCGAAGTCCCGCAAGGAAGCTGACCCATACAGCCGACTCGCAGGAAATCAAGCAGGACTACGAAAAGCCTACAGATCTAGGAGCACCTTGGTGTTTGCCCGACGAGGTGGCCGAGTTGACCCTCCCCGCCGCGCCGCCGGCCTTGCAGGCCAGCCATCCACCGACTCGAAAGTCCACTGAGACTCTCATCTCCTCCTGCCCCGTCTGCCGTGCTCTATGCTACCTTCATAAAGACGCAGAGGGGCCCTGTGTGATTTGGTCCGCGCCGGTATACCGGTAACTCCCATTTCTGGAAGCCGTTCCCCTATCCGCCACCTGGGGACGCGCCACGTCGGGGTTCACTTCCCCGCCCACTAGGAGAACCTAGCAGGTCCGTGGAACTTTTAGGAACCTAACCTAACCTAACCTAACCTAACTTTTTGGAACCTAACCTAACTTTTTGGAACCTAACCTAACTTTTTGAAACCTAACTTTTTGGAACATAACCTAACTTTTTGAAACCTAACTTTTTGGAACCTAACCTAACTTTTTGGAACCTAACTTTTTGGAACCTAACTTTTTGGAACCTAACCTAACTTTTTGGAACCTAACTTTTTGGAACGTAACCTAACATTTTGGAACCTAACTTTTTGGAACCTAACCTAACTTTTTGGAACCTAACTTTTTGGAACCTAACTTTTTGGAACCTCACCTAACTTTTTGGAACCTAACCTAACCTAACTTTTTGGAACCTAACCTAACTTTTTGAAACCTAACTTTTTGGATCATAACCTAACTTTTTGGAACCTAACCTAACTTTTTGGAACCTAACTTTTTGGATCCTAACCTAACTTTTTGGAACCTAACCTAACTTTTTGGAACCTAACCTAACTTTTTGGAACCTAACTTTTTGGATCGTAACCTAACTTTTTGGAACCTAACCTAACTTTTTGGAACCTAACTTTTTGGAACCTAACCTAACTTTTTGGAACCTAACCTAACTTTTTGGAACCTAACTTTTTGGAACGTAACCTAACATTTTGGAACCTAACTTTTTGGAACCTAACCTAACTTTTTGGAACCTAACTTTTTGAAACCTAACCTAACTTTTTGGAACCTAACTTTTTGGAACCTCACCTAACTTTTTGGAACCTAACTTTTAGGAACCTAACCTAACCTAACCTAACCTAACTTTTTGGAACCTAACCTAACTTTTTGGAACCTAACTTTTTGGAACGTAACCTAACATTTTGGAACCTAACTTTTTGGAACCTAACCTAACTTTTTGGAACCTAACTTTTTGGAACGTAACCTAACATTTTGGAACCTAACTTTTTGGAACCTCACCTAACTTTTTGGAACCTAACTTTTTGGAACCTAACCTAACTTTTTGGAACCTAACTTTTTGGAACCTCACCTAACTTTTTGGAACCTAACTTTAAGGAACCTAACCTAACCTAACCTAACCTAACTTTTTGGAACCTAACCTAACTTTTTGGAACCTAACTTTTTGGAACCTAACCTAACTTTTTGGAACCTAACTTTTTGGAACGTAACCTTACATTTTGGAACCTAACTTTTTGGAACCTAACCTAACTTTTTGGAACCTAACTTTTTGGAACCTAACCTAACTTTTTGGAACCTAACCTAACTTTTTGGAACCTAACTTTTTGGAACGTAACCTAACATTTTGGAACCTAACTTTTGGAACCTAACTTTTTGAAACCTAACTTTTTGGAACCTCACCTAACTTTTTGGAACCTAACTTTTAGGAACCTAACCTAACTTTTTGGAACCTAACCTAACTTTTTGGAACCTAACCTAACTTTTTGAAACCTAACTTTTTGGAACATAACCTAACTTTTTGAAACCTAACTTTTTGGAACCTAACCTAACATTTTGGAACCTAACTTTTTGGAACCTAACCTAACTTTTTGGAACCTAACTTTTTGGAACCTAACTTTTTGGAACCTAACTTTTTGGAACCTCACCTAACTTTTTGGAACCTAACCTAACCTAACTTTTTGGAACCTAACCTAACTTTTTGAAACCTAACTTTTTGGAACATAACCTAACTTTTTGAAACCTAACTTTTTGGAACCTAACCTAACTTTTTGGAACCTAACTTTTTGGAACGTAACCTAACTTTTTGGAACCTAACTTTTTGGATCCTAACCTAACTTTTTGGAACCTAACCTAACTTTTTGGAACCTAACCTAACTTTTTGGAACCTAACTTTTTGGATCGTAACCTAACTTTTTGGAATTTAACCTAACTTTTTGGAACCTAACTTTTTGGAACCTCACCTAACTTTTTGGAACCTAACTTTTAGGAACCTAACCTAACCTAACCTAACCTAACTTTTTGGAACCTAACCTAACTTTTTGGAACCTAACTTTTTGGAACGTAACCTAACATTTTGGAACCTAACTTTTTGGAACCTAACCTAACTTTTAGGAACCTAACTTTTTGGAACGTAACCTAACATTTTGGAACCTAACTTTTTGGAACCTCACCTAACTTTTTGGAACCTAACTTTTTGGAACCTAACCTAACTTTTTGGAACCTCACCTAACTTTTTGGAACCTAACTTTTAGGAACCTAACCTAACCTAACCTAACCTAACTTTTTGGAACCTAACCTAACTTTTTGGAACCTAACTTTTTGGAACCTAACCTAACTTTTTGGAACCTAACTTTTTGGAACGTAACCTAACATTTTGGAACCTAACTTTTTGGAACCTAACCTAACTTTTTGGAACCTAACTTTTTGGAACCTAACCTAACTTTTTGGAACCTAACCTAACTTTTTGGAACCTAACTTTTTGGAACGTAACCTAACATTTTGGAACCTAACTTTTGGAACCTAACTTTTTGAAACCTAACTTTTTGGAACCTCACCTAACTTTTTGGAACCTAACTTTTAGGAACCTAACCTAACTTTTTGGAACCTAACCTAACTTTTTGGAACCTAACCTAACTTTTTGAAACCTAACTTTTTGGAACCTAACCTAACTTTTTGGAACCTAACTTTTTGGATCGTAACCTAACTTTTTGGAACCTAACCTAACTTTTTGGAACCTAACTTTTTGGAACCTAACCTAACTTTTTGGAACCTAACTTTTTGGAACGTAACCTAACATTTTGGAACCTAACTTTTTGGAACCTAACTTTTTGAAACCTAACTTTTTGGAACCTCACCTAACTTTTTGGAACCTAACTTTTTGGAACCTAGGTTCCAAAAAGTTAGGTTAGGTTAGGTTAGGTTAGGTTCCTAAAAGTTAGGTTCCAAAAAGTTAGGTGAGGTTCCAAAAAGTTAGGTTCCAAAAAGTTAGGTTAGGTTCCAAAAAGTTAGGTTCCAAAAAGTTAGGTGAGGTTCCAAAAAGTTAGGTTCCAAAATGTTAGGTTACGTTCCAAAAAGTTAGGTTCCAAAAAGTTAGGTTAGGTTCCAAAAAGTTAGGTTCCAAAATGTTAGGTTACGTTCCAAAAAGTTAGGTTCCAAAAAGATAGGTTAGGTTCCAAAAAGTTAGGTTAGGTTAGGTTAGGTTAGGTTCCTAAAAGTTAGGTTCCAAAAAGTTAGGTCAGGTTCCAAAAAGTTAGGTTCCAAAAAGTTAGGTTAGGTTTCAAAAAGTTAGGTTCCAAAAAGTTAGGTTAGGTTCCAAAAAGTTAGGTTCCAAAATGTTAGGTTACGTTCCAAAAAGTTAGGTTCCAAAAAGTTAGGTTAGGTTCCAAAAAGTTAGGTTAGGTTCCAAAAAGTTAGGTTCCAAAAAGTTAGGTTAGGTTCCAAAAAGTTAGGTTACGATCCAAAAAGTTAGGTTCCAAAAAGTTAGGTTAGGTTCCAAAAAGTTAGGTTAGGTTCCAAAAAGTTAGGTTAGGTTCCAAAAAGTTAGGTTAGGATCCAAAAAGTTAGGTTCCAAAAAGTTAGGTTACGTTCCAAAAAGTTAGGTTCCAAAAAGTTAGGTTAGGTTCCAAAAAGTTAGGTTCCAAAAAGTTAGGTTCCAAAATGTTAGGTTAGGTTCCAAAAAGTTAGGTTTCAAAAAGTTAGGTTATGTTCCAAAAAGTTAGGTTTCAAAAAGTTAGGTTAGGTTCCAAAAAGTTAGGTTAGGTTAGGTTCCAAAAAGTTAGGTGAGGTTCCAAAAAGTTAGGTTCCAAAAAGTTAGGTTCCAAAAAGTTAGGTTCCAAAAAGTTAGGTTAGGTTCCAAAAAGTTAGGTTCCAAAATGTTAGGTTAGGTTCCAAAAAGTTAGGTTTCAAAAAGTTAGGTTATGTTCCAAAAAGTTAGGTTTCAAAAAGTTAGGTTAGGTTCCAAAAAGTTAGGTTAGGTTCCAAAAAGTTAGGTTAGGTTCCTAAAAGTTAGGTTCCAAAAAGTTAGGTGAGGTTCCAAAAAGTTAGGTTTCAAAAAGTTAGGTTCCAAAAGTTAGGTTCCAAAATGTTAGGTTAGGTTAGGTTAGGTTAGGTTAGGTTAGGTTAGGTTAGGTTAGGTTAGGTTAGGTTAGGTTAGGTTAGGTTTTTTTTTTTTTTTTTTTTTTTTTTTTTTACCATCTCGAAATGGCACTAAGTTTCTCGCCGCTATTTATATTGCGGCGATTTATACATTCTAATATATAACATGACAATTATTTTCCCCCCCTTATTTCCTAGCTTTATTTTCCTGATTTCTATAATTACCTATTCTTATTTTACTTTCTTCATTAATATCTCAAACTTTTTATCAATTTACTTTTAAGCCCCTTTTACCTTTTATTTATTATTTATCTTGATCCAATAACTATATATTCCTATTAAGTATTTACTTAATTATACAGTATCTATCATTTTTATTACAAATCAATGTCATATCAATTTAATTTTGTTATTCTATTATTTCATTTCTTACTTATTTACTTATACATTATAATATTTCTAGGTATACATTATCTGTTATCTATGTTATCTTATTTACTTATTCCTAATTATTTACCATTACCATTTCTTTATTATTACCAGCAGTTATACATTGTCTATTATTTAATTTTTTTCTAATTAGTTATTATACAGTACTATTAATTATTCGTTACACACATTTTAACATATTTTATAAGTTTACCAAACATAATTTATTAGAAGTTAATTTAATTCATATTTACATGTTTTTTAAGCATTTACTTTAGTTTATCATTATTTACAAATTCAGTATACAAAAGTTTTAGCACACTGTGCTCCCATTTGCCCTCCCCGCTGACCTGACCACACGTTCCGCATATCTAAGAAATTCACAGCGATGGTCATTGTCCCCGACAAGCTTGCCATAGTCAGTACATGTTATACTAGTTTGTAACCTAGAGCTAATATCTTGGCGCCACGCGCCGAACCTGGGACAGTCGTCGAGAAGGTGAGGCACAGTCTCTGGAGTATCCGAGTCGCAGGTGCAGTTCGGAGTTGTAGACAGCTTGAAGCGGTGTAGGTACTCTCTGAATCCCCCATGCCCGGTGAATAACTGCGCCATGACGTTGGACATTTGTAGCTTCAAAATTGTCTTGTATCCATCTCGGGCATTGGGGAAGAACAGCTTCGTGATCTTGCCAGTGTCAGCCTCGGTGTAGCGCCTGTTCCACGTTTCTATTGTTCTCTGGCGGAGTGAGTACTTGATGTAGGAAATAGGGATTCTGTCGTACACGGGACTGGTCCTGTTGGTTAGTGCGGCTGACTTTGCCAACTCATCTGCTCTCTCGTTCCCAGCGAAACCTTCATGGGCTTTAATCCAGTAGAGCCTTATGTCTCTACTATTGGCTTCTAGTTCGTAGATTCTGGTCCGAATCTCCGCAACAATTGGATGGGTGCTTCCAGGGTCCGCTATCGTGTCCAGGGAGGATCTGGAATCACTTATGATGTTCACGCTCTGGGCTTTAGACCTAGTGAACATCTCGATGGCTCTGAGAATGGCTGCAAGTTCTGCCTGGTACACTGAGCAGTAAGGCGCTAAGATGAATTTGGAGTTTTTGACTTCTCCATCTTCCTCCCACCATGTTACAGCTGCTCCAACTTTTCCCTCTATCTTGCTGCCATCAGTGTAGAGTTTTGGACGCGAGTTTACGTCGGTGACCTCCTGCTCGGTGTTCAGCAGCTCGTATGGTATTGGACGCCTCTTCGACGGATGCGGCAGTTGGAAGGTCCCGATTCTTCGTTCAATCTCGCGTCCCGGCAGCTCTGGAAAAGGTTTCCCTCGCTTGACTTCGTAGAGCTCAGCAGCTTCCTTCACTCTCAGGTCCAATGGCAGAATTCCAGCCAGACACAAAACCGACGTATGTGAAGCGGTTCTATGCGCTCTTGCTACCATGATGCCGAACTTCCTGGAGAGCTGATTCAGACGAGCCATCGCGTACTTCTTGTCTGTAACCGGAGCCCAGACACTAGCTGCGTACAAGACTATGGGTTCAACCACAGCCGTGTACAGCAACCTTGTGATGCTAGTGTTCAATCCCCAGTTTGCTCTGGTTGCTGTCGACAGCTTCTGATAAACGTTCACTGCCTTTTTGCAGACGCTCTGGAGATGGCTTCTGAACAGAAGTTTCGAGTCGATGGTGAGTCCTAGCACTTTCAGCTCACTGCCAATCTCTATGTTCACGCCATTTAGGGTAAAGTGAGGTGTATCAAACTTCATCTTCCTTGTTGCGAGAATGGCCTGCGTCTTGTGTGCAGCGAACTTCATTTTGCTGTTTGTCCCCCATTCAGCTACAGTCTTCAGGACTTCGTTCACTGCCGTGTTGAGTTCAGTTGTGGTTCTCGCTGAAGCTACGATGAGAATGTCGTCAGCAAATGCTTGAACGTGAGCCTGAAGTTTCTCTGTTTGCTGTAATAGGGGATCAAGCTGGATGTTCCACATCACCGGTCCACAGGTAGAGCCCTGTATGCAGCCCTTGTTTGTCGCCTTGTCCGTCTGCTCTCCCGCATACTGCACGCGAACCGATCTATCCGACAGATAGCTGTCGACAAGAAGAAGAATATCACTGGGACAATTTTTTGTGACGAGCTGCTTCAGGATCAGTGGCCACCAGGCTCCGTCGAATGCTCCCTCGATATCCAGTGATATTACCGCTACCAGCTTCCCGACAGCCATCTCTCTCCTGATCAGCCCGACCGCGTCGTAGAGTGCATCCTCCGTGCTCACTTGGGGTGTGAAGCCATACTGCCGTTTATTCAGCAGCCCCCGGCTACCCAGATGCCACATGATACGGGAAGTGAACATCTTCTCCAGCACCTTGCCAAAGACCGGTAAGAGCCCTATCGGTCGGTACGACTTGGGCGACGAGTAGTCCTCCTTCAGCGGTTTCGGGATAATTCGGATGACGGCTGTTTTCCATATCCCAGGGAAATATCCCAGTCCCAGACACTTGTTGACGATTGCGAGGAAGAGGTCGTCAGTATAAACGATGGCTCTGAGGCATATGTCAGCCGTGAAACCATCCTCTCCGGGCGCCTTTGCCGGTCCGATTCCCCTGATTACGTTGAGAAGCTCGTCCCGCACAAAGGCAGTGGATGCGGTGACCTCCGAACTCTGCTGTTGCCTCAGAGATGCAATGGAGCTTCGAACCTCCTCTCGCAATAACGCCTGGTCCCGTGTGTCAGTGTCTGGGTCATCTTCCGGAAAGAAGGTGTCAGCAAGTAGAGTCGCCGACTCAGCCGGGCTCAACGGCGTTCCCGCACGATCTCGCAGGAGGCAGTCACTCTGGTGGCTTGTCATGGTGAGTGCTTTATAGATACCTTCCCACATTTTTGGTCTTTCTTGCCCAGTGCAGTATTCCTTCCAGCTGGATACCTTCGCGCTTATAAGGTCCTCCTTGTACTGGGCTAGAGCCTCTAGGTATTCTTTTACTAGCATTGGTTTGCGCCTGGGGTTTGCTCTCCGGATTCTGTTTCGGAGCCTGACGACTTCCGCCTTCCTGTTCGACAGCTCCTCGGTCCACCAGTTCATTTTTGAGCGCTTGGTCGAGTTCACTGGGGGTATGCTCTCTTTGCAGGCTCTCTCGACACAGCCAGAGAAGGTATCTACGATGTTGTCGACGTCCTCCGGCGAGCGTGCGGCCTCCACTGCATCCACATCTAGGCCTTGGATCTGCAACTCCTGCTTCAGACGACTACCGAAGACTTCCCAGCACGCCTTTTTGGTATTATATTTCCGCGTCGTATGCCGCTCTACCAGTCTGAAGGAGCTCTCCAGGTTCACGTCGAAGGTGATAGCACGATGGTCCGAAGTGGTAATCAGGTCTCTATCCACTCTCCAGTTCTCCACCCATCCCAGAGCGGAGTTCGAGCAGGCCGTGACGTCCACGATGCTCTCATAAGCCCTGTTATTGCGGAACACGCTGAAGGTGGGTGTCGATCCCGAGTTCAGCACAGCCATGTCCATTTGAGCTAGCAGTTCCGTGTACGCAGTACCCCTAGAGTCCTCCTCGTCCTCTCCCCACCAGTAACTTTTGGCGTTCACGTCTCCCGCCAGGATGATGTGTGGAGTGGCTAAGCGCTGTCGCACCCGTTGGATGTGTTGAAGATACTGCTCGATGTCTTCGTTTCCCTCCAGATACACAGAGACCATGCCTAACCTTCTGTTTCCTAGACTTAAAACTAAACATGTGATGTTTTCCGTACACATTTCGGGATATTCGGTAATCGCAAGCCTATCGTCGACAATGACAATCGCTGATTTAACGGGTTTTGCCCCTCGGTGGTGTTGCACAACTCTATGTGTGCCCCATTTAGTGAAACCGCGGCCCCCCACATACGGCTCTTGTAGAAGTAATATCGAGAATTTTCTATCAAGAGCCGCTTTCATGCACTCCTGGGTCGCGGCAACCCCTCTACCAAGGTTCGCCTGTGTGATTTTTAGGCGGATTTTCGCGTTTGCGGACTCGGTGTTGACTGAGGTGCCTATGTCAACAGTAGCTGATGACTGACCGCGCTAGACGGTCGAACTTCCGCCACTCCGGGCACTGGTCGCTGTATGCCGGGTGGGACCTGTCGCATCCGGGTTTGCAGTTTGCGCAGGTCGGGGGCTCGCTTCGCTTGCAGGCTCTGGTGTCGTGTTCACCCGCGCAGTAGCCGCAAGTTTGAGCGACCGTGCAGTTCCGAGCCTCGTGGCCAAAGCCAAGGCACCTGAAGCACTGCTTTATCGGGGACTGGTCAATGGCCTGCACCACCTGGTATCCGACCTTCACCCGTTGGTCTCTCAGCGCCCTCCAGATAGCCGGACTAACCTCCACAACGACGTTATTCAGGCAATCAGAGCGGTGCTTTGTTCTTCGGAGCACCTTTATGTGCCCGTCAACGTGAGCGCCCAGGGTTCCTCTATTTTGGCGTTGAATGGCTTCGGCGACCTTCTCATTCGTCATATCATTGATGACCCCGATGAGCCTAAGTTGCGGTAGTTTCGGGGGCGGCTCGGTGACCGTGTACTCTTTACTCAGTCGCTGTATGGCCGTTTTCATCGCGCTTCTGTCCTCTTCAGTCTCCACCGAAATGACGACCTTGCTGTTCCGTCCCTTCCTTAGACCATGCACTGCTATTCCCAGCTCGGATACGTCCACCCTCTTCTTTATATCGGTCAAGATGTCTTCGCTAGATTTTTGTGGATCATCGGACTCTACCACCACCGCACGCCGCGCAGTGGTCGGCGTGTACGTGTTTGCTGGTCTCCGATTTACAGTGGCTTTGGGGGCATCCGCCGGTTCTAGGCCCTCGCCAGCTAGGTGAGGAAGTTCGTTTACTTCTCTCCGAAGCGACTCTACCGCAGTTCTAACCGGGCCTACCGTCTCCACCATTGCATCCAGAGACTCTCCCATCTCCGTTCTGAGTTGGGATAGGCTCTGGGCAATCGACTTCCCGGTTTGTTTAGCTTCGGCGGACTCGCTTCGGAGAGCCGAAATGTCACCTTTTAATGACCCAATGGCCGACAGCACCTCTGTGTATTGATCAGGTCTCACAGGACTTGAAGCTGGCTCATCAGTTCTGATCTGGCTGTCGTTCTTCAGCCCGGCGATGTCCTCTCTTAACTGGATGAGGAGACTCTCGAAGTCCAGGTTGGAGCCGATACTCATCGCATACGTTGCCGGGCGCAGTCTTTCTGCCTTGTCAAGAAGGTTCGCAAGGTCGTCGATCGCCTGTCTGAGAGTACAGAGCTGATTGGTCACCTCACTGAACCGCGGAGTAAGGTTCTCGATGAACTTTTCGAGTTGTGTCTCAAGGCTCGGGTCCCCCGAGCACCCCCCCGTTTTAACGGTTTTTGCAGCTAGAGCCCGGAGCTCGCCCTGTATGGTCGCTATGTTCTTAATGGGGCCATCCATCTCGAAGTTGAGCCACCCTCTGATCGCCTCCGTGGTCTGGCTAGTCGTCACAATGATCTCGTGAGCCTCTCGGAGCTTGGCCGCGTGAGATTGATGTATTGATTGATTGGTTAGGTTAGGTTAGGTTAGGTTAGGTTAGGTTAGGTTAGGTTAGGTTAGGTTAGGTTAGGTTAGGTTAGGTTAGGTTAGGTTAGGTTAGGTTAGGTTAGGTTAGGTTAGGTTAGGTTAGGTTAGGTTAGGTTAGGTTAGGTTTTTTTTTTTTTTTTTTTTTTTTTTTTTTTTTTACCATCTCGAAATGGCACTAAGTTTCTCGCCGCTATTTATATTGCGGCGATTTATACATTCTAATATTTAACATGACAATTATTTCCCCCCCCCTTATTTCCTAGCTTTATTTTCCTGATTTCTATAATTACCTATTCCTATTTTACTTTCTTCATTAATATCTCAAACTTTTTATCAATTTACTTTTAAACCCCTTTTACCTTTTATTTATTATTTATCTTGATCGAATAACTATATATTCCTATTAAGTATTTCCTTAATTATACAGTATCTATCATTTTTATTACAAGTCAATGTCATATCAATTTAATTTTGTTATTCTATTATTACATTTCTTACTTATTTACTTATACATTATAATATTTCTAGGTATACATTATCTCTAATCTATTGTTATCTTATTTACTTATTCCTAATTATTTACCATTACCATTTCTTTATTATTACCAGCAGTTATACATTGTCTATTATTTAATTTATTCTAATTAGTTATTATACAGTACTATTAATTATTCGTTACACACATTTTAACATATTTTATAAATTTACCAAACATAATTTATTAGAAGTTAATTTAATTCATATTTACATGTTTTTTAAGCATTTACTTTAGTTTATCATTATTTACAAATTCAGTATACAAAAGTTCTAGCACACTGTGCTCCCATTTGCCCTCCCCGCTGACCTGACCACACGTTCCGCATATCTAAGAAATTCACAGCGATGGTCATTGTCCCCGACAAGCTTGCCATAGTCAGTACATGTTATACTAGTTTGTAGCCTAGAGCTGATATCTTGGCGCCATGCGCCGAACCTGGGACAGTCGTCAAGAAGGTGAGGCACAGTCTCTGGAGTATCTGAGTCGCAGGTGCAGTTCGGAGTCGTAGACAGCTTGAAGCGGTGAAGGTACTCTCGGAATCCCCCATGCCCGGTGAATAGCTGCGCCATAACGTTGGACATTTGTAGCTTAAGTATTGTTTTGTATCCATCTCGAGCATTGGGGAAGAACAGCTTCGTGATCTTGCCGGTGTCAGCTTCGGTGTAGCGCTTGTTCCACATCTCTATTGTTCTCTGACGAAGTGAGTACTTGATGTAGGAAATAGGGATTCTGTCGTACACGGGACTGGTCTTGTTGGTTAGTGCAGCTGACTTTGCTAACTCGTCTGCTCTCTCGTTCCCAGCGAAACCTTCATGGGCTTTGATCCAGTAGAGCTTTATGTCTCTACTATTTGCTTCCAGCTCGTGGATTCTGGTCCGAATCTCCGCAACAATTGGATGGGTGCTTCCAGGGTCCGCTATCGTGTCCAGGGAGGATCTGGAATCACTTATGATGTTCACGCTCTGGGCTTTAGACCTGGTGAACATCTCGATGGCCCTGAGAATGGCCGCAAGTTCTGCCTGGTACACTGAGCAGTAAGGCGCTAGGATGAATTTGGAGCTTCTCACTTCCCCATCTTCCTCCCACCATGTCACAGCAGCTCCAACTTTCCCCTCTATCTTGCTGCCATCGGTGTAGAGTTTTGGACGCGAGTTTACGTCGGTGACCTCCTGCTCGGTTTTCAGCAGCTCGTACGGTATTGGACGCCTCTTCGCCGGATGCGGCAGTGTGAAAGTCCCGATTCTTCGTTCAATCTCGCGTCCTGGCAGCTCTGGGAAAGGTTTCCCTCTCTTCACTTCATAGAGCTCAGCAGCTTCCTTCACTCTCAGGTCCAAGGGCAGAATCCCAGCCAGACACAAAACCGATGTAATCGAAGCAGTTCTATGCGCTCTTGCCACCATGATGCCGAACTTTCTGGAGAGCTGATTCAGACGAGCCGTCGCGTACTTCTTGTCCGTAACCGGAGCCCAGACGCTAGCTGCGTACAGGACTATGGGCTCGACTACAGCTGTGTACAGCAATCTTGTGATAGTTGTGTTTAGGCCCCAGTTAGCTCTACTTGCAGTCGACAGCTTCTGGTACACGTTCACTGCCTTTTTGCAGACGTTCTGGAGATGATTTCGGAACAACAGCTTCGAGTCGATGGTGAGTCCCAGCACTTTCAGCTCACTGCCAATCTCTATGTCCACGCCATTAAGGGTAAAGTGAGGTGTGTCGAACTTCATCTTCCTCGTTGCGAGAATGGCCTGCGTCTTGTGTGCAGCGAACTTCATCTTGCTATTTTTCCCCCATTCAGCTACAGTCCTCAGGGCCTCGTTCACTGCCGTGTTGAGCTCAGATGTGGTTCTCGCTGAAGCTACGATGAGAATGTCGTCAGCAAATGCTTGAACGTGAGCCTGAAGTTTCTCTGTTTGCTGTAATAGGGGATCAAGCTGGATGTTCCACATCACCGGTCCACAGGTAGAGCCCTGTATGCAGCCCTTGTTTGTCGCCTTGTCCGTCTGCTCTCCCGCATACTGCACGCGAACCGATCTATCCGACAGATAGCTGTCGACAAGAAGAAGAATATCACTGGGACAATTTTTTGTGACGAGCTGCTTCAGGATCAGTGGCCACCAGGCTCCGTCGAATGCTCCCTCGATATCCAGTGATATTACCGCTACCAGCTTCCCGACAGCCATCTCTCTTCTGATCAGCCCGACCGCGTCGTAGAGTGCATCCTCCGTGCTCACTTGGGGTGTGAAGCCATACTGACGCCTATTCAGCAGCCCCCGGCTACCCAGATGCCACATGATTCGGGAAGTGAACATCTTCTCCAGAACCTTGCCAAAGACCGGTAAGAGCCCTATCGGTCGGTACGACTTGGGCGACGAGTAGTCCTCCTTCAGTGGCTTCGGGATAATTCGGATGACGGCCCTTTTCCATATCCCAGGGAAATATCCCAGTCGCAGACACTTGTTAACAATTGCGAGGAAGAGGTCGTCAGTATAGATGATGGCTCTGAGGCATATGTCAGCCGTGAAACCATCCTCTCCGGGCGCCTTTGCCGGTCCGATTCCTCTGATGACATTGAGGAGCTCGTCCCTCACAAAGGCAGTGGATGCGGTGACCTCCGAACTCTGCTGTTGCCTCAGAGATGCGATGGAGTTTCGAACCTCCTCTCGCAATAACGCCTGGTCCTGTGTATCAGTGTCTGGGTCATCCTCCGGAAAGAAAGTGTCAGCAAGCAGAGTCGCCGACTCAGCCGGGCTCAACGGCGTTCCCGCACGATCTCGCAGGAGGCAGTCACTCTGGTGGCTTGTCATGGTGAGTGCTTTGTAGATACCTTCCCACATTTTTGGTCTGTCTTGACCAGTGCAGTACTCCTTCCAGCTGGATACCTTTGCACTAATAAGGTCCTCCTTGTAATGGGCTAGAGCCTCTAGATATTCCTTGATTAGTGTTGGCTTGCGCCTAGGGTTTGCTCTTCGGATTCTGTTTCGGAGCCGGACGACTTCCGCCTTCCTGTTTGACAGCTCCTCGGTCCACCAGTTCATTTTTGAGCGCTTGGTCTTGTTCACTGTGGGTATGCTCTCTTTGCATGCACTCTCGACGCAGCCAGAGAAGGTATCTACGATGATGTCGACGTCCTCCGGCGAGCGCGCGGCCTCTACTGTATCCACATCCAGACCTTGGGTCTGCAACTCTTGCTTTAGACAACTCCCAAAGATTTCCCAGCACGCCTTTTTGGTGTTGTACTTCCGCGTCGTATGCCGCTCTACCAGTCTGAAGGAGCTCTCCAGGTTCACGTCGAAGGTGATAGCTCTGTGGTCCGAAGTGGTCATCAGGTCTCTATCCACTCTCCAGTTCTCCATCCATCCCAGAGCGGAGTTCGAGCAGGCCGTGACGTCCACGATGCTCTCATACGCTCTGTTGTTGCGGAACACGCTGAAGGTGGGTGTTGATCCCGAGTTGAGCACAGCCATGTCCATTTGAGCTAGCAGTTCCGTGTACGCAGTACCCCTAGAGTCCTCCTCGCCCTCTCCCCACCAATAACTTTTGGCGTTCACGTCTCCCGCCAGGATGATGTGTGGAGTGGCCAAGCGCTGTCGCACTCGCTGGACGTGCTGAAGATACGGCTCGATGTCTTCATTTCCCTCCAGATACACAGAGACCATGCCCAACCTTGTGTTGCCTAAACTTAAAACTAAACATGTGATGTTTTCTGTACACATATCAGTATATTCGGTAATCGCAAGCCTATCGTCGACAATGACAATCGCTGATTTAACGGGTTTTGCCCCTCGGTGGTGTTGCACAACTGTATGCGTACCCCATTTAGTGAAGCCGCGTCCCCCCACATACGGCTCTTGCAGAAGTAAGATGGAGATTTTTCTATCAAGAGCCGCTTTCATGCACTCCTGGGTCGCGGCGACCCCTCTACCAAGGTTCGCCTGCATGATTTTGAGGCGGATTTTCGCGTTTGCGGACTCGGTGTTGACTAAGGTGCCAATGTCAACAGTAGCTTATTACTGACCGCGCGAGACGGTCAAACTTCCGCCACTCCGGGCACTGGTCGCTGTATGCAGGGTGGGACCTGTCGCATCCAGGTTTGCAGTTAGCGCAGGTCGGGGGCTCGCTACGCTTGCAGGCTCTGGTGTCGTGTTCACCCGCGCAGTAGCCACAAGCTTGAGCGACCGTGCAGTTCCGAGCCTCGTGGCCAAAGCCAAGGCACCTGAAGCACTGCTTTATCGGGGACTGGTCAATGGCCTGCACCACCTGGTATCCGACCTTCACCCGTTGGTCTCTCAGCGCCCTCCAGATTGCCGGACTAGCCTCTACGATTACGTTGTTCAAGCAATCAGAGCGGTGCTTTGTTCTTCGGAGCACCTTTATGTGCCCGTCGACGTGAGCGCCCAGGGTTCCCTTATTTTGGCGTCGAATGGCTTCATCGACCTTCTCATTCGTCATATCATTGATGACCCCGATGAGCCTAAGCTGCGGTAGTTTCGGGGGCGGCTCGGTGACCGTGTACTCTTTACTCAGCTGCTGTATGGCCGTTTTCATCGCGCTTCTGTCCTCTTCAGTCTCCACAGAAATGACGACCTTGCTGTTCCGTCCCTTCCTTAGACCATGCACTGCTATTCCCAGCTCTGACACGTCCACCCTCTTCTTTATGTCGGTCAAGATGTCTTCGCTCGATTTTTGTGGATCATCGGACTCTACCACCACCGCACGCCGCGCAGTGGTCGGCGTGTACGTGTTTGCTGGTCTCCGATTTACAGTGGCTTTGGGGGCATCCGCTGGTCCTAGGGCCTCGCCAGCTGGGTGAGGAAGTTCGTTTACTTCTCTCCGAAGCGACTCTACCGCAGTTCTAACCGGGCCTACCGTCTCCACCATTGCATCCAGAGACTCTCCCATCTCCGTTCTGAGTTGGGATAGGCTCTGGGCAATCGACTTCCCGGTTTGTTTAGCTTCGGCGGACTCGCTTCGGAGAGCCGCAATGTCACCTTTTAATGCCCCAATGGCCGACAGCACCTCTGTGTAGTGATCAGGTCTCACAGGACTCGAAGCTGGCTCATCAGTTCTGATCTGGCTGTCGTTCTTCAGCATGGCTATATCCTCTCTTATCTGGATGAGGAGACCCTCGAAGTCCAGGTTAGAGCCGACACTCATCGCATACGTCGCTGGGCGCAGTCTTTCTGCCTTGTCGAGAAGGTTCGCAAGGTCGTCGATCGCCTGTCTGAGAGTACAGAGCTGATTGGTCACCTCACTGAACCGCGGAGTAAGGTTCTCGATGAACTTTTCGAGTTGTGTCGCAAGGCTCGGGTCCCCCGAGCACTCCCCCGTTTTAACGGTTTTTGCAGCTAGAACCCGGAGCTCGCCCTGTATGGTCGCTATGTTCTTAATGGGGCCATCCATCTCGAAGTTGAGCCACCCTCTGATCGCCTCCGTGGTCTGGCTAGTCGTCACAATGATCTCGTGAGCCTCTCGGAGCTTGGCCGCGTGAGATTGATGTATCTCCGCCAACTGCTTCGAGTGAGCTCGCTCCACTCGCACCAACTCCTTCGCCGCCCTGGCCCTCTCCTGCTCCAGCGACACTCTGTGGCGAGAGCGCGAGTCCGACACGGAGAGCACGATCTCGTACATCTCCTGCAGGCTCTCCGCGGCCTCCACCTTACACTCGCGCTTCATGTTTCCGGCCTTCTCCAGCGCCTCCTTGCCGGCCTGCAGCAGGTCATTGGCTCTCTGCGAGGCGAGGTCCATCGATACGCCGGATCGCCTGTCGGAGCACGGCAGCATGCTGGAGCGCCTGCCAGATCGCCCGCTGCACACACCCTCCTCGTCAGACCGGTCGTCGTACGTCCTGGGGGTCGGCCTGGCGATGCCGAGCTTGTCAAGCTCCTCCTCCATGTCGTACGCCGCCGATGCATTGGAGCCGGGCGCCGGCGCCGGCACCGCGCAAGCGCGCGCGGCCGTCGCCGGCTCCGGGCGGGCGAGCGCAGCCGGCGCCGGCTCGGCCACCAAGGCTGGGCTCCGCGCCACCGCCTCCTTCTTGTCCATCGTCTGGGTGATAGCCTTCTTCCGCAGGGCCTTCGAGGCCGCGCCGCGAGTCATGGAAGACGTAGACTTAGTAGACTTGGACGACATATCGATTTGTGGGAAGAGTGTTCAGTGAGGAATTTCTCAGACTCCACGAGTGGCCTCTCGATAACCAGGGTAATGAGGTTTTATGGGGCGGGGTGGGGGAGGGGGGTATGTTAATGTTTACAGGTATTTCCCGTTAAGTAAAAGCAAGTGAGAGCGAAAGTAAGTAGAAGTAATCTATCTTGAATCTAGTAGGTAATTGTAGGTATGCAAGGGTGTGTGGAGGTACGTATGTAAGTATGTAAGTATGTAGGTACGTAGTATGTAGGTATCTGAGTATGTATGTATGTTAGTACGTGGGCGACTACTTTTAAACCTGCGAAGACGTTTAAACGGAGTGCACTGTCGCTTTCATGGAGCAATGGTGAACGATATCGAGACCGGTGCTGCTAGATTATGTGCAGGCGTTAGTGCGGGAACACTACTTTATATTAATAACGCCTACCAACTTAAAGCAGCAATGGCCTAACAGATTAGCTCGACAGACTTCCTAAAGTGAAACAAGACAGGTATGCAAGGGTGTGTGGAGGTACGTATGTAAGTATGTAGGTGCGTAGTATGTAAGTATATAAGTATGTATGAAAGTTAGGGTGTATGTATGTTAGTATGTGGGCAACTAATGAAGTGTACTACCACTTTCATGTAGCAATGGAGAACGATGTCGAGACCGGTGCTGCTAGACTATGTGCAGGCGTTAGTGCGGGTAATACCATTCAAGGAAATGTTAACTGATACTCGCTGGATATCTTATAATTTATACGAACTGTAATGAAAGATTGTATTTATACTTAAAACAAACACAAACTACAAATGATACAGTAATTAAAATGATATAGTAGCACCAAATTGCCCCAAATACCTTTGGAGAATAACTTATGTTAATAACGCCTACAAATCCAAATAGCAATAGCCAACAGGCTAGCTCGACAGGTTCTTAAGGTGAAACAAGACACGTGAGACCGAATTAACAAACTCTAAGAACCAGAGTAGGTACAAGTGCCCTCGCCAATAGATATCAGCTCCAGATGAATCGTCCACCACCCAGCGGACACACACAGCCGAGTCCCCGACAGAGGGAATAATATTGTGCAAACTTTGTACAACAGCAAGTAAGTACGCAAGGCGTATCTACGTGACCCGACCGATCTCACAACCAATGTGTGCCGCAAAACCGGAGAGAGTACAGAAGCCAGAGACACTCTCCGATCCTAGGTACCCCAGACCGAGCTAAAGATAGTAGGTAGCCGGGTATGTAGGCACCTCTTACCGCCGCCAAGCTGCGAAGCGACGACGCTATAACAACTCCGAGCCGGCCTCGCCTCGAGCGGCCGACAACCTAGCACCGCTGACCCGGCCTCGCCGCGCGTCGGGGCGCTCGGCGGCGTTCGGCTTGCAACCCGAGCCGGCCTCACAGGCTCGCCCGGTGTCTGCAGTAGGTAGGTACACGCGCACTCACACGGCAGTGGGCTCAACCAGGGGGGACGGGGGGGACCGGGTGATGGGTAGCGGTAGGTCGGCAGGCTGACAGGTCAGGTGACGCATGTACTCTGGTAGCCAGCAGGTAGGTAGGCGAGCAGGTAAGGGATAGGTAGGTATAGGTAGGTAGGTCGATGAACACGTAGTAGGTAGGTAGGCCAGCAGATAGGCAAGCAGGTGGACGGACAGGCAATAGGTAAGTACCTTTGCGAGTGGCTCGTCCTTTGTTTTACTAATGCTAAAAATAACAATTGCAATTTATATTTAGTTATTATTTTACTATAGGTATATTTAGATCAATATAAATTAAATAAATAAGTGTAAGTAGTAATCTATTAGTCAAATAAGTAAGTATATCAAATTAATTAAATAAATAGATTATATCAATTAAATAAGCATATTATATCAATTAAATAAATATATTATATTAACCAAGTAAGTATATTATGTATCATTATATTAGATTAAAAGTTATTAATTAAAAATTAGTAGTAGAACACCTTTGGAGAATAATTTATGTTAATAACGCCTACAAATCCAAAATAGCAATAGCCAACAGGCTAGCTCGACAGGTTCCTGGTATGTAGGCACCTCTCACCGCCGCCAAGCTGCAAATCGACGATGCTATAACAACTCGTGAGTCGTGACCGAGCCAGCCTCGCCTCGAGCGGCTGACAACCTAGCACCAAAAAAGGGCCCGCACACACGCTGATCATAATTAATGATACGCTGTCGAAGAGAACGCTCCCGCCGCCGCCGGACGACAAACCCGCTAACCTAACCTAACCTAACCTAACTTTTTGGAACCTAACTTTTTGAAACCTAACTTTTTGGAACCTCACCTAACTTTTTGGAACCTAACTTTTTGGAACCTAACCTAACTTTTTGGAACCTAACTTTTTGGAACCTCACCTAACTTTTTGGAACCTAACTTTTAGGAACCTAACCTAACTTTTTGGAACCTAACCTAACTTTTTGGAACCTAACCTAACTTTTTGAAACCTAACTTTTTGGAACATAACCTAACTTTTTGAAACCTAACTTTTTGGAACCTAACCTAACTTTTTGGAACCTAACTTTTTGGAACCTAACTTTTTGGAACCTAACCTAACTTTTTGGAACCTAACTTTTTGGAACCTAACCTAACTTTTTGGAACCTAACCTAACTTTTTGGAACCTAACTTTTTGGAACGTAACCTAACATTTTGGAACCTAACTTTTTGGAACCTAACCTAACTTTTTGGAACCTAACTTTTTGAAACCTAACCTAACTTTTTGGAACCTAACTTTTTGGAACCTCACCTAACTTTTTGGAACCTAACTTTTAGGAACCTAACCTAACCTAACCTAACCTAACTTTTTGGAACCTAACCTAACTTTTTGGAACCTAACCTAACTTTTTGAAACCTAACTTTTTGGAACATAACCTAACTTTTTGAAACCTAACTTTTTGGAACCTAACCTAACTTTTTGGAACCTAACTTTTTGGAACCTAACTTTTTGGAACCTAACCTAACTTTTTGGAACCTAACTTTTTGGAACGTAACCTAACATTTTGGAACCTAACTTTTTGGAACCTAACCTAACTTTTTGGAACCTAACTTTTTGGAACCTAACTTTTTGGAACCTCACCTAACTTTTTGGAACCTAACCTAACCTAACTTTTTGGAACCTAACCTAACTTTTTGAAACCTAACTTTTTGGATCATAACCTAACTTTTTGGAACCTAACCTAACTTTTTGGAACCTAACTTTTTGGATCCTAACCTAACTTTTTGGAACCTAACCTAACTTTTTGGAACCTAACCTAACTTTTTGGAACCTAACTTTTTGGATCGTAACCTAACTTTTTGGAACCTAACCTAACTTTTTGGAACCTAACTTTTTGGAACCTAACCTAACTTTTTGGAACCTAACCTAACTTTTTGGAACCTAACTTTTTGGAACGTAACCTAACATTTTGGAACCTAACTTTTTGGAACCTAACCTAACTTTTTGGAACCTAACTTTTTGAAACCTAACCTAACTTTTTGGAACCTAACTTTTTGGAACCTCACCTAACTTTTTGGAACCTAACTTTTAGGAACCTAACCTAACCTAACCTAACCTAACTTTTTGGAACCTAACCTAACTTTTTGGAACCTAACTTTTTGGAACGTAACCTAACATTTTGGAACCTAACTTTTTGGAACCTAACCTAACTTTTTGGAACCTAACTTTTTGGAACGTAACCTAACATTTTGGAACCTAACTTTTTGGAACCTCACCTAACTTTTTGGAACCTAACTTTTTGGAACCTAACCTAACTTTTTGGAACCTAACTTTTTGGAACCTCACCTAACTTTTTGGAACCTAACTTTAAGGAACCTAACCTAACCTAACCTAACCTAACTTTTTGGAACCTAACCTAACTTTTTGGAACCTAACTTTTTGGAACCTAACCTAACTTTTTGGAACCTAACTTTTTGGAACGTAACCTAACATTTTGGAACCTAACTTTTTGGAACCTAACCTAACTTTTTGGAACCTAACTTTTTGGAACCTAACCTAACTTTTTGGAACCTAACCTAACTTTTTGGAACCTAACTTTTTGGAACGTAACCTAACATTTTGGAACCTAACTTTTGGAACCTAACTTTTTGAAACCTAACTTTTTGGAACCTCACCTAACTTTTTGGAACCTAACTTTTAGGAACCTAACCTAACTTTTTGGAACCTAACCTAACTTTTTGGAACCTAACCTAACTTTTTGAAACCTAACTTTTTGGAACATAACCTAACTTTTTGAAACCTAACTTTTTGGAACCTAACCTAACATTTTGGAACCTAACTTTTTGGAACCTAACCTAACTTTTTGGAACCTAACTTTTTGGAACCTAACTTTTTGGAACCTAACTTTTTGGAACCTCACCTAACTTTTTGGAACCTAACCTAACCTAACTTTTTGGAACCTAACCTAACTTTTTGAAACCTAACTTTTTGGAACATAACCTAACTTTTTGAAACCTAACTTTTTGGAACCTAACCTAACTTTTTGGAACCTAACTTTTTGGAACGTAACCTAACTTTTTGGAACCTAACTTTTTGGATCCTAACCTAACTTTTTGGAACCTAACCTAACTTTTTGGAACCTAACCTAACTTTTTGGAACCTAACTTTTTGGATCGTAACCTAACTTTTTGGAATTTAACCTAACTTTTTGGAACCTAACTTTTTGGAACCTCACCTAACTTTTTGGAACCTAACTTTTAGGAACCTAACCTAACCTAACCTAACCTAACTTTTTGGAACCTAACCTAACTTTTTGGAACCTAACTTTTTGGAACGTAACCTAACATTTTGGAACCTAACTTTTTGGAACCTAACCTAACTTTTAGGAACCTAACTTTTTGGAACGTAACCTAACATTTTGGAACCTAACTTTTTGGAACCTCACCTAACTTTTTGGAACCTAACTTTTTGGAACCTAACCTAACTTTTTGGAACCTCACCTAACTTTTTGGAACCTAACTTTTAGGAACCTAACCTAACCTAACCTAACCTAACTTTTTGGAACCTAACCTAACTTTTTGGAACCTAACTTTTTGGAACCTAACCTAACTTTTTGGAACCTAACTTTTTGGAACGTAACCTAACATTTTGGAACCTAACTTTTTGGAACCTAACCTTACTTTTTGGAACCTAACTTTTTGGAACCTAACCTAACTTTTTGGAACCTAACCTAACTTTTTGGAACCTAACTTTTTGGAACGTAACCTAACATTTTGGAACCTAACTTTTGGAACCTAACTTTTTGAAACCTAACTTTTTGGAACCTCACCTAACTTTTTGGAACCTAACTTTTAGGAACCTAACCTAACTTTTTGGAACCTAACCTAACTTTTTGGAACCTAACCTAACTTTTTGAAACCTAACTTTTTGGAACCTAACCTAACTTTTTGGAACCTAACTTTTTGGATCGTAACCTAACTTTTTGGAACCTAACCTAACTTTTTGGAACCTAACTTTTTGGAACCTAACCTAACTTTTTGGAACCTAACCTAACTTTTTGGAACCTAACTTTTTGGAACGTAACCTAACATTTTGGAACCTAACTTTTTGGAACCTAACTTTTTGAAACCTAACTTTTTGGAACCTCACCTAACTTTTTGGAACCTAACTTTTTGGAACCTAGGTTCCAAAAAGTTAGGTTAGGTTAGGTTAGGTTAGGTTCCTAAAAGTTAGGTTCCAAAAAGTTAGGTGAGGTTCCAAAAAGTTAGGTTCCAAAAAGTTAGGTTAGGTTCCAAAAAGTTAGGTTCCAAAAAGTTAGGTGAGGTTCCAAAAAGTTAGGTTCCAAAATGTTAGGTTACGTTCCAAAAAGTTAGGTTCCAAAAAGTTAGGTTAGGTTCCAAAAAGTTAGGTTCCAAAATGTTAGGTTACGTTCCAAAAAGTTAGGTTCCAAAAAGATAGGTTAGGTTCCAAAAAGTTAGGTTAGGTTAGGTTAGGTTAGGTTCCTAAAAGTTAGGTTCCAAAAAGTTAGGTCAGGTTCCAAAAAGTTAGGTTCCAAAAAGTTAGGTTAGGTTTCAAAAAGTTAGGTTCCAAAAAGTTAGGTTAGGTTCCAAAAAGTTAGGTTCCAAAATGTTAGGTTACGTTCCAAAAAGTTAGGTTCCAAAAAGTTAGGTTAGGTTCCAAAAAGTTAGGTTAGGTTCCAAAAAGTTAGGTTCCAAAAAGTTAGGTTAGGTTCCAAAAAGTTAGGTTACGATCCAAAAAGTTAGGTTCCAAAAAGTTAGGTTAGGTTCCAAAAAGTTAGGTTAGGTTCCAAAAAGTTAGGTTAGGTTCCAAAAAGTTAGGTTAGGATCCAAAAAGTTAGGTTCCAAAAAGTTAGGTTACGTTCCAAAAAGTTAGGTTCCAAAAAGTTAGGTTAGGTTCCAAAAAGTTAGGTTCCAAAAAGTTAGGTTCCAAAATGTTAGGTTAGGTTCCAAAAAGTTAGGTTTCAAAAAGTTAGGTTATGTTCCAAAAAGTTAGGTTTCAAAAAGTTAGGTTAGGTTCCAAAAAGTTAGGTTAGGTTAGGTTAGGTTAGGTTAGGTTAGGTTAGGTTAGGTTAGGTTAGGTTAGGTTAGGTTAGGTTAGGTTAGGTTAGGTTAGGTTAGGTTAGGTTAGGTTAGGTTAGGTTAGGTTAGGTTAGGTTAGGTTAGGTTAGGTTAGGTTAGGTTAGGTTAGGTTAGGTTAGGTTAGGTTTTTTTTTTTTTTTTTTTTTTTTTTTTTTTTTCTAATTTCCCTCTGACATGGGGGTCAGAGTCCTTTTTTAACTTCTTTTATTTATTACAATGTTCATTTTGGGAGAAGAAGATTGGGGTTTTAAATTTATATTTGATCATCATAATTTTATTTCCATGTATTGTTTGCATCTATTGTTTTTGATTTTCAGTAAATTTGTGATATCTTTAAACTTTATCTATATTTTGTTTGTTTTTTTTTTTTTTCTTTTATTTTGTCTTTTTTCTTATGAAGGTATTTACTTAAATATGAAATGCTAATTTATTTATTTTTCTTGTTTTCTGTATTTTCTCTTTTAACTGCTATATTATTACTATTTATATTTTAATGGCTTATACTTATAAACTTTATCTATATTTTGTTTGTTTTTCTTTTATTTTGTCTCTTTTCTTATGAAGGTATTTACTTAAATATGAAATGCTAATTTATTTATTTTTCTTGTTTTCTGTATTTTCTCTTTTAACTGCTATATTATTACTATTTATATTTTAATGGCTTATACTTATTTTATATACACTGTTCTGCAAATTTTTAACTTTCTTTTGGTTCTTATTGCTATTTATTTATATATCTATGTTGTTTTTATATATCTCAGATATATAATCAACATAGGTTATATATCCTGTCTTTTAGTCTTTTATTATCTCATAATATTTTGCTGTTTGATGTTTTGCTAAGGTTTTGATATTGTTTGGATATTTTAATTGTGTTTTAGTCCTTATTTTTTATTGTTGTTTTGTGTTTTTTTCTATTTCATCTGTTGGTATCTTTTGATCTTATTATAGTGTTTATTATCAATGTTCAAAGGTTATGAGGTTTTATACATGCTAACCTAGTTTTATTTGCTTAGCTTCTGTTCTAGTTTTTTATTTAGAGTCTATTGTATTTATCTATGCTGATTTTTTATATTTCAAATATAAAGTCAGCATATATTGTATTCTCTATTTATTGATTTCTATTCTTTGTTTTATTTTCCAACTTTGTTGTTACTAGTTCTATTTTTGTTTTGAATTTAAATTTTTATTTTGGACTTGTTATTAATTTATATTATGTTTACTGTATCTTGATTCTGAATTTTTTGTTTTGTCTATTGTATTTTTCGAAACTGTGTCCTTTCATTATGAAACGACTTCATTTTCTGGGGGCTTGATGTTTGTGGGTTACTAGGTTAGCAATATGCTATGGAGGCTCGAGCCAGCGCATCCCACTTTCTGCGAATCGGGCACTCTGCACTAAACGCATTGTGGTTGGCCTTCTCCAACTTTGCGTGCATGCAGTTGCAGCAGGTTGGGGTGGCGCCAAGCTCGTGGTCGGGGCAGTCTGCTTTTATATGGGGTCCCCCACAGTGGCTACATTTCGGCAACGCTTCTTTACAGAAGCGCTTGCCGTGTCCGTAGCCTAGGCACTGTGAACACTGGACCAATGGCGACTGGTCTGCCACTCTGATGCGTTGTAGGTCGATTTGCACAGTGCTCGAGTTGGTCATTTTTTGCCATAGCTTCGGGGAGACCCTCATTATGATGTCGTGCGCTAGAGGGTTTCTCGTCTGCCTTTTGTACCGGATTTCCAGTTGGTGGTCTTCTGTTCCGGCAAAGATTTCTGGGTTCTGTTTCCTCAGGGCGGTGATAACGTCTTCGTCGGTGTTGTATTTCAGCACGCTCCTGAGGATAACCATAGGATCTTTGTTTTTTAGGTCTTCGACATTTAATTCCTCTGCCCCTTTTAGTTTTTCTGTAAATCTTCTCCTTTCTTCTTCTGTCCTACAGCCCACTATGACTTTCCTGTCCTTCGCATTTCTTATTTTCTCGACAACTATACCTCCTTCCTTCGCGTTTATGACACTTCTTATCCTTTCCAGCACTTGCTCTCCCGTTTCCATTTCGTCCCTTGCAGAGATGACTACCGAGTGCAACGCGGTCTGCTCCGGAGCCAGAGTTCTGGTGGGAGCCGCTGCTACACTCGCGTAGGTCTGTCTCTGCAGGAATTCCTGTTGCTTTTCCATACTTTCCTTTAGTCTTTCCATCTTTTCATTGCTCTCTTTCATAAGTCTGCTATGCTCTTCTATTCTTTCTATTAACTCTTTATTTTCCTTTCTTTCTGTCCTTTGTTCCACCTTTGGCGTTTTATCCTCCGATTCTATTTCGTTTTCCGATGTTTGGGGTTTACTGGGTTTGGCCGACTCTGACTCTTTGACCAGTTGGTAGAGTCTGTCCACTGCCAGTAGAACCTCTGTTTTGATCTCCGTTTTGAGATTTCGTGAGTTCCCAAGGTGTTGTTTCGCTTTGAGTAAGCAGGCTCTTGCCTCGGTGAGCCTGTCTGCGTACTTTTTTGTTGGCCTAATTGGGCTCACGATAATCTCTGCGGACGGTCTGCGTGATGTTGTTTGTTTGCTAGGCGGTTTTATCTTTGGAGGTTCTACTGACTTGGCTATTTTTGGTGGGCTCTGGAGTTTTCTGCTGGTGTCCTGTTGTCCGGACTCCCATTCTCCGATGCTTTTTCGAACGTTGGACTGGCTTGTTCTTCCTGTTTGCGGTGCTGTCTCTATTTCGAAGGTCGTGTTCCCCGTTGTCGCTGCTTTGGACTCTTCATCCGGGCTCTGCCCCACTTTTACGGGTGTCCGATACATTTTTAATCAGTCAGAGGGCTTATCTGGTCCAATTTGTTAGTTTGTATATGTTATACACAGGTATGTAATTTTACTAATCTTTTCTTTCCTTGTTTCAGGTTCGTCGTGCGTGGTTAGGTTAGGTTAGGTTAGGTTAGGTTAGGTTAGGTTAGGTTAGGTTAGGTTAGGTTAGGTTAGGTTAGGTTAGGTTAGGTTAGGTTAGGTTAGGTTAGGTTAGGTTAGGTTAGGTTAGGTTAGGTTAGGTTAGGTTAGGTTAGGTTAGGTTAGGTTAGGTTAGGTTAGGTTAGGTTAGGTTAGGTTAGGTTAGGTTAGGTTAGGTTAGGTTAGGTTAGGTTAGGTTAGGTTAGGTTAGGTTAGGTTAGGTTAGGTTAGGTTAGGTTAGGTTAGGTTAGGTTAGGTTAGGTTAGGTTAGGTTAGGTTAGGTTAGGTTAGGTTAGGTTTTTTTTTTTTTTTTTTTTTTTTTTTTTTTTTCTAATTTCCCTCTGACATGGGGGTCAGAGTCCTTTTTTAACTTCTTTTATTTATTACAATGTTCATTTTGGGAGAAGAAGATTGGGGTTTTAAATTTATATTTGATCATCATAATTTTATTTCCATGTATTGTTTGCATCTATTGTTTTTGATTTTCAGTAAATTTGTGATATCTTTAAACTTTATCTATATTTTGTTTGTTTTTTTTTTTTTTCTTTTATTTTGTCTTTTTTCTTATGAAGGTATTTACTTAAATATGAAATGCTAATTTATTTATTTTTCTTGTTTTCTGTATTTTCTCTTTTAACTGCTATATTATTACTATTTATATTTTAATGGCTTATACTTATAAACTTTATCTATATTTTGTTTGTTTTTCTTTTATTTTGTCTCTTTTCTTATGAAGGTATTTACTTAAATATGAAATGCTAATTTATTTATTTTTCTTGTTTTCTGTATTTTCTCTTTTAACTGCTATATTATTACTATTTATATTTTAATGGCTTATACTTATTTTATATACACTGTTCTGCAAATTTTTAACTTTCTTTTGGTTCTTATTGCTATTTATTTATATATCTATGTTGTTTTTATATATCTCAGATATATAATCAACATAGGTTATATATCCTGTCTTTTAGTCTTTTATTATCTCATAATATTTTGCTGTTTGATGTTTTGCTAAGGTTTTGATATTGTTTGGATATTTTAATTGTGTTTTAGTCCTTATTTTTTATTGTTGTTTTGTGTTTTTTTCTATTTCATCTGTTGGTATCTTTTGATCTTATTATAGTGTTTATTATCAATGTTCAAAGGTTATGAGGTTTTATACATGCTAACCTAGTTTTATTTGCTTAGCTTCTGTTCTAGTTTTTTATTTAGAGTCTATTGTATTTATCTATGCTGATTTTTTATATTTCAAATATAAAGTCAGCATATATTGTATTCTCTATTTATTGATTTCTATTCTTTGTTTTATTTTCCAACTTTGTTGTTACTAGTTCTATTTTTGTTTTGAATTTAAATTTTTATTTTGGACTTGTTATTAATTTATATTATGTTTACTGTATCTTGATTCTGAATTTTTTGTTTTGTCTATTGTATTTTTCGAAACTGTGTCCTTTCATTATGAAACGACTTCATTTTCTGGGGGCTTGATGTTTGTGGGTTACTAGGTTAGCAATATGCTATGGAGGCTCGAGCCAGCGCATCCCACTTTCTGCGAATCGGGCACTCTGCACTAAACGCATTGTGGTTGGCCTTCTCCAACTTTGCGTGCATGCAGTTGCAGCAGGTTGGGGTGGCGCCAAGCTCGTGGTCGGGGCAGTCTGCTTTTATATGGGGTCCCCCACAGTGGCTACATTTCGGCAACGCTTCTTTACAGAAGCGCTTGCCGTGTCCGTAGCCTAGGCACTGTGAACACTGGACCAATGGCGACTGGTCTGCCACTCTGATGCGTTGTAGGTCGATTTGCACAGTGCTCGAGTTGGTCATTTTTTGCCATAGCTTCGGGGAGACCCTCATTATGATGTCGTGCGCTAGAGGGTTTCTCGTCTGCCTTTTGTACCGGATTTCCAGTTGGTGGTCTTCTGTTCCGGCAAAGATTTCTGGGTTCTGTTTCCTCAGGGCGGTGATAACGTCTTCGTCGGTGTTGTATTTCAGCACGCTCCTGAGGATAACCATAGGATCTTTGTTTTTTAGGTCTTCGACATTTAATTCCTCTGCCCCTTTTAGTTTTTCTGTAAATCTTCTCCTTTCTTCTTCTGTCCTACAGCCCACTATGACTTTCCTGTCCTTCGCATTTCTTATTTTCTCGACAACTATACCTCCTTCCTTCGCGTTTATGACACTTCTTATCCTTTCCAGCACTTGCTCTCCCGTTTCCATTTCGTCCCTTGCAGAGATGACTACCGAGTGCAACGCGGTCTGCTCCGGAGCCAGAGTTCTGGTGGGAGCCGCTGCTACACTCGCGTAGGTCTGTCTCTGCAGGAATTCCTGTTGCTTTTCCATACTTTCCTTTAGTCTTTCCATCTTTTCATTGCTCTCTTTCATAAGTCTGCTATGCTCTTCTATTCTTTCTATTAACTCTTTATTTTCCTTTCTTTCTGTCCTTTGTTCCACCTTTGGCGTTTTATCCTCCGATTCTATTTCGTTTTCCGATGTTTGGGGTTTACTGGGTTTGGCCGACTCTGACTCTTTGACCAGTTGGTAGAGTCTGTCCACTGCCAGTAGAACCTCTGTTTTGATCTCCGTTTTGAGATTTCGTGAGTTCCCAAGGTGTTGTTTCGCTTTGAGTAAGCAGGCTCTTGCCTCGGTGAGCCTGTCTGCGTACTTTTTTGTTGGCCTAATTGGGCTCACGATAATCTCTGCGGACGGTCTGCGTGATGTTGTTTGTTTGCTAGGCGGTTTTATCTTTGGAGGTTCTACTGACTTGGCTATTTTTGGTGGGCTCTGGAGTTTTCTGCTGGTGTCCTGTTGTCCGGACTCCCATTCTCCGATGCTTTTTCGAACGTTGGACTGGCTTGTTCTTCCTGTTTGCGGTGCTGTCTCTATTTCGAAGGTCGTGTTCCCCGTTGTCGCTGCTTTGGACTCTTCATCCGGGCTCTGCCCCACTTTTACGGGTGTCCGATACATTTTTAATCAGTCAGAGGGCTTATCTGGTCCAATTTGTTAGTTTGTATATGTTATACACAGGTATGTAATTTTACTAATCTTTTCTTTCCTTGTTTCAGGTTCGTCGTGCGTGGTTAGGTTAGGTTAGGTTAGGTTAGGTTAGGTTAGGTTAGGTTAGGTTCCACGGACCTGCTAGGATCTCCTAGTGGGCGGGGAAGTGAACCCCGACGTGGCGCGTCCCCAGGTGGCGGATAGGGGAACGGCCCCCAGATATGGGGGCTACCGGTATACCGGCGCGGACCAAATCACACGGGACGGCAGCGCGGCGGGGAGGGTCAACTCGGCCACCCCGTCGGGCAACCGACGTCATCGGAGGTCAGGACGGCTCCTCCTCGCATCTCTCTGCTGTTATCAGAGAGAGTTGGGGATGGAGCCAGCAGAGGAAAGGATTTCCAACTCTGTCGGGACCGGGGCAGTTTCTGCCATTAGTTTTAAGTTTACCAAGTCTCAAGGTCTGGCGCTCGCTGAGGGGAGTACTGGTGTGTGAATCGTGAGCTGTGCCGTGTTGGCGCAGATCTCGATTGACATGCCAGTATGGTCGGGGGGAACCCGGCCGCTAGGGCGCCCCAGAGGACCTCACCTCTGGATAAACAAAAAGGAAAAAACTTATGAAAATGGCGAATGGAAATTACACATTACCCCAGGCGGGTACCAGCCTCTCCGAGGCTGGAGAATCCCGTGGTGCTTCGGCACTCTGCCCCTCGTATTCTGGGGGGGGCACCAGACGCCAGGGGAGCAGGAGCTCCCAGCAGGAGAGGACCTTCGGGGTTTTTAAAAAGCCCGGAGTTCCGGTAGCGGGGAGCGATGGGGGAGATTCGGACTGCTCTTTGGCATCCGTCTCCTCCATCGCTTCATCCGCTTCGAGTAGGTCGCGCGTTAAGCGCAAACGGGCGATTGAGCCCGCCTTGGACGTGGCAGATGGCGCCTTGGTCTCACTAGAGTCCAAGCGCGCCATGTTTTTGAAGGACGGGGGGGACAGCGAGGACGATGTCTTCGACCCCCTCGTAGAGCCTTCAAAGGCCAAATCGAAGGCGAAGTTGCCGAAGGCGGCAGAATTGGAGGAGGAGATGCGGGCGCGATCCATAGAGGAGCTGGGCGCCTGCCTCAGGGTCGACATGCAGACCGTTGAGAAGATCGCCGACAAGTCAAAGAACTTGAAGGGCGATTTTATCAAGGGTCTGCGGGTCGCTGCACGGAGGGCTGAAGCGGTCAGCAGGGAGCTGGCCCAGCGGGCTTTGGCAGACGCAAATGTCCAGCGGCTGGAGCGGGAGAATGCCGAGCTGCGTGCGAAGATGGCCGATCTCTCCAGTAAAATGGAGAAGCTGACGGAGGTAATCCGCCAGCAGCAGGCAACTTCGCATGCCAGTGCTGAGAGCACGGCCATACCGGCGCCAGCACCACCCGCTGTCGGGGGGAACGACTGGGAGGGTCGGTTCATGGAGCGCATAGCGGCTCTAATGGACCGAAAGCTGGCTGCAGCTCTTAGAGTTCAGCCTGCTTCCTCCCAGGGCGGCGCAGCTTTCGCTAGGGCAGGACCGTCGGGGTCTTCTGGTGTGGGTGCGGCGAAGGCAAAACGCCAACCGCCGCCCGCACAGGCCTCCCCGCCACCCGTAGCGTCGCAAACCGCGAGGTCGCAAGTGCCAGAGGCACCGACGGCCACGTGGGCGACTGTGACGGGGAGGAAGAAGAAGAGGTCTAAGAAGGCGGCCCCACAGGCAGAACCTGGCCCGAGGTCTGGCCCGAAAACTGGCCCAAAGGCCGGCCCGACGGCCGACCCGAAGGCCAGCTCGAGGGCTAACCCGCGGGCCGGGGCCAAGAGTGGCCCCAAACCCGCGCCAGCGCGGCTGCCAACGTCCGCGGCGATTACGGTGACGGTTCCGGAGGGTTCGGACCTCACTCTCGCCGCGGTGATGGCGACCGCGAAAGCGCGGATCAGACTGGCGGACATTGGGGTGGACATGGTCCGCCCCAAGAAAGCGATTACGGGTGGCTTAATCTTGGAGGTGTCAGGGCCTGACTGCACCTCCAAGGCGGACGCCCTGGCCGAGCGCATGCGCGTGGCCCTCGCCGATCTGGGTGTGCGTGTTGCGCGCCCGGTGAAGACGGGGGAGCTGCGGCTCAAAGACCTCGACGACAGCGTCACACCTCGTGAGGTGTTGGTCGCTGTCGCCGAGGCCGGAGGCTGCTCGACCGACGACGTGCGGGTGGGCGACATTCGTCGCTCACCCACTGCCCTGGGCACGGTATGGGTCCGTTGTCCACTAGCCTGCGTGCGCAGGCTAGCAGCGGCAAAGCACGTCGTCGTCGGCTGGGGTGCGGCGAGGGTGGACTACCTGGAGTCGAGGCCGCTCCAGTGCTTCCGATGCCTGGAGTTTGGGCACGTGCGCAGCATGTGTCAGAGCACAGTGGACCGCAGCACCTTGTGCTACGCGTGTGGCGAGCCCGACCATCGGGCGAGCCGGTGCACGCGTCCGCCCCGGTGTCCACTGTGCTCTGACAAGGGCTGTAGGGCAGACCACAGGATGGGGAGCAAGAGGTGCTCCCCTCCCAAGGAGAGGAGGAAGTCAGGTCCTCTTCCCCCTCGGTCGGCCCCAGCACCAGCACCGGAAGCCAAAGCGGCCCCAACAAAGGGGGCCGCTCAGTCGGGCCAGAGCCCGCCGCCCCAGGAGGCCATGGAGGCCTCGTAATGGATCACGCCATACGAGTCCTCCAGTGCAATCTGAACCACTGCCGGAGCGCGCAGGACCTAGTCCAGCAAACCTTCGCGCAGTGGTCGATTGCACTTGCCGTAGTTGCGGAGCCCTACAACGTCCCGAACCATCCTCGCTGGTTCGGGGACGACTTGGACTCCGTCGCTATTTACTGGGGCGGCGGAAGAGGCGACCCCCCCTGTGCCCTTATTGAGAAGGGACAGGGGTTCGTGGCCACGGCATGGGGTCGTCTAGCCGTTGTGGGCTGCTACGTCTCTCCCAACTGTACCCTCGTCGAGTACGAGGCGTACCTGGACGCGGTAGGCGACTGCATTCGCAGATGCCTACCGCGCCCAGTGCTTGTCCTGGGCGACTTCAACGCGCACTCTCGTGTGTGGGGGAGTCCCCAGGACGACCGAAGGGGAGAGACCGTGGTGGAATGGGCGGCGGGTATGGACCTCCGGTTGTTGAATCGGGGGTCTGTAAGCACGTGTGTGCGGTGGCAGGGTGAGTCGATCGTGGACCTTTCATGGTCGACTCCCTCTGCCACCCACCTGGTGTCGGGCTGGAGAGTAGCGGAGGAGATGGTCACCTTGTCTGACCATCGCCACATCGTCATCGATGTGGTTCTCCGCCCCCCCGACAGTGCGTCCCGCCGCAGTAGCAGCCCGCCGCGACGATGGGCCCTCAAGCGGCTCGACAGGGATCTGCTCGAAGCCGCAGCCATCGTCGCGGCCTGGCCGGATGGAGACGCCGGAGAGATTCTGCCCGATCCTGGGAGGGAGGCGGCTTGGTTCCGGGCTTCGATGACGTCGATTTGCGACGCATCGATGCCCCGAGCCAACCCTACCAAGCGCAGGGCGGTGTACTGGTGGTCGGAGGAGATAGCGCAGCTGCGTGAGGCATGCTTGCGCTCCCGACGCCAGTACACCAGAGCCCGGAGGAGACGGCGAGCCCTTGCCGGAGAGGTGGATAGAGTTTACGAGGTATACCGAGGCGCTTCGAAACTGCTCCAAGCGGCCATTGCGGCCGCTAAGGCTCGGTCTTGGAGTGAACTCCTGGAGGGACTGGATAGGGATCCATGGGGGCGCCCGTACCGGATGGTACTGGGCAAGCTCAGACCGTGGGTCCCTCCGTTGACGGAGACCCTGGACCCTGAGTTGGTGGGGAGAGTGGTGGATACACTCTTCCCTAGGGTCCAGGACAGTCCCAGTCCCTCTACCCCCAGGCCATCGGGACCGACCATCTGGTCCGATGAACTGGGGGTCCGTACACAGGAGTTGGACCGAGCGGTGAAGCGCCTTAGGGCTCGTAACACGGCGCCAGGCCCTGACGGGATTCCAGGTCGGGCCTTGGCGCTGGCTCTATCCGCCGGCTTGGGGGACAGGCTGAAGCGGCTGTTCGACAGCTGCTTATGCTTCAGCGTGTTCCCCAAGGAGTGGAAGGAGGCAAGGTTGGTCCTCTTGAAGAAGGACGGCAGGGCCGCAGACTCTCCCTCTGCGTACCGCCCCATTTGCCTGCTGGACGAGGTCGGCAAGTTATTCGAAAGAATAATTGCCGATCGTCTCTGCACACATCTGCGGCAGGAAGGTCCCGACCTGTCGGATGACCAGTTCGGTTTCCGGCGGGCCCGCTCGACAGTTGACGCTATCCTTCGGGTGCGTTCTCTGTCGGGCCAGGTAGTGTCCCGGGGCGGGAGGGTGTTAGCGATATCCTTGGATATCGTTAACGCCTTTAACTCCCTGCCCTGGAGGGCGATTCGGGCGGCGCTCGTGTATCACGGAGTGCCCCCCTACCTGCAGGGCATAGTCGGGGCCTACCTGCGAGACAGGTGTGTGCAGTATGTAGGCAGGGACGGTACATTGCACGAGAGGGAGATGAGTTGCGGGGTTCCGCAGGGGTCCGTTTTGGGCCCGCTGCTGTGGAATCTCGCATACGATGCGGTCCTGCGCGTTGATCTCCCCGCTGGCGTACGAGTGGTCTGCTACGCAGACGACACCCTCGTACTAGCCACCGGGGAGTCCTTCGAGGGGGCCAAAGGGCTCGCAGAGCTTGGTGTGGCTTGTGTCGTGGACAGGATCCACGGGCTGGGTCTGCGGATAGCGCCTCAGAAGACTGAAGCGCTATGGTTCCACAAACTCCCGAGGGGGAGGGAACCACCCAGCATGTCGGTTCGAGTAGGTGACGTGGACGTCCAGGTAGGCCGGTACCTCAAGTACCTGGGCCTCACCTTGGACGGCCGTTGGGACTTCGGGGAGCACTTCAAACGCTCAGTCCCCCGGATTCAGAAGGCAGTGGGTGCTCTGCACAGACTGCTGCCAAATCTCGGGGGACCACGGGAGGGCGTTCGCCGCCTCTACGCGGGGGTGGTGCGTTCGATGGCTCTCTACGGAGCACCCGTCTGGTCTGATAGGCTGGCGGGTGTTAGGCGCTACAGACTGCTGTTTGGCAGTCTGCAGCGCACTATGGCCATTCGGATTGCACGGGGGTATCGTACGATATCCCATGAGGCGGCGACCATCTTGGCGCGATTCCCGCCGCTCGACATCCTGGCGGAGACGGACGCACGTGTGTACGTTCGTCTCCGACACGATGGCGGGGGCGGAGTTGCGCCAATCGAAGTGCGGGCCCAAGAGCGTCGACGTGCGCTCCGTAGATGGCGCGAGCGGCTCGAGGAGCCGCGGTGCTCGCGTCAGCGCATCGTCGGCGCGATTGCGCCCAACCTCGAAGCTTGGGTGGGTAGGAAGCACGGCAACGTCACCTATAGACTTACTCAGGTACTCACCGGACATGGTTGTTTCGGTGAGTACCTGAGTAGGATCGGACGGGAATCGACAGCACAATGCCACCATTGTGGGAGCGACAGGGATTCCGCGCAGCACACGCTGGAGCAGTGCTCAGCGTGGTGCCAGGAGCGGCGGACCCTGGTTGCTAGGATCGGGCAGGATCTCTCTCTGCCAGCAGTGGTACAGGCCATGCTGGCAGACGAAACGGCGTGGAGGGCCGTGGCCTCTTTCTGTGAGACCGTAATGGTTCGGAAAGAGGCCGCTGAGCGGGATCGGGAGAGGGCCGATCCCGCTCGGAGGAGGCGGCGGCGGGGTGACGGCAACGGCCGCCCCGCACCGCCTGCCCCGTAAGGGGCAAATGGTATCCCCTGCCAAACAGGGGACTTTTCGGTCCAGTGGGCAGTCGGAGTGAGGGCTTCGGCTGGCCGGGAACACGGACCGAAAGGGCAGCGGCTACTAGTGGCACTGTGCCGCTGTAGCACTGCGAGGTGCTGGGGGTGTGGCGTGTTTGTGCCCCCCCGGGAAGTGCTTTAGGGCGAAGTGCGAGAGGGGCACCGGATCGTTCCTTCGGGAGTTACCGGAGCCCCTTGAAAAGCACCGAGGCCGGCCACCGCGGAGTTTTTAGTGAGTCGTCGAGTCCGACAACCTCACACACCCCTGCCGCACCCTTCATGCGGCGGGGACGGTCTGTTAGCAGATTTTCTCCGCGACACAAAAAAAAAAAAAAGGTTAGGTTAGGTTCCACGGACCTGCTAGGATCTCCTAGTGGGCGGGGAAGTGAACCCCGACGTGGCGCGTCCCCAGGTGGCGGATAGGGGAACGGCCCCCAGATATGGGGGCTACCGGTATACCGGCGCGGACCAAATCACAGCGCGGCGGGGAGGGTCAACTCGGCCACCCCGTCGGGCAACCGAGGAGGAGCGCGGCGGGGAGGGTCAACTCGGCCACCCCGCCGGGCTACCGAGGCGGAGGTGCGGCACTCGATGTCGCAGTGGACCCCTGTGGTCGGTGGATGGCAGGCCTGCAAGGCTTGCGGCGCGGCGGGGAGGGTCAACTCGGCCACCTCGTCGGGCAAAATCCAAGGTGCTCTCGGATCTGGTAGCTTTTGCTGGCGGGTTCGGGGACAACGGAGGAGGGCCCATCTTGGGCGTTAGGCTTCGTTACGTGCTTGCGCGGATGAAGCAGAGTTGGGCTCGGCGTGCGCTTACCCCGCCGTCGGGCAGGCAAGGGGGGACGTGTCTTCCCTGCCCCCAGCTCGAAGTCGTAATCCCGCGACGATTGCGGTCATGTCTCGTGATCGGAGTGGGACCGATGGCCTTGGCTTGGTCGCCCGGGCTGCGAGGAGTAAACCTCTATAAAAAATCCCGTAGGACAAGTGGGGGTGCAGCACGAAGTCCGTTCTCTTAGAGGATGGCTGGCCGGTAAAGCCAGTCGCTACTGTACCTAGGCGTAGCGCCTTGGTTAGGTTCACCTGCCCTTCCCAGATACACGAGGGCACTGTCTGGGTCGTATCGAGTCCCCGGTACTCGTGGGACTTATTATGGAAACTTACATTCATACCCCTAAGGAGGGCGGTCGCCTGGAATGCCGCAAAGAGGGAGTTGCTGCAGAGCCCGCGAGGGTTTCTGGTGCGGACGCTTCGGCGTCGACGAAGGAGGTAGCCTTGGTGGCGAAGGTCGCTGCCAAGAAGGCTGTGGTGGTCCTAAGAAGGATGGACACCGGAAACAGCGTGGAGGAGGCCCTAAGCAGGACCAGGTGTCCATCGCTGGTCAGCAGTTTAGGGAGTGACTCCGACGCGAGGTCGGCCGCTTCCGAGAGCTCTGGAAGGTTCTGGAAGAGGAAGAGGCTGAACCCCATCGAGAGGAGAGGCGAGAGTAGCGGGTCCGACTCGGACAAAAGTGCGCTCTCCGTTAAGACCAAGTTGTCGAAGCGTGGTCCTGGGAGACCCCCGACAACTGGCAAGTATGTGGGCATGGCAAAGGCCAGGGCCGAGCTCGCAGCTGCTGAACAGCAAGCGATGGAGCTGGAGGTGGAGAGGGAGGTGGTGGCGGCAACGCCTAAGCCACGCTCAGACGCCGCCAAAACCTACTTGGGTGCCGTGGCCTCCTGGGGCCCGACAAGGGAGGCCCCTGCGGTCGCTCTGTCCTCCCGGGTAAAGGAGAGCCTGACGGCCATAGAGCTGGTGGGAAACAAGTCGGGCAATCTTAAGGGCACTTTCCAAAGCGCCCTTAAGAAGTCTGTGGAGGTGCTCCGCGAGGTGTTCGAGGAGTTGGCCAGTCGAACGCCGGTAGAAGAGGTATCTCGGCTCCAAGCCGAGAATACCATGCTTAAGAGCCAGCTGAACCGGCTTGGAGAAGAGATGGCCGCGTTGAGGGCTGAAGTAAGGGGCAGCAAGGAGTGCGCTGCTCAAAACTCATCAGCCGAGTTTCAGAGCCTCCAAGCCTCATTGGCCAGGTTCGACGCTCGGCTCGAGAGCCTGGAGGTGGACGGGCGACTTCTGCCCGGAAAGCGCCACCGCCCGCCCTTAGCAGCGGATCGGTCACAGGAGGCCGAGGCAGTGCCTGAGTCACCGGCTCCGGCACCAAAGAAGGCGCCGGCTGAAAAACCAGCCCCAGCTCCGGCTGCAAAAGCCGATGCAGCGGCCAAGAAGAAGCGGAAGAAGGGGAAAAAGGGCAAGCAACCTGAGGCTTCCCCAGCTCCCCCCGCCCCTACCCCGACTGATACTGCCAAAGCAGCCCCTGCTCCGGCAGGCAAGAGCCAGACGCAGGACGAAGAGGGATGGCAGACCGTGGGTCCCAGTCGCCGCAACAAGCAACGAAAGGACCCAGCGGACAAGGCGCCAAGGGCCAAGGCACCTGCCAAGCCAGCGGCACCAAAGCCGGAGGCGGCCAAAAAGGCCAAGGCCCCTAAACTCCACGCCCCCCGCTCATCTGCGGTGGTAATCGCGCTGCAACGGGGGGCCGAGGAGAGAGGCCGGACGTACGGGGAGGTGATCGCCGAGGCCAAGTCGAAACTCGACTTGGGAGAGCTCGGGATCTCCTCCGTACGCTTCAGGCAGGCGGCGACTGGGGCCCGCATCTTGGAGGTCCCAGGAGCGACGAGTGGGGGCAAGGCCGACCTGCTGGCGGAGAAGCTCCGGGGGCTGTTCTCCACGGAGGACGTTAAGGTCTCCAGACCGGTGACTTCAGTCGACCTTCGGGTAACCGGTCTGGATGACTCCGTCACCCCGGAGGAGCTGGCGGCTGCTGTCGCCAAAGCGGGAGGGTGCTCACCAGGCGATGTAAAGCCTGGTGAGATAAGGAAGGGACCCGGAGGCGTGGGCACAGCCATAGTAAAGTGCCCCGTCACGGCCGCGAAAAAGGTCGTAGCCGAACGCCTCCGGGTTGGGTGGGTGGCGGTCGGGGTGAAAATCCTCGACGCCCTCCCCCGCCGTTGCTACAGGTGTTTTGCACTGGGCCACATCGGGGCTCAGTGCTCGTCGGAGGTCGACCGCAGCCAGAACTGTCTGTGCTGCGGTCAAGTGGGCCACAAAGCCCGGGAGTGCTCCGCCAAGCCCCACTGCCCCGTCTGCGAGGCAGCTGGGAAGAAGGCGGACCACCTCGCTGGGGGCAAGGCCTGTGCCAAGCCCCCAACAAAGAAGGCAGCGAAGAAGGCTGCGGCAAGGGCCAGGAAGGCCAAGCCGCAGCCTGAGAACCCGCCCCCGGGTGACACGGAGTCGCCAATGGAGGTCCATTAGTTATGGACCTCCGATTCCTGCAGGGGAACCTCAACCACTCCGCCGCGGCCCAGGACCTGTTTGTCCAGGCCATGGCGGAGTGGCAGGCCCATATTGCTGTCGCCGCCGAGCCGTATCGCGTCCCGGTCCGTTCGGATTGGGTCGGGGATTGCGGTGGTTCGGTGGCGATCATACAGCGCTGCGCGGCGGGCGGCCCCCCTCTCACTGCGGTGAACAGAGGGGAGGGCTTCGTTGTGGCAAAGCTCGGCGTAGTGGTAGTTATTGGGGTGTACTTCTCCCCCAATCGAACACTCGCCGACTTTGAGCGCTACCTTGCGCTGTTGGGGGTCGCGGTCGGCCAGATCTCTCCCGGTCCCGTCGTCGTCCTTGGAGACCTCAACGCCAAGTCTAGGGCTTGGGGTTCGGCGACGACGGACCATAGGGGAAGAGTGTTGGAGGAGTGGCTGGTGGAGTGCGGACTGTGCATACTCAACCGAGGCACAGTAGACACGTGTGTGCGCCGTAACGGGGGGTCAGTCGTGGATGTTTCATTCGCGACCCCTCCCATCGCACACCGTGTCCAGGGGTGGGAGGTTCTGGAGAACGAGGAGACGCTGTCAGACCATAGGTACATTACCTTTAGCGTCTCCAGCGCATCGTCTCCAGACACCCCGAGAGCCCCGAGCCAGCCAAGGCTCGACGGGCCGCGTTGGGCGTTAAAGCGCCTGGACAGGGAACTACTGCAGGAGGCAGTCCTTGTCCAGGCGTGGATTCCGGAACCACCGGTAGCTGACATAGACGGGGATGCGGCTCGACTTTGCGAGGCCATGGCGCAGGCGTGCGATGCCGCGATGCCTCGCATCAGAGCCCTCCCGTCCAAGAAGTCAGTCTACTGGTGGAATGAGGAGATTGCCCAACTCCGCCGCTCGTGCGTGGAGGAGCGCCGCGCCTTCCAGCGGTATCGGAGGCGCCGAAACCGCGAAGAAGGCGAGGAGGACCGGCTGTACGCCGCGTACCGGGAGGTGGCGGTGGCACTCCGCCTCGCCATCAGCCAGTCAAAGGCCGCGGCGTGGGAGGAGTTGCTGCAGACGTTGGAGAGGGATCCTTGGGGTAGGCCGTACAAGTTAGTACGGCAAAAACTACGCCCTTGGACCCCTCCCATCTCCAGCAGCCTTGAGCCGGCGGTCCTCGAAAGGGTGGTTGAGGCACTGTTCCCGGAGATGGGAACAGACTTTGAGCCTCCCACCATGGCGCCGCCGGCACAGGTGGAGGGAGACTCGGGCGAGGTGCCCGAGATCTCAAAAGAGGAGGTGGGTGCGGCCGTGTTGCGCATCAAAGGCAAAAACACGGCCCCAGGACTCGACGGCATCCCTTGCCGTGCGTGGGTCCTGGCCCTAAGCGGGGAGCAGGAGGCTCTAGAACCCCGCCTAAGGGCATTATTTAATAGGTGTGTGCGGGAAGGAGTTTTCCCGCACCGATGGAAGGAGGGCCGTTTGGTTCTCCTCCGGAAGGAGTCACGGCCGGCCGATGACCCATCGGGGTATCGGCCGATAGTGTTACTCGACGAGGCGGGGAAGCTGCTGGAGAGAGTGGTAGCCAACCGCCTCGTCGAGCATATGGGGGTTATAGGTCCGAATTTGTCGGACGCCCAGTTCGGGTTCCGCTGCGGCCGGTCGACCATAGACGCGATCGGCCGCCTGCGGGACATGGCGGAGGAGGCGGTGTTGGGGGGCGGGCTGTTGTTGGCAGTGTCATTAGACATTAAGAACGCCTTCAACAGTCTGCCCTGGCCGACTATTATGGAGGCACTCCGTTATCATGGAGTGCCCCTATATTTAAGAAGACTGGTGGGAAGCTACTTGTCCGATAGGGCAGTAGTCTTCCCCACCAGAGACGGAGTGGGCGGTCGTCGGTGTATGTCGCGCGGTGTTCCCCAGGGGTCCGTTCTTGGGCCCCTGCTATGGAACATCGGCTACGATCACGTTCTGCGCTGTGCAAATCTGTACGGCGTGGACGTGATCTGTTACGCCGACGACACCCTTGTGACGGCCCGGGGTTCTGATCTCCGGGCCGCCTCGATACTAGCCACCGCCGGTGTAGCGGCGGTGGTATCGAGAATTCGGCGGCTGGGGCTGGAGGTGGCTCTCCATAAGTCGGAGGCCATCTGCTTTCACGGGCCCCGACGGAGGCCACCTTCCGGCACAAACATAGTGGTGGGAGGGACTCCAATCCCGGTCGGGACGACACTGAAATACCTCGGCGTCGTCCTCGACAGCAGATGGGATTTCGGGGTCCACTTTGAACGCCTGGTTCCTAAGTTGGTGAGCACGGCGGGTGCTCTTGGCCGCCTGCTCCCCAACTTAGGAGGAGGTAATGGAAGCTGCCGCCGCCTATACATGGGGGCGGTACGATCGATGGCCCTTTATGGAGCCCCGATCTGGGCGGGGTCACTGAAGAACCGCCACAAGGCCCTCCTGCACCAAGCGCAGAGGGTCATGGCGGTTCGGACTATAAGGGGGTACAGGACCATCTCTCATATGGTGGCCTGCGTCCTTGCCGGTTCCCTTCCCTGGGACCTAGAGGCCGAGGTTCTGTCCTCGGTCTACTGGCAACGGACGCATGCCCGGAGCCGGGACCTGCGCCCTGCGCCCGATGAGGTGGTGCGGTGGCGTAGAGAGGCCCAGGAAGAGGTTCTGGGCGAGTGGCGGCGGCGGCTCGAGGAGCTTCGCACAACAGGTGCGAGGTCCCGACGCCGACTGATGGAGGGAGTCTTACCTATTCTAGAGGAATGGGTGGGAAGGAAGTGGGGGCCACTTACTTTCCGGCTTACACAGGTGCTCTCGGGGCATGGTTGCTTCGGGAGTTACCTGTGTAATGTAGCCGGGAAGGAAATAAGCCCGGAGTGCCACCATTGTGGCTGTGTGGAAGACACCGCACAGCACACACTGGAGGTATGCTCCGCCTGGGCAGGGCCGCGATCGGAGTTGGTTGCGGCCCTAGGAGGAGGAGATCTCTCGCTGCCGACCGTCATGGAGAAGATGGTCAGCAGCGAGACGATATATGAGGCGATGATCTCCTTCTGCGACGACGTCATGTTGCAGAAGGAGACCGCGGAGCGCCTGAGAGAACGAGATCCGCTCTCTCAAAGAGTCCACCGTGGGCGAGGCGGGCGGGCGAGAAGGGGTGCCCGCTCTCGACACGACTCGCCAGGGGCGTCTCGGGCGGCAGGTGCGGGGGCACCAGCCGTCCAGTGATGAGACCCCCTGAGGAGGTAGGAGGGGTTCGCCCCTCTGAGGAGGTCCGCCCATCTCATCGGGCGGACGTGGGCTATAGGCGAGGCCAGGCGGACTGTTGAGTGACCGCCGGCCTTGCCTCTGCCCAACAGTGGCGGGAATAGTGAGGTTTTTAGTGGGTATACCCGAAAGGGGGAGTCCCACATACCTCGCCCTTGCCCCCCGGCAGGGCGGGGATGCGTAACGCATTTTCCTCACTCAAAAAAAAAAAAAAAAAAAAAAAAAAAAACAAAAAAAAAAAAAAAAAAAAAAAAAAAAAAAAAAGGTTAGGTTAGGTTAGGTTAGGTTAGGTTAGGTTAGGTTAGGTTAGGTTAGGTTAGGTTAGGTTAGGTTAGGTTAGGTTAGGTTAGGTTAGGTTAGGTTAGGTTAGGTTAGGTTAGGTTAGGTTAGGTTAGGTTAGGTTAGGTTAGGTTAGGTTAGGTTAGGTTAGGTTAGGTTAGGTTAGGTTAGGTTAGGTTAGGTTAGGTTAGGTTAGGTTAGGTTAGGTTAGGTTAGGTTAGGTTAGGTTAGGTTAGGTTAGGTTAGGTTAGGTTAGGTTAGGTTAGGTTAGGTTAGGTTAGGTTAGGTTAGGTTAGGTTAGGTTAGGTTAGGTTAGGTTAGGTTAGGTTAGGTTAGGTTAGGTTAGGTTAGGTTAGGTTAGGTTAGGTTAGGTTAGGTTAGGTTAGGTTAGGTTAGGTTAGGTTAGGTTAGGTTAGGTTAGGTTAGGTTAGGTTAGGTTAGGTTAGGTTAGGTTAGGTTAGGTTAGGTTAGGTTAGGTTAGGTTAGGTTAGGTTAGGTTAGGTTAGGTTAGGTTAGGTTAGGTTAGGTTAGGTTAGGTTAGGTTAGGTTAGGTTAGGTTAGGTTAGGTTAGGTTAGGTTAGGTTAGGTTAGGTTAGGTTAGGTTAGGTTAGGTTAGGTTAGGTTAGGTTAGGTTAGGTTAGGTTAGGTTAGGTTAGGTTAGGTTAGGTTAGGTTAGGTTAGGTTAGGTTAGGTTAGGTTAGGTTAGGTTAGGTTAGGTTAGGTTTTTTTTTTTTTTTTTTTTTTTTTTTATTTTTGACGTTCACACCTCTAACTTAAGTCAGAGCCTTTTTTATTCGTACACACATATTTATAAATGTGTTCACATCCCGAGTTTTATATACTCAGGATGCTACATTTATGCTCTGTTTGCCGCAATGGGCTAAATTATTTGCTTCTTGATTTCATCTTGCGTATTAATCATACTTATATGTTTAATCGTACATAGTACTTTAATCTTATTTTTCTGTTTATCTATTTACTGTTTATCTTACTCTTCTGTAATCTTGTTTATAATTTTAATCCTACTTACTACTTGTTAATCTAATCTTAATTACTAATTTTTATCTTTCTATTTATTTTTACTTATTTATTTAATCTTACTCAGTAATTTTATCTTACTTTACCGTTTCCTTTTTACTGTTTTTTATCTTACTTTATTGTAATCATGTTTATTAATTTAATCTTACATACTAATCTTATCTTTATTTACTTTTGTATCTTACTTATTATTCTAATCTTACTTACTAAATTTACTTGCTACTTTTATTTTTATGTTGATTTTTTCGTATATTTTAATTTTTTATTTTTGTTTTCATTTTTATCTTGCTTTTCATTTAATCTTTATTACTATCTAAATCTTCTATAATATACTATAATAATATATTATATAACTTAATTGTAATCTTGTTTATTATTGTCATCTTACTTGCTATCTCATTTAAATTTTTATCTTTCTTTTGTTCTTATTTTCCGTTATATCTTGCTTATTTTTATAACTTATTACTATTCTATAAATTTCTCTTTATTTTATCTTACTTTTTATATAATATTTCTAACAATTTTAACATACTAATTTCTTTAATCTTAAATGTTGTACTTTTTATTTTTCTTATATATGTCTTATATGTTATACTTTTTATCTTTCTTATTTTATAAATTATTCTTGCTATTTCAATCTTATTTGTTAGTTTAGTATTTCTTTCCCATTTTACAATCTCGGGAAAGTTTGATTTATTGCTATGACTGTTATTCTCCAATTCTATTTCCATTTTTGCCTATGAAAATTTATATATTATCAAATATATATTATTCATAGTTTGTATACGAAGTTTTATTTTCCATTTTTTACATTTTTTGTTAGGTGAATTATTATTATTTCGTTGTTTTTATGTGTTGCTATTGATTGTTTTTGTTATTATCTATTTATATTTGTTTGTTTTATATAATGTTTTGTATTAATGTTTTTATATTTGTATGTTTTATTTATTGTTTTGTTATTTCCTAATGTTTTATAGTTTTATGTATATATATTTAATTATTTTTAAGTTTTCCTGTTAATATTATAATAATGTTTTTATCTAGCATTTTGTGTTTTATTGTTTATTTTACAGTTTAATGGTTTTGTTTTGAAGGTTTTTATTAAGTCTTCAGTGGTACGCCACGCTGGATCTCGCGATGGAGTCCCAGCGACGGCGTATGGGGCAGTCTAAGTTGAACGCACCGTGGTCGTTTCGCTCTGCCTTGGCAGTTTTGCAGTTTGCGCACGTCGGCGGGCCACCAGCTGTCCAGGTCGGGCAGTCCTTTCGGAGGTGCGGTTCTCCGCAGTGACTGCACTTGTCCACTGATTCTTTGCACAGCTTCCGCCCGTGGCCGAAGCCTAAGCATCGTGTGCACTGAATCAGTGGACTCTGGTCGTATACTGGACGCCGCTGAAGGTCTATGTGGACCTCGCCCGCCGACGTGAGCCTCTGCCAGAGCTTTGTGGAGACCTGCAGGACTATGTGGGATTCCATGCGGTTTCGGGCCCTCCTCCTGTACTTCACCGACACCCTGTTTTCAGCTTCGAGGATATCTTTAAAGATGTTTGGGTTTTGGCTCTTGAGTGAGCCAATGATATCCTCGTCGGTGTTGTACGAGAGGACGTCCCGAATGACCACCAATGGATCTTTGGCCTGTGCCTCTACCACGGCGAGTCCCACAGCTTTTGTTTTGATGCGTGCCTGGATTTTGCTAATATCATCAGGGGTTCTACAGCTAATAACAATTTTTTGGTCGCGTGCCTTTCTTACGCTGTCTACACGGATACCCGTTGACCTTGCGTCTACCGCGCCTCTTATTTTGTCCAGGACTACAGCGCTGGTGTCTTGCGGGTCTGAAGAGGACACGATGAGGGAGTGACGCGGCGACTGAGAAACGGGCCTCCGTGCCATTTCAGCGTAAGAAAGCTTTGGAGGTATGCGTTCACTTTCCGACGCAATTCTCTCCAGCTGCGCCTGGGTGGTGGACAGCGTTGCGCCAAGCTGCCGGATGTCTGCCTGGAGCTGGGCCATGTCTGGGTTTGGTTGGGCTGGACACTCCAGGTGGCTATTCTTCCGGCCCTCCATCACTACCAGTTGCCGTAGGGCCTTAATCTCTCCCATGATCTCGGTTGGGCTGGGACCGGCTGTGCGGAGTCTAGGGTCCAGTTTGCTGCTTTCGGCGGTATTTGCCGCGATCATTTGGCGCAACGCTACCAACTCCGTCATGACTTCGCTGGGTGTAGGTCCTTCCTCTCTATCTTTACTTTCCCTCAGTTCATCTATTCTCCTATTATATTCTTTTTCACACTGTAGTCTTTCTTCATAGTGCTGGGCCCTCAATTTCTCAACCTGCAGCGCTACGTTGTGACGGGACTCCAGACACGACGTTATGATAGCATTTAGGCCATACAAATCATCGAGTAATTGCTCTTTGATGGATTTTTTGAGGTTTCCCGACAGTTCCAGTTGGTCCTTGGCGCTTTGGTAGAACTTGCGTGCATCTTGCTTCATAATCTTTGAGTCTATTCCAGCCATCGACTCCCACGATTTGTAGGTGGACGAAGGTGGAGTAATAGAGCGCGTCGGTGATTGCTCTCTGGACGATGGTAGCGACGAGTGCACGGGGGAAGTCGTGGAAGGAGACCTACTTGATCCGGGGACCTCCCTCGCTGCCTCTTCGAGGCTTGCGCTCCGTATCAGCGCCTCCTTCCGCATGGTTTCCCCCTTAGAGGAAACTTTCGGTTTTATCGGCCTTGTGGACATTGTTACCGGTGGTGTGTGTGGATGAAAGTGAACCCAGACGATCTACAAGGAGACCCCCAGGGCCGTCCGTCAATAAAAGTCACAAAAAAGCGGCGAAAATCGAGTTTCAAAATTTCCGATGACCAGAATTGGACCGGAATTCACTTCAGTGAACGGGACCGGGTGGGTGGGCGGGCGATTTTTTGATTTTCTATGTGCTAATTGTTCCCTTTTTGTTACAGGTGCTTGCAGGGGTGCTGAAGGGCAGCGTTTTAGGTGCAGCAGAGGAAGAATCCACACGATAGAAAATTTTTTATGAATTTATTTAGTGTCAAAACTTTAGAAAATCTCTAAGTTAGGGTCCAAAATGCACAAAACTGTGAAAAATAAGTGACCGGTGGGTCTCGCTAGTAGTTTTTCAGCGTTTGCGACACAGTAGGTACAATCTTGGTCCACTAAAAGTGTTACTTTGAAAAATTTAATATGTAATTTCAATATTGTATGGGGAAATACCGATCAGGTATGAAGACTTTTTGAAAACTGTTAAGGCAATCTTTTGATTTTCTATGTGCTAATTGTTCCCTTTTTGTTACAGGTGCTTGCAGGGGTGCTGAAGGGCAGCGTTTTAGGTGCAGCAGAGGAAGAATCCACACGATAGAAAATTTTTTATGAATTTATTTAGTGTCAAAACTTTAGAAAATCTCTAAGTTAGGGTCCAAAATGCACAAAACTGTGAAAAATAAGTGACCGGTGGGTCTCGCTAGTAGTTTTTCAGCGTTTGCGACACAGTAGGTACAATCTTGGTCCACTAAAAGTGTTACTTTGAAAAATTTAATATGTAATTTCAATATTGTATGGGGAAATACCGATCAGGTATGAAGACTTTTTTTTTTTTTTTTTTTTTTTTTTTTTTTTTTTTTTTTTTTTTTTTGAAAACTGTTAAGGCAATCTTTTGATTTTCTATGTGCTAATTGTTCCCTTTTTGTTACAGGTGCTTGCAGGGGTGCTGAAGGGCAGCGTTTTAGGTGCAGCAGAGGAAGAATCCACACGATAGAAAATTTTTTATGAATTTATTTAGTGTCAAAACTTTAGAAAATCTCTAAGTTAGGGTCCAAAATGCACAAAACTGTGAAAAATAAGTGACCGGTGGGTCTCGCTAGTAGTTTTTCAGCGTTTGCGACACAGTAGGTACAATCTTGGTCCACTAAAAGTGTTACTTTGAAAAATTTAATATGTAATTTCAATATTGTATGGGGAAATACCGATCAGGTATGAAGACTTTTTGAAAACTGTTAAGGCAATCTTTTGATTTTCTATGTGCTAATTGTTCCCTTTTTGTTACAGGTGCTTGCAGGGGTGCTGAAGGGCAGCGTTTTAGGTGCAGCAGAGGAAGAATCCACACGATAGAAAATTTTTTATGAATTTATTTAGTGTCAAAACTTTAGAAAATCTCTAAGTTAGGGTCCAAAATGCACAAAACTGTGAAAAATAAGTGACCGGTGGGTCTCGCTAGTAGTTTTTCAGCGTTTGCGACACAGTAGGTACAATCTTGGTCCACTAAAAGTGTTACTTTGAAAAAATTTAATATGTAATTTCAATATTGTATGGGGAAATACCGATCAGGTATGAAGACTTTTTGAAAACTGTTAAGGCAATCTTTTGATTTTCTATGTGCTAATTGTTCCCTTTTTGTTACAGGTGCTTGCAGGGGTGCTGAAGGGCAGCGTTTTAGGTGCAGCAGAGGAAGAATCCACACGATAGAAAATTTTTTTATGAATTTATTTAGTGTCAAAACTTTAGAAAATCTCTAAGTTAGGGTCCAAAATGCACAAAACTGTGAAAAATAAGTGACCGGTGGGTCTCGCTAGTAGTTTTTCAGCGTTTGCGACACAGTAGGTACAATCTTGGTCCACTAAAAGTGTTACTTTGAAAAATTTAATATGTAATTTCAATGGTTAGGTTAGGTTAGGTTAGGTTAGGTTAGGTTAGGTTAGGTTAGGTTAGGTTAGGTTAGGTTAGGTTAGGTTCCACGGACCTGCTAGGATCTCCTAGTGGGCGGGGAAGTGAACCCCGACGTGGCGCGTCCCCAGGTGGCGGATAGGGGAACGGCCCCCAGATATGGGGGCTACCGGTATACCGGCGCGGACCAAATTCACACGGGACGGCAGCGCGGCGGGGAGGGTCAACTCGGCCACCCCGTCGGGCAACCGACGTCATCGGAGGTCAGGACGGCTCCTCCTCGCATCTCTCTGCTGTTATCAGAGAGAGTTGGGGATGGAGCCAGCAGAGGAAAGGATTGCCAACTCTGTCAGGGCCGGGGCAGTTTACTGCCATTAGGTTAGGACCAAGTCTCAAGGTCTGGCGCTCGCTGAGGGGAGTACTGGTGTGTGAATCGGGAACTGTGCCGTGTTGGTACAGATCTCGATTGACATGCCAGTATGGTCGGGGGGAACCCGGCCGCTAGGGCGCCCCAGAGGACCTCACCTCTGGCTAAACAAAAAGGAAAAAATCATGACAATGGCGAATGGAAAAAACGAACTACCCCAGGCGGGTACCAGCCTCTCCGAGGCTGGAGAATCCCGCAGTGCTTCGGCACTCTGCCCCTCGTATTCTGGGGGGGGCAACCATCGTCAGGGGAGCAGGAGCTCTCAGGAGGAGAAGGCTTTCGGGTTTTTTAAGAAACCCGGAGGTCTGGCAGCGGCGAGCGATGGAGGAGATTCGGACTGCTCTTTGGCATCCATGTCCTCCATCGCATCGACGGTGTCGGCTAGGTCGCGTGCGCGACGGAAGCGGGCAGTGGAAGCGGTCGGTGGTGCCTTGGTCTCTCAGGAGTCCAAGCGCACCATGTTTTTGCGGGACAAGGGGACCAGCGAAGACGAGGTCTTCGACCCTTTGGTGGAACCTGCAAAAATCAGGACCAAAGGCAAGCTGCCGAGGGAGGATGAGTTAGAGGAGGAGATGCGGGCGCAAACCACGGAGGAGCTGGGCGCCTGCATCAGGGTCGAACTGCAGACCGTCGAGAAAATCGCCGACAAGTCTAAGAACTTGCGCGGCGATTTTATCAAGGGTCTGCGAGTGGCCGCGCGGAGAGCCGAGGCGGTCTCCAAAGAGCTGGCCAAGAGGGTGTCGGTGGATTCCCACGTGGAGCGCTTGGAGCGGGAGAACGCCGAGCTGCGCACAAGGATGGCCGACCTCTCCACTAAGATGGAGAAACTGACGGAGATAATCCGTCAGCAGCAGGCCGGTTCCCAGGCCGGCGCTGATGGCGCGGCCATACCGGCGCCACCACCACCCGCCGCTGGGGGAAACGAATGGGAGGGAAGGTTCATGGAGCGCATAGCGGCTCTCATGGACCTGAAGTTGGCTGCAGCTCTGAGAGCTCAGCCTTCTTCCCCCCAGGGCGGTGCAGCTCCCGCTAGAGCAGGACCTTCGGGGCCTTCTGGTGAGGGTGCGGCGAAGGCAAAACGCCAGCCGCAGCCCGCACAGACCTCCCCGCCACCCGTGTCGTCGCAAACCGCGGGGTCGCAAGTGCCAGAGGCACCAACGACTTCGTGGGCGACAGTGACGGGGAGGAAGAGGAAGAAGAAGAAGGCCCCTCAGCCGGAGAAACCTGGCCCGAGGCCTGGCCCGAAAACTGGCCCAAAGGCCGGCCCGACGGCCGACCCGAGGACCAGCTCGAGGGCTAACCCGAGGGCCGGGGCCAAGGGTGGCCCCAAACCCGCGCCAGCGCGGCTGCCGACGTCCGCGGCGATTACGGTGACGGTTCCGGAGGGTTCGGACCTCACCCTCGCTGCGGTGATGGCGACCGCGAAAGCGCGGATCCGACTGGCGGACATTGGGGTGGACATGGTCCGCCCCAAGAAAGCGATCACGGGTGGCTTAATCTTGGAGGTGTCAGGGCCTGACTGCACCTCCAAGGCGGATGCCCTGGCCGAGCGCATGCGCGTGGCCCTCGCCGATCTGGGTGTGCGTGTTGCGCGCCCAGTGAAGACGGGGGAGCTGCGGCTCAAAGACCTCGACGACAGCGTCACACCTCGTGAGGTGTTGGTCGCTGTCGCCGAGGCCGGAGGCTGCTCGACCGACGACGTGCGGGTGGGCGACATTCGTCGCTCACCCACTGCCCTGGGCACGGTGTGGGTCCGTTGTCCACTAGCCTGCGTGCGCAGGCTAGCAGCGGCAAAGCACGTCGTCGTCGGCTGGGGAATGGCCAGGGTGGATTACCTGGAGTCGAGGCCGCTCCAGTGCTTCCGATGCCTGGAGTTTGGGCACGTGCGCAGCATGTGTCAGAGTACAGTGGACCGCAGCACCTTGTGCTACGCGTGTGGCGAGCCCGACCATCGGGCGAGCCGGTGCACGCGTCCGCCCCGGTGTCCACTGTGCTCTGACAAGGGCTGTAGGGCCGACCACAGGATGGGGAGCAAGAGGTGCTCCCCTCCCAAGGAGAAGAGGAAGTCAGGTCCTCTTCCCCCTCGGTCGGCCCCTGCACCAGCACCGGAAGCCAAAGCGGCCCCAACAAAGGGGACCGCTCAGTCGGGCCAGAGCCCGCCGCCCCAGGAGGCCATGGAGGCCTCGTAATGGATCACGCCATACGAGTCCTCCAGTGCAATCTGAACCACTGCCGGAGCGCGCAGGACCTAGTCCAGCAAACCTTCGCGCAGTGGTCGATTGCACTTGCCGTAGTTGCGGAGCCCTACAACGTCCCGAACCATCCTCGCTGGTTCGGGGACGACTTGGACTCCGTCGCTATTTACTGGGGCGGCGGAAGAGGCGACCCCCCCTGTGCCCTTATTGAGAAGGGACAGGGGTTCGTGGCCACGGCATGGGGTCGTCTAGCCGTTGTGGGCTGCTACGTCTCTCCCAACTGTACCCTCGTCGAGTACGAGGCGTACCTGGACGCGGTAGGCGACTGCATTCGCAGATGCCTACCGCGCCCAGTGCTTGTCCTGGGCGACTTCAACGCGCACTCTCGTGTGTGGGGGAGTCCCCAGGACGACCGAAGGGGAGAGACCGTGGTGGAATGGGCGGCGGGTATGGACCTCCGGTTGTTGAATCGGGGGTCTGTAAGCACGTGTGTGCGGTGGCAGGGTGAGTCGATCGTGGACCTTTCATGGTCGACTCCCTCTGCCACCCACCTGGTGTCGGGCTGGAGAGTAGCGGAGGAGATGGTCACCTTGTCTGACCATCGCCACATCGTCATCGATGTGGTTCTCCGCCCCCCCGACAGTGCGTCCCGCCGCAGTAGCAGCCCGCCGCGACGATGGGCCCTCAAGCGGCTCGACAGGGATCTGCTCGAAGCCGCAGCCATCGTCGCGGCCTGGCCGGATGGAGACGCCGGAGAGATTCTGCCCGATCCTGGGAGGGAGGCGGCTTGGTTCCGGGCTTCGATGACGTCGATTTGCGACGCATCGATGCCCCGAGCCAACCCTACCAAGCGCAGGGCGGTGTACTGGTGGTCGGAGGAGATAGCGCAGCTGCGTGAGGCATGCTTGCGCTCCCGACGCCAGTACACCAGAGCCCGGAGGAGACGGCGAGCCCTTGCCGGAGAGGTGGATAGAGTTTACGAGGTATACCGAGGCGCTTCGAAACTGCTCCAAGCGGCCATTGCGGCTGCTAAGGCTCGTTCTTGGAGTGAACTCCTGGAGGGACTGGATAGGGATCCATGGGGGCGCCCGTACCGGATGGTACTGGGCAAGCTCAGACCGTGGGTCCCTCCGTTGACGGAGACCCTGGACCCTGAGTTGGTGGGGAGAGTGGTGGATACACTCTTCCCTAGGGTCCAGGACAGTCCCAGTCCCTCTACCCCCAGGCCATCGGGACCGACCATCTGGTCCGATGAACTGGGGGTCCGTACACAGGAGTTGGACCGAGCGGTGAAGCGCCTTAGGGCTCGTAACACGGCGCCAGGCCCTGACGGGATTCCGGGTCGGGCCTTGGCGCTGGCTCTATCCGCCGGCTTGGGGGACAGGCTGAAGCGGCTGTTCGACAGCTGCCTATGCTTCAGCGTGTTCCCCAAGGAGTGGAAGGAGGCAAGGTTGGTCCTCTTGAAGAAGGACGGTAGGGCCGCAGACTCTCCCTCTGCGTACCGCCCCATTTGCCTGCTGGACGAGGTCGGCAAATTATTCGAAAGAATAATTGCCGATCGTCTCTGCACACATCTGCGGCAGGAAGGTCCCGACCTGTCGGATGACCAGTTCGGTTTCCGGCGGGCCCGCTCGACAGTTGACGCTATCCTTCGGGTGCGTTCTCTGTCGGGCCAGGTAGTGTCCCGGGGCGGGAGGGTGTTAGCGATATCCTTGGATATCGTTAACGCCTTTAACTCCCTGCCCTGGAGGGCGATTCGGGCGGCGCTCGTGTATCACGGAGTGCCCCCCTACCTGCAGGGCATAGTCGGGGCTTACCTGCGAGACAGGTGTGTGCAGTATGTAGGCAGGGACGGTACACTGCACGAGAGGGAGATGAGTTGCGGGGTTCCGCAGGGGTCCGTTTTGGGCCCGCTGCTGTGGAATCTCGCATACGATGCGGTCCTGCGCGTTGATCTCCCCGCTGGCGTACGAGTGGTCTGCTACGCAGACGACACCCTCGTACTAGCCACCGGGGAGTCCTTCGAGGGGGCCAAAGGGCTCGCAGAGCTTGGTGTGGCTTGTGTCGTGGACAGGATCCACGGGCTGGGTCTGCGGATAGCGCCTCAGAAGACTGAAGCGCTATGGTTCCACAAACTCCCGAGGGGGAGGGAACCACCCAGCATGTCAGTTCGAGTAGGTGACGTGGACGTCCAGGTAGGCCGGTACCTCAAGTACCTGGGCCTCACCTTGGACGGCCGTTGGGACTTCGGGGAGCACTTCAAACGCTCTGTCCCCCGGATTCAGAAGGCAGTGGGTGCTCTGCACAGACTGCTGCCAAATCTCGGGGGACCACGGGAGGGCGTTCGCCGCCTCTACGCGGGGGTGGTGCGTTCGATGGCTCTCTACGGAGCACCCGTCTGGTCTGATAGGCTGGCGGGTGTTAGGCGCTACAGACTGCTATTTGGCAGTCTGCAGCGCACTATGGCCATTCGGATTGCACGGGGGTATCGAACGATATCCCATGAGGCGGCGACCATCTTGGCGCGATTCCCGCCGCTCGACGTCCTGGCGGAGACGGACGCACGTGTGTACGTTCGTCTCCGACACGATGACGGGGGCGGAGTTGCGCCAATCGAAGTGCGGGCCCAAGAGCGTCGACGTGCGCTCCGTAGATGGCGCGAGCGGCTCGAGGAGCCGCGGTGCTCGCGTCAGCGCATCGTCGGCGCGATTGCGCCCAACCTCGAAGCTTGGGTGGGTAGGAAACACGGCAACGTCACCTATAGACTTACTCAGGTACTCACCGGACATGGTTGTTTCGGTGAGTACCTGAGTAGGATCGGACGGGAATCGACAGCACAATGCCACCATTGTGGGAGCGACAGGGATTCCGCGCAGCACACGCTGGAGCAGTGCTCAGCGTGGTGCCAGGAGCGGCGGACCCTGGTCGCTAGGATCGGGCAGGATCTCTCTCTGCCAGCAGTGGTACAGGCCATGCTGGCAGATGAAACGGCGTGGAGGGCCGTGGCCTCTTTCTGTGAGACCGTAATGGTTCGGAAAGAGGCCGCTGAGCGGGATCGGGAGAGGGCCGATCCCGCTCGGAGGAGGCGGCGGCGGGGTGACGGCAACGGCCGCCCCGCACCGCCTGCCCCGTAAGGGGCAAATGGTATCCCCTGCCAAACAGGGGACTTTTCGGTCCAGTGGGCAGCCGGAGTGAGGGCTTCGGTTGGCCGGGAACACGGACCGAAAGGGCAGCGGCCACTAGTGGCAATGTGCCGCTGTAGCACTGCGAGGTGCTGGGGGTGTGGCGTGTTTGTGCCCCCCCGGGAAGTGCTTTAGGGCGAAGTGCGAGAGGGGCACCGGATCGTTCCTTCGGGAGTTACCGGAGCCCCTTGAAAAGCACCGAGGCCGGCCACCGCGGAGTTTTTAGTGAGTCGTCGAGTCCGACAACCTCACACACCCCTGCCGCACCCTTCATGCGGCGGGGACGGTCTGTTAGCAGATTTTCTCCGCGACACAAAAAAAAAAACAAAAAAAAAAAAAAAAAAAAGGTTAGGTTAGGTTAGGTTAGGTTAGGTTAGGTTAGGTTAGGTTAGGTTAGGTTAGGTTAGGTTAGGTTAGGTTAGGTTAGGTTAGGTTAGGTTAGGTTAGGTTAGGTTAGGTTAGGTTAGGTTGGGGGACCCCCCACAGTGCTTGCGTCCACGTCGCGTCCCCTGGAAACGACTCAGTCTGACCACCGTAACGGAGTGGCAGACTGAGCTCGGCTAAAGTGCACTGTGCGTTGTAGAGTTTTTATGCGGGAATCTACAACACCGGCGGAGGCTATGCCTAAAAAATTTGTGCGGGACGCCTCCGGGCGTTTCCTAAAAGGCCCTTCTCAGGGCCAACCCAAAGGCCCTTCTCAGGGCCAACCAAAAGGCCCTTCTCAGGGCCAACTCGAAGGCCCTTCTCAGGGCCATACCGACGAGCGCGCGTCGGTTGCGGTGGCTGCATCCGCAGTCAGCCTATTTGGCAGTGCGGGCGAGCTGTCGGACTCCGACAGTGAGTCGGACGTTGGTCCGATCGCGATCGAGGGAGGACCGCTCAAGCGGGCCTTCATGAAGGACGGGTCCAGCTCGGACTCGTCCAGGAAAGGGAGGTCGAGGCGCAAGGTGAAGGCCAAAAAGCCTTCATCTGTAGCTGCCATCGCCGACACCCACGACGTGGGTTTGGAGGACGCGCGACGCCAGCTGAGCCTGACCCGTCGGGCGCAGCTCCAGCAGGACCTGGAGGAGCAGGTCGCTGCCAAGGAGCAGCAGGCGCGCACCGCGCGGGCCAAGGCCGGGTACGGCGCATCCTGCGTGCTGTACGCCGACCACTCCCTGGTCGAGCTGGAGCGCATGGCGCAGGAGGACGCGGAGGAGATCACCCAGGTCGCCTCCAAGTCCTCCAACCTGAAGGGGACTTTCCAGAAGTCCCTGAAAAGTAGGGCCGCGAGCATGCGTGGCATCGTCTGTGAGCTTGTGCAGCGCACAGCCACGGACGAGACGCGGCAGCTGCAGGCGAAAGTCGACCGCCTGCAGTCGGAGGTCAGCCAGCTGCACACGAAGCTGGCTGAAGCCACGGCCCGACCTGCGCAGGCGGAGCCTAGGCCGGCGGCGGAAGCCACGGCCCGACCTACGCAGGCGGAGCCTAGGCCGGCGGCGGAAGTTCCCTCTTCCTCCTCCAACCTTGAGGATATCATCCGCAAGGTTGTGATGGAGGAAAGGGCCTTCACAAGAGCCTGCCTCGATGGCATCGAGGACAGGCTCCTGCCCGAAAAGCGCCTCCGACCGCCGCTAGCGGCGGACAAGAGGCAGAATAAGCCGGGGCCATCCTCCCAAAAGGAGGACCCCCTTCTCCCTTCTACCACTCCGTCCAACCAGCCTTGGACGAAAGTGGTCAAGAGGGGAAAGGGCAAGGCCAAAAAGACGGGAACGGCCGCCGCCCCTACCACCCCTGCCCCCACCCCTTCCTGCCCGTCCCAGGCGACAGGCAAGGGAAGGGGAAAGGGTAAGGGGAAGGGGAAGAAAACGGCCCCCAAGCCCGCCGCCGCTGCCCCCGCAGCCGAAAGGGCCTCCGCCGGTGGGAGGAAACCTTTGGTTCCTCCCAAATCTGCAGCCGTCGTGGTGACGCTCACCGCGGAGGCTGCTGAACGCGGGGAGACGTACGAGTCCGTCCTCAAACGGGCTCGTACCAACGCCGATCCCACCCAACTCGGGATCGGAGCGGTCACGTGCCGCCGGACCCAAGCCGGGGCTCGAATCTTCGAGTTCCCGGGGGCCCAGGGCGGCACAAACGCGGACCTCTTCGCAACCAAGTTGCGAGAGGTCATCGCGGACGCAGCCAAAGTGGCTAGGCCAGTTAAGTCTGCGGCCTTGGAGGTGACCGATCTGGACGATTCGGTCACCAAAGAGGAGGTGGTGGCGGCGATCGCAGCTGTAGGGGGCTGCGATGTCGCAGCGGTGCAGGGCCGGGACATCAGACCCAGCCGCGGTGGCATGGGCACTATCCGCCTCGAGTGCCCAGTCGTCGCGGCCAAAGCCGTCCTCGCGAAAGGACGGTTCTCGGTAGGGTTCAGCACCTGCCGAGTCCGAGCACTTGAAGATCAGCCTATGCGCTGCTTCAAGTGCTTCGGAATCGGACACACGCGGGCCCTCTGTCCGTCCCTGGTGGATAGGACGGACAGTTGCTACCGCTGCGGCCAGGACGGGCACAAGTCCGTCTCCTGCACGGCCGCCACGCCGCGCTGTGCAATATGCGCAGCCAGCGGTCGCCCAGCGGGGCACATTATGAAGGGGAGGAACTGCAGGCCTCCCCTAAAGAAGGGCAAAGCGCAGGCGACGGCCCCGCCTGCCGCTGAGACCGCCGACCCCGAAGCGGGAGCCTCGGCGGCTGATGAGGAGGGTGCGATGTCCGAATGATGGATAGGCATCGCATCCTCCAGGCGAACACCAACCACTGCAAAACAGCTCAGGACCTGCTCATGCAGGTCATGGCTGAGTGGTTGGTGGACGTGGCGGTAGTCGCCGAGCCGTACTCGGTCCCCGACAGTTGGTTGGGTGATCGGGACGGCTTGGTAGCTTTGTTGTCGCGGTCTTCCACAGACTCCCCTCCCCTCTCGCTTTTAGAGAGGGGACCGGGATACGTGGCCGCCGCGTGGGGGGAAATAGCCTTGGTGGGCGTATATTTCTCCCCAAACCGCCCTCTACAGGACTTCGAGAATTTTCTCGAAGTCCTCACCGCTGTTGTCGGGAGGGCGGCGCCGCGCCAGGTCGCCGTGTTGGGCGACCTGAACGCCAAGTCGGCGGCCTGGGGCAACCCGGCCGCCTCTTGCAACGTCCGAGGGCGCGCCGTCGAATTCTGGGCGGCCTCGTCTGGCGTGTCCCTCCTCAACAGGGGGGCGGTTCACACGTGTGTGCGGCAACGGGGAGGGTCAGTGGTGGACGTTTCGTTCGCCACCCCCGTCCTAGCCGCCCGCGTTGTGAACTGGCGGGTGGAGCTGGTGGAGACTTTGTCGGACCACCGCTATGTGCGGTTCGACGTCTCCACCCAGAGCCCCGGGAGGACGGCCCCCTCGGGCCGATCCCCCTTTCCGCGGTGGGCCCTTACCCGCCTCGACCGTGAGGCGGCTAAGGAGGCGGCGCTCGTCCAGGACTGGCTCGCCCCTCCGGTCGACGTCCTGGACGTGGACTCCGCAGCAGCCCAGCTGCGGAGGTCCCTGACCGAGGTGTGCGACGCCAGCATGCCTCGGTCCCGCCGCCCGCCTCCCCGTCGCGCCGTCTATTGGTGGTCGGAGGGGCTAGCGGGGCTGCGGTCCGCCTGCGTGGCGGCGAGGCGGGCGTATGCGCGGAGTCGGCGGCGCAGGCGGCGATACCCCGAGCAAGAGGACCTTCTATATGCCTCTTACGTAGAGGCTAAGAAGGTCCTCAAGACGGCAATGAGCGCCGCCAAAGACGCGGCGCGAGCCGAGATGCTCGAGGGTCTCGACAGGGACCCGTACGGGAGACCATACAAGGCGGCGCGGAACAAACTGCGCCCCTTTGGTCCCCCACTGACGGAGTCCCTGGAGCCGGCATTGCTGGATGGGGTGGTTCGGTCCCTGTTTCCTTCAGGAACCAACTTCACCCCACCAGCAATGGACCCTCCGCGGGGAGCAGCTCCGCCAGAGGAGGAGGTCCCTCCGGTCGAGGCGGAGGAACTTGGTGCGGAGACTATCCGCCTCCGCACCAAGAAGACGGCCCCAGGGCCGGACGGTGTCCCCGCACGGGTGGTGGCCATCGCCACCACTCAAATGGGGCAAAGGTTTCGGGACCTCTTCAGCGCGTGCTTCGTGTCTGGGAGGTTCCCGAAACCTTGGAAGGAGGGGCAATTATGCCTCCTCCGAAAGGAGGGACGCCCGGCGGACTCCCCCTCGGCATACCGGCCCATCGTTCTTCTCGATGAGGTCGGTAAGATGTTTGAGGGGGTAATCGCCAGAAGGCTGAATGGCCTTCTGGCGGAGGTGGGGCCGAATCTGTCGGACGCCCAATTCGGTTTCCGAAGGGGGCGTTCGACGGTGGACGCGCTGGCCCGGTTGAAGGGCCAAGTGCGGGAGGCCGTGGAGGTGGGGGACGGGGTTTTGGCTGTGTCATTCGACATAGCCAACGCCTTCAACTCCGTCCCCCACTCTACGATACTTGAGGCACTCCGTTACCACGGGGTGCCTCGGTATCTGCGGAGGCTGCTGGCCAGCTACCTGGAGGACCGAGCGGTCCTCCTGGTAGACAAGGCGGGCCAGATGCGGCGGTACGGCGTGGGGTCCGGTGTTCCACAGGGGTCGGTTTTAGGCCCACTCCTGTGGAACATCGGTTTCGACTGGCTCCTGCGGGGAGCTCTCCTCCGGGGCACGAGTGTCATCTGCTATGCAGATGACACTCTTCTCACTGCCCGGGGGAGAGATTTTCGGGAGGCGGCGAGCCTGGCCTCGGCCGGCGGATCCCTGGTCGCTGGAAGGATCCGCCGGCTTGGATTGGGGGTGGCGCTGCACAAGACCGAGGCCGTGTTTTTCCACGGGCCTCGGCAGCGCATCCCCACTGACGCCCACATCGTGGTGGAGGGCGTCAGGGTCGAAGTGAAGGCCCAGATGAAATATCTGGGCCTTGTGCTCGACAGCAGGTGGCGTTTCAGCCCGCACTTTAGCGGGCTGTCAGCGCGCCTGCTGAAGGCCGCGGGGGCGCTCTCGTGGCTCCTCCCAAATCTGGGAGGGCCCAAAGCGCGATGCCGGCAGCTGTATGCCGGCATCCTGAAGAGCATGGCCCTCTACGGGGCCCCGATCTGGGCGGACTCCCTCCATAGGAGGGAGAACGCCACCGTGATCCGAAGGCCCCAAAGGGCCATCGCGCAGCGGGTGGCGAGAGCCTACCGCTCGGTAGGCTTCGCGGCCTCATGCGCTCTGGCGGGCACCCCTCCTTGGGAGCTCGAGGCGTGGGTGCTCGCCAGAGTATATGAGTGGACGGCGGGGCGCAGGGCTCTCGGGGAGCGCCCGGCCCCAGAAGAGCGGGAGGCCGTGCGGCGAGAGGCGAGGGACGCAGTCGTCCAACACTGGACGGAGGACCTCGCCTCTGCCACGTTCGGCCGCAGAACGTTGGATGCTCTCGGGCCAATCCTGCATGATTGGCTCGAGAGGTCCCACGGCTTCCTCTCTTTCCGTCTGGTGCAGGTGCTATCCGGGCATGGATGCTTCGGATCGTACCTGCACCGGATCGGAAGAGAGGGAACGCCGTCGTGCCACGCCTGTGGCGCGACGGAGGACACGGCGCAGCACACCCTCGAGGTGTGCCCGTCGTGGTCCGAGCCGCGCCACGCCCTGGTCGCGGCAGTGGGGCAGGACCTCTCGCTTCCCAGCGTGGTTCATTCCATGCTGGAGAGCGAGGGGGCCTGGGCAGCGGTCGCCTCCTTCTGCGAGGACGTGATGTCCCAGAAGGAGGCGGCAGAGCGCGCGCGGGAGGAAGATCCTCTCGCGGCGCCTCTGCGTAGGCGGAGAAGAGGTGGGAGAAGGCGGCCATAGTCGCCTCCTCTCCCTCTGGTGATGGATAGCGGGAGGCAGGCGTGGGGACGCCTCCTCCTGCATTGCACTTATCCATCACCCCCGTCGGACGGGAACGACTGAGCACTCGCAGTCGTTCCCGGGGCCCCCCTCTGCAAGGGGGGGGCGTGGAGGCCCCGCTGTCAAGGCGGGCGGTCGTCGGCGGGGGACTGGATGAAAAGGCTCCTGCCGGTTTCCCAGTCCCTCACCACATAGACGACGCCGGAGTGCCGCTGGGTTGTTTAGTGGGTATACCGGTCGCAGGACCGGGGAGTCCCACATACCCCTCCCATCCCCATGGGAGGGGATGCGTAACGCATTTTTCCCAGCGTCAAAAAAAAAAAAAAAAAAAAAAAAAAAAAAAAAAAAAAAAAAAAAAAAAAAAAAAGGTTAGGTTAGGTTCCACGGACCTGCTAGGTTCTCCTAGTGGGCGGGGAAGTGAACCCCGACGTGGCGCGTCCCCAGGTGGCGGATAGGGGAACGGCCCCCAGATATGGGGGCTACCGGTATACCGGCGCGGACCAAATCACACAGGGCCCCTCTGCGTGTCTCTATGAAGGTAGCATAGAGCACGGCAGACGGGGCAGGAGGAGGCGAGAGTCTCAGTGGACTTTCGAGTCGGTGGATGGCTGGCCTGCAAGGCCGGCGGCGCGGCGGGGAGGGTCAACTCGGCCACCTCGTCGGGCAAACACCAAGGTGCCTCTGGATTTGCTGGTTCTGTGTCGTTCTGCTTGATTTCCTGCGAGTCGGCTGTATGGGTCAGCTTCCTTGTGGGACTTCGGGTGGGGCGGCGCTTTGTTGGCGTTTTCGGGGGCAACGGAGGAGGGCCCTTTTCGGGCAATTAGCTTTGTTACGTGCTTGCGCGGATGAAGCAGAGTTGGGCTCGGCGTGCGCTTACCCCGCCGTCGGGCAGGCAAGGGGGGACTTGTCTTCCCTGCCCCCAGCTCGAAGTCGTAATCCTGCGACGATTGCGGTCATGTCTCGTGATCGGAGCGGGACCGATGGTCTTGGCTTGGTCGCCCGGGCTGCGAGGAGTAAACCTCTATAAAAAATCCCGTAGGACAAGTGGGGGTGCAGCACGAAGTCCGTTCTCTTAGAGGATGGCTGGCCGGTAAAGCCAGTCGCTACTGTACCTAGGCGTAGCGCCTTGGTTAGGTTCACCTGCCCTTCCCGGATACACGAGGGCACTGTCCGGGTCGTATGAGTCCCCGGTACTCGTGGGACTTTTTATGGAGAATTTCATTCATACCCCAAAGGAGGGCGGTCGCCTGGATAGCCGCATTGTAGGAGTTGCTGCAGAGCCCGAGAGGGTGTCTGGTGCGGACGCTTCGGCGTCAATGACGAAGGAGGGAGCCTTGGTGGCGAAGATCGCTGCCAAGAAGGCTGTAGTTGTCCTTAAAAGGATGGAAACCGTAGGAAACAGCGTGGAGGAGGCCCTAAGCAGGACCAGGTGTCCATCCCTGGTGAGCAGCTTGGGGAGCGACTCTGACGCGAGGTCGGCCGATTCCGAGAACCTTCCGTCCAGGTTCTGGAAGAGGAAGAGGCTGAACCCCATCGAGAAGAGGGGCGGGAGTAGCGGGTCTGACTCGGACCGAAACGCGCTCCCGGAGAAGACGACCAAGTTGTCGAGGCGCGGTCCTGGGAGACCCCCGACAACTGGGAAATATGTAGGCATGGCAAAGGCCAGGGCCGAGCTTGCTGCCGCGGAGCAGCAAGAGATGGAGCTGGAGACAGAGAGGATGGTGGTGGCGGCAACGCCCAAGCCACGCTCGGATGCCGCCAAGACGTACCTGGGTGCCGTGGCCTCCTGGGGCCCGACAAGGGAGGCACCAGCCGTTGCCCTGTCCTCCCGGGTGAAGGAGAGCCTGACGGCCATAGAGCTGGTTGGCAACAGGTCGGGCAACCTCAAGGGCACTTTCCAAAGTGCCCTCAAAAAGTCGGTGGAGGTTCTGCGAGAGGTCTTTGACGAGCTGGCTGCTAGAACGCCTGCAGAGGAAGTAACTCGGCTCCAAGCTGAGAACGCTTTGCTCAAGGCTCAGCTGGACCGACTAAGCGAGGAGATGGCCGCGCTCAGGGCCGAGTTCAGGGGCAGCAAGGAGTGCGCTGCTCCCAATACATCGGCCGAGCATACGAAGTTTGGGGAGGATCTCCAAGCTTCTTTGGCGAGAATGGAGGCACGACTGGATAGCCTGGAGGTCGACGGGCGGCTTCTGCCCGAAAAGCGCCACCGCCCGCCCTTGGCAGCAGATCGAAGACAGGAGGATGAGGAGATGCCAGCGTCGCCAACTCCTGCACCCAGGAAGGCGCCGGCTGGAAAGCCCGCCCCCACTCCGGCGGCAAAAGCCGCGAGCAAGAAGGCGCCAGCGGCTCCGGAAGATGCCAGCACGTCTGGCGAGAAGAAGGTGAAGAAGGGGAAGAAGGCCAAAACGGCCTCCTCAGCTCCCCCTGCCCCGACTGCTCCTGCTCAGGCAGCCTCTGCTCCGGCAGGCAATAGCCAGACGCAGGATAAGGAGGGGTGGCAAACAGTAGGCTCCCGGCGTCGCAACAAGAAACGCCAGGGCCCTGCAGACAAGGCGCCAAGGGCGTCGGCACCTGCCAAGCCTGCAGCACCTAAACCGGAGGCGGCCAAAAAGGACAAAGCCCCTAAACTCCACGCACCTCGCTCATCTGCGGTGGTGATTGCGCTGCAACGGGGAGCCGAGGAGAGAGGCCGAACGTACGGGGAGGTGATTGCCGAGGCCAGGTCAAAACTCGACCTGGAAGAACTCGGGATCTCCTCCGTACGCTTCCGACAAGCGGCGACTGGGGCCCGTATCCTGGAGGTCCCAGGGGCGACGAGTGGGAGCAAAGCCGACCTGCTGGCCGAGAAGCTCCGAGGGCTGTTTGCCTCGGAGGATGTCAAAGTCTCCAGGCCAGTGACTTCGGTCGACCTGAGGGTTACCGGTCTGGACGACTCGGTCACCAAGGAGGAGCTGGCGGCTGCAGTCGCAAAAGCCGGAGGGTGTTCGCCAGACGAAGTTAAGTCTGGCGAAATAAGGCAAGGACCCGGGGGCGTGGGCACGGCCTTGGTTAAGTGCCCCGTCGCAGCCGCGAAGAAGGTGGTGGCAGCCGGACGCTTCCGGGTTGGATGGGTGGCGGTCGGGGTGAAAATCCTCGACGCCCTCCCCCGCCGGTGCTACCGGTGCTTTGCACTGGGTCACATTGGGGCCCAGTGCTCGTCGGAGGTCGACCGCAGCCAGAATTGCCTGTGCTGCGGTCAAACGGGCCACAAGGCCCGGGAGTGTTCCGCAAAGCCCCACTGCCCCGTCTGCGAGGCAGCTGGGAAGAAGGCGGACCACCTCGCTGGGGGCAAGGCTTGTGCCAAGCCCCCAACAAAGAAGGCTGCGAAGAAGGCTGCGGCAAGGGCTAGGAAAGCCAAGTCGCAGCCTGCAAACCCGCCCCCAGCGGCGGATGACACGGAGGCGCCAATGGAGGTCCATTAGTTATGGACCTCCGATTCCTGCAGGGGAACCTCAACCACTCCGCCGCGGCCCAGGACCTGTTTGTCCAGGCCATGGCGGAGTGGCAGGTCCATATAGCTGTCGCCGCCGAGCCGTATTGCGTCCCGATCCGTTCTGACTGGGTCGGGGATTGCGGTGGCTCGGTGGCGATAACACAGCGCTGCGCGGCGGGCGGCCCCCCTCTCACTGTGGTGAACAGAGGGGAGGGCTTCGTAGTGGCAAAGGTCGGCGTAGTGATCATTATTGGGGTGTACTTCTCCCCCAACCGACCACTCGCCGACTTTGAGCGCTATCTTGCGCTGTTAGCGGTAGCAGTCGGCCAGATCTCTCCCAGTCCCGTCGTCGTCCTTGGAGACCTCAACGCCAAGTCTAGGGCTTGGGGTTCGGCGACGACGGACCTTAGGGGGAGAGTGCTGGAGGAGTGGCTGGTGGAGTGCGGGTTGTCCATTCTAAACCGCGGCACGGTAGACACGTGTGTGCGCCGTAACGGGGGGTCAGTCGTGGATATTTCATTCGCGACCCCTCCCATCGCACACCGTGTCCAGGGGTGGGAGGTTCTGGAGAACGAGGAGACGCTGTCGGATCATAGGTACATTACCTTCAGCGTCTCCAACAGCTCTTCTCCAGACACCCCGAGAGCCCCAAGCCAGCCAAGGCTGGATGGGCCGCGCTGGGCGATTAAGCGCCTGAACAGGGAACTGTTACAGGAGGCAGTACTTGTTCAGGCGTGGATACCAGATCCACCACCAGTGGACATAGACGGGGATGCGGCTCGGCTCTGCGAGGCCATGACGCAGGCGTGTAACGCCGCGATGCCTCGCGTTAGAGCCCCCCCGTCCAAAACTGCCGTCTACTGGTGGAATGAGGAGATCGCCCGCCTCCGCCAGTCGTGCGTGGAGGAGCGCCGCGCCTTCCAGCGGTATCGGAGGCGCCGAAACCGCGAGGAAGGAGAGGAAGACCGACTGTACACAGCGTACAGGGAGGTGGCGGTGGCACTCCGCCTCGCCATCAGCCGGTCCAAGGCCGCGGCGTGGGAGGAGCTCCTGCTGACATTGGAGAGGGATCCTTGGGGTAGGCCGTACAAGCTAGTACGGCAAAAACTACGCCCTTGGACCCCTCCCGTCTCCAGCAGCTTAGAGCCGGCGGTCTTGGAAAGGGTGGTCGAGGTACTGTTCCCGGAAATGGGAACAGACTTTGAGCCTCCCACCATGGCGCCGCCGACACAGGAGGAGAGAGACTCGGGCGAGGTGCCCGAGATCTCGAAGGAGGAGGTGGGTGCGGCCGTGTTACGCATTAAGGGCAAAAACACGGCCCCAGGACTCGACGGCATTCCTTGCCGTGCATGGGTCCTGGCCCTAGGCGGGGAGCAGGAGGCTCTAGAACCCCGCCTAAGGGCACTCTTCACCAGGTGCGTGCGTGAAGGGGTGTTCCCGCACCAGTGGAAGGAGGGTCGCCTGGTCCTCCTTCGCAAGGAGTCACGGCCAGCCGATGACCCATCGGGGTATCGGCCGATAGTGTTACTCGACGAGGCGGGGAAGCTGCTGGAGAGAGTGATAGCCAACCGCCTCGTCGAGCACTTGGGAGAAACAGGCCCGAACCTTTCGGACGCACAGTTTGGTTTCCGCTGCGGCCGGTCGACTGTGGATGCGATCGGTCGCCTGCGGGACGTGGCGGAGGAGGCGGTGTCGGGGGGTGGGCTGTTGATTGCTGTGTCGTTGGACATCAAGAACGCATTCAACAGCCTGCCCTGGCCAACCATAATGGAGGCACTCCGTTTTCATGGAGTGCCCCATTATTTGAGAAGATTGGTGGGGAACTACCTGTCCGATAGGGCGGTAGTGTTCCCCACCAGAGACGGAGTGGGTGGTCGGCGGCGTATGTCACGCGGTGTTCCCCAGGGGTCCGTTCTTGGGCCCCTGCTGTGGAACATCGGATACGATCACGTCCTGCGCTGCGCTAACCTGCACGGCGTAGGCGTGATATGTTACGCCGACGATACCCTGGTGACGGCCCGGGGTTCTGATCTCCGGGCCGCCTTGATACTGGCCACCGCCGGTGTGGCGGCGGTGGTCTCGAGGATTAGGCGGTTGGGGCTGGAGGTGGCTCTCCACAAGTCGGAGGCCATCTGTTTCCATGGGCCTCGACGGAGACCACCTTCCGGCACCAACATAGTGGTCGGAGGGACCCCAATCCCAGTCGGGACGACGCTTAAATATCTTGGCGTCGTCCTCGACAGCAGGTGGGACTTCGGCGTCCACCTGGAGAGATTGGTCCCGAAGTTAGTGGGCACGGCGGGCGCGCTTGGCCGCCTGCTACCCAACCTGGGTGGAGGAAACGGCAGCTGTCGCCGCCTGTATATGGGAGCGGTCCGGTCCATGGCCCTTTACGGGGCCCCGATCTGGGCGGGGTCCCTTAAGAACCGCCACAAGGCCCTTCTGCATCAGGCGCAGAGGGTCATGGCGGTTCGGACTATCAGGGGTTACCGGACCATCTCCCACGAGATGGCTTGCGTCCTTGCCGGGTCCCTTCCGTGGGATCTAGAGGCCGAGGTTCTGTCCTCGGTCTACTGGCAACGGACGCACGCCCGGAGCCGGGACCTGCGCCCTGCGCCCGATGAAGTGGTGCGGTGGCGCATGGATGCCCAGGAGGAGGCTCTGGGCGAGTGGCGGCGGCGGCTAGAGGGGCTCCGTGATACGGGTGCGGGGTCCCGACGCCGATTGTTGGAGGGGGTCCTGCCCATTCTGGAGGAATGGGTGGGACGGAAGTGGGGGCAACTCACTTTCCGGCTTACACAGGTACTCTCGGGGCATGGTTGCTTCGGGAGGTACCTGTATAGCATAGCCGGGAAGGAGTTAAGCCCGGAGTGCCACCACTGTGGCTGTGCGGAAGACACCGCACAGCACACTTTGGTGGTATGCTCCGCCTGGGCAGGGCCGCGATCGGAGCTGATTGCGGCCCTGGGAGGAGGAGATCTCTCGCTGCCGACCGTCATGGAGAAGATGGTCAGCAGCGAGACGATATGGGAGGCGATGATCTCCTTCTGCGACAACGTGATGTTGCAGAAGGAGACCAAGGAGCGCGAGAGGGAGCGAGATCCGCTCTCCCAGCGGCTCCATCGTGGGCGAGGCGGGCGGGCGAGAAGGGGTGCCCGCTCTCGACACGACCCGCCAGGGGCGTCTCGGGCGGCAGGTGCGGGGGCACCGGCCGTCCATTGATGAGACCCCCTGAGGAGGTAGGAGGGGTTCGCCCCTCTGAGGAGGTCCGCCCATTCCACCGGGCGGACGTGGGCCACAGGCGAGGCCAGGCGGACTGTGGAGTTACCGCCGGCCTTGCCTCTGCCTAACAGTGGCGGGAATAGTGAGGTTTTTAGTGGGTATACCCGAAAGGGGGAGTCCCACATACCTCGCCCTTGCCCCCCGGCAGGGCGGGGATGCGTAACGCATTTTCCTCACTTAAAATAAAAAAAAAAAAAAAAAAAAAAAAAAAAAAAAGGTTAGGTTAGGTTAGGTTAGGTTAGGTTAGGTTAGGTTAGGTTAGGTTAGGTTAGGTTAGGTTGGAGCTCTTTTATGTCGGATCTACATCGAAAGCCGGAGGCTATGCCTAAGAAACTTGTGCGGGACGCCTCCGGGCGCTTCCAAAAAGGCCCTTCTCAGGGCCAACCCCAAGGCCCTTCTCAGGGCCAACCCCAAGGCCCTTCTCAGGGCCAACTCCAAGGCCCTTCTCAGGGCCAACTCCAAGGCCCTTCTCAGGGCCAACCCAAAGGCCCTTCTCAGGGCCAAAGCGAACTCTGTGTTCCTGGCGCCCCCGATGTCCCTGTGGGTGGGAATAGGGTGGAGTCAGGCATGGAGCTCGTGTCTGTGGAGGCATCCAGTGGCGCGGAAGCCTCGGATAGGGAGAGTTACAGCCGAAAGCGGCTGTCTTCCTCGTTCTTCGTGCCCGGGTTCGGTTATTTGGACTCGGACGCGGAGACCGAGGAGAGGGCGGTCGCCAAGGTGCATTCGGCCAGGAGAGGAAGGGGGAAGACCACCAAGGTGGTCCCCTCCAGGGAGGAGTTTTTGAGGCCCTCACCGGTGCCATCGGTGGAGCTGGAGGATGTCCTGCGTAGCAGGAGGTATAAGAAGGGGCAGGCTGCTGCCGTCGTCGACCTTGCGTCTGACACCGGATGTGATTCCGATGCCACCGCAATGGTCGGCGACGTCAGCATCCTGAATGCTCAGGAATTGAGGGCACGAGCGGGCGAGGGGCTCGCCTGTGTTTTGGAAGTTGCCAGAAAGTCTGGCAACCTAAAGGGAGAATTTGTTGCTCGACTAAAGAGATCCGCCTCTACCATAAGGGAGGTGATTGAAGCTTTGGCGAGCAGGAGTGAAGCGGAGGAGACGCGTCGCCTTAGGGGTGAGAACGGCCGTCTGCGCCTAGAGGTCGAGTCCTGCAAGGCGGAGATTAAGGCGCTACGCCGGGGCTTCTCCGAGGCGAGGACGGAGGCCGCTGCTGCCACCACCGCTGCCGCTGCCGCTTCCAGTGCCTCTGGAACGGCTGCACCCCCAACCGTTCAGATGGGGGCTGAATTGGTGGAGGAGCTGAAGCGCTCCTTGACTGTCACGTTCGGGCAGATGTTGAATGCCCGACTGGCGGGGATCGAGGACCGGCTAATGCCCGAGCCGACGATTCGCCCACCACTGAGGGCAGATGCCAGGAAGGCGGTGCCAGCAACATCGCCACCAAAGCCGACGCCTGAGTCGACCCGCGTTCCCCCCTCTAAAGTGGGTAAGCGGGCTAATCCGGCCCCAAAGACTGCTGCCGCTCACTCCGTGGCACCTGTTGCGGGTCCCTCCACGGTGACCCAAAGCTCGAGCGAGACTACTCCCCCCCCTACTGGCCCCCAGGCTGAGACCTGGGCGAAGGTGGTGGGGAGAAAAGGGAAGGGCAAGGGCAAGGGTAAGGTGAGCAAAGTGCCTCCGGCTGCTCCAGCTGCTGGTGCCTCTTCCGCCACATTACCCAAGCCGAAGGCATCAGGGATCACGAAGGCGTCACTGAGGCCCGCCAAATCCGCGGCCGTCGTGCTGTCGCTGCAGCCAGAGGCCGTGGAGAGGGGGGTCACTTACAGTGATGCCCTCAAAGTAGCGCAAGAGAGGGTCGATCTCCGGGAGCTGGGGATTGACCAGGTGCGCTTCCGCCAGACGGCCACAGGAGCCAGGATGTTGGAGATTCCTGGCTCCGAAAGTGTGGAAAAGGCCGACAAGCTGGCGGAGAAGCTGCGTGGAGTCCTGTCCGACGTGGCCAACGTTGCCAGGCCCTTTAAATCCGTAGATTTGAGGATTACGGGCCTGGACGACTCAGCCACGAGGGACAGAGTGGCGGCGGCAGTCGCTGAGGCGGGAAGTTGCAGCGTGCAGCTCGTCAAGGCCGGGGAGATCCACCGCGGTTTTAGCGGCATCGGCTCCACCCTTGTCTCCTGCCCTGTTTCGGCAGCTAAATTGCTGCTGGACAAGGGCAGACTTTTGATAGGATGGAGCTCGGTGCGAGTGGTGGCACTGGAGGCGCGGCCCATGCGCTGTTTCAGGTGCCTGGGTCTGGGGCATACGCGTCTCCAGTGTCCCGCCTCGGCCGACAGAGGTGACCTATGCTTCCGATGCGGGGGCACCGGTCACCAGGCGAGCAGCTGCGGGAGGGTCGATCCGCGCTGCGCTATATGCGCAGACTCGGGAAGGCCTTCCGGGCACGTAATGGGAGGACGCAAATGCGTCCCCCCAAAGACGAAGGGAAAGGCCTTTGGGACCCAGGCCACCCCCACGGCAGCAAATGCCGCCCCTGCCGAAGATCGCCATGGGGCGAGCGAGGAGGTTGAGATGGCTGACTAATGGATCAAGTCAGACATCACAACCTCCTCCAGACGAATCTGAACCACTGTGTCAGGGCCCAAGATCTGTTTATGCAGACCCTGGCGCAGTGGCAGATAGACGTGGCAGTTGCCGCGGAGCCGTACTACATTCCCCCCCACCCTTACTGGGCAGGGGACCTGGACGGCTCCGTGGCCATTGTGGCAAGAGCGGGAGGCGGCTCACCATTCTCGGTCGAGGAGAGGGGCTCGGGATACGTGGTGGCCAAGTGGGGAGAATATGCTATTGTCGGTACATATTTCTCCCCCAATCGACCCACTGTGGAACTGGAGAGCTTTGTGGATCTCCTGACCACAGTGGTGAGAAGGCAAATGCCACGGCAGGTCCTTCTCCTGGGGGACCTGAACGCCAAGGCCAGGGACTGGGGCAACCCCTCCACTGACTCTCGCGGAGAGACTGTCAGGGAGTGGGCGATCCAAACAGGACTGACCCTGCTTAACAGAGGGTCGGCCCACACGTGCGTGCGGCAAAACGGGGGGTCTGTGGTGGATTTATCTTTCGCCACCCCGGCTGCCGCAGCACGTGTTCAGGCCTGGAGGGTGATGTCGGAGGTGGAGACTCTCTCGGACCACAAATACGTTAGGTTCGAGATGTCCACCTCCCACAATGGCAGAGGATCCCGGCGCGTAGTGAGGGCAGATTTCCCGCGCTGGACCATCAGTCGCCTCAATGCCGAATTGGCCAAGGAGGCGGCGATGGTACAGTCGTGGTTGGCCGCCCCCGCGCACCCGGAAGCGGATGTGGAAGCGGGCCTTTTCTGCGAGGCGGTGACGGCCATATGTGATGCGGCAATGCCGAGATCACGTCGCCGCCCAAATCGCAGAGAGGTCTACTGGTGGACCCAGGAGATCGCGGACCTCCGAGCCAAATGCTCGGATGCGCGGCGGCTCTACACCCGCTGCAGGAGGCGCCGTAGAGGCCGAACGAATGAGGAGCTGCCAGCTGAGGAGTTGGCGGCTGAACGCCAGCTGTATGTCTCCTATCTTGAGACCAAGAAGGAGCTGCAGCTGGCTATCGGCCGGGCCAAGACAGCGGCCTTCGATGAGGCATTGGCGGACCTCGACAGGGACCCTTGGGGACGCCCGTATAGGGCCGCCCGAAAAAAGTTTCGGGGCCAGACATCCCCGGTTGCGGAGTCCATGGAGCCGGAGCTCCTGGGCAGGGTGCTGGAGGGGCTTTTTCCCGAAAATGACCCCAACCACACCCCTCCGACGATGACGCCGTCCCTTCCCGAGGAAGATCTGGACCTGGCTCTTATCCCACCGGTCTCAGACGTAGAGATGACGGTGGTAGTCGGTCGCCTACGAGGCAAAAGGACGGCACCGGGTCCAGACGGGATCCCAGGGCGGATCCTTGGGATCGCCCTGAAGGAGATGGGCGAGCGGCTTCGGGAACTGTTCGACGCCTGCCTTACGTCGGGACGGTTCCCGAAGCGGTGGAAAGACGGACGTTTGTGCCTGCTGCGGAAGGAGGGCCGAGCCGCTGACTCGCCTTCCGCATACAGGCCCATTGTGTTGCTGGATGATACGGGAAAGCTACTAGAGAGGGTGGTGGCTTCCCGTGTCATCCGGCATCTAGAGGGAACTGGGCCTGGACTCTCCGAGGCCCAGTACGGGTTCAGAGCGAGGCGATCTACAATAGACGCCTTGCTCTGGCTCAAAGAGTGGTCGCAGGACGCAGTCAGGGAGGGAAAAAAGGCGTTGGCTGTCTCGCTTGATATAGCCAACGCCTTTAATAGCCTGCCGCATGAAACGATACAGGAGGCTCTCCGTTATCACGGAGTGCCCCTGTATCTACGGAGGCTCTTGGCCGACTACCTCCAGGACCGCGAGGTCTTGGTGGAAGGACGCGATGGCCTGAGGCGCCGTCGAGTCTTCCGTGGAGTTCCGCAGGGGTCGGTATTGGGACCGCTCCTGTGGAACGTTGGTTACGACTGGGTGCTCCGTGGCACGCTTCCCGCAAATATGAGGGTTGCGTGTTACGCGGATGACACACTAGTCGTAGCCAAGGGAAGGGACCTAAGGGAGGCGGTGCGCTTGGCCACGGTGGCCACTACCATCGTGATCGGCCGCATACGCGCTTTGGGGCTGGAGGTGGCCCTTACCAAGACCGGGGCCCTATTATTCCATGGACCCCGGGGGGGACCCCCTCCGGGAACGCGGGTGGTACTGGACGGGGTTCCAGTACCTGTTGGGACCCGGATGAAGTATCTGGGTCTCATCATTGATGGAAGGTGGGCCTTCAAGGCTCATTTTGCCCAATTGGCCCCTAGAGTGGTGGGAGCCGCGGCTGCCTTAGGCAGGCTGCTGCCTAACGTGGGTGGCCCGAACGCCAACTGCCGTCGACTGTACTGCGGAGTAATCCGCAGTATGGCCCTGTACGGGGCACCCGTCTGGGTCGACGCCCTTGATCGCAATAACAAGACCCTGCTGCGACGTCCGCAGCGGGTCATTGTGACAAGGGCGATACGAGGATACCGGACGGTGTCCTGGACGGCAGGATGTGTGCTGGCCGGAGACCCCCCCTGGGAGCTCCAAGCGGAAATCCTCGCCGAAGTATACCACTTCGTGGCGGGGAGGAGGTTGCAGGGAGCATCCCCAGCGTGGGAGGAGGTCGCGCACATGCGGCGTGAGGCGAGGGCTGCCCTTCTGCAGCGCTGGGAGGAGGACCTGGCTCCACCGGTCCCTGGGCAGTGGACGGTGGAAGCCATCCGCCCGTTTCTCGGGAGGTGGATGGAGCGGCGACAGGGGTCGCTGACTTTCCGATTGGTGCAGGTGATTTCCGGACACGGGTGTTTCGGAAAGTACCTGCACCAAATCGCGAGACGGGAGCCGACTCCAGTCTGCCACGAATGTGGGGCGTCGGAGGACACGGCGCTCCACACATTGGAGGCATGCGCCGCATGGGGCCCCATGCGGCATGAACTGACGGCCGTAATCGGACCGGATCTCTCGCTGCCGAGCGTGGTAAACGCCATGCTCGGCAGCCAAAGATGCTGGCAGGCAGTGACCTCCTTCTGCGAAGCGGTCATGGCGCAGAAGGAGGAATCGGAGAGGGCCAGAGAGGTGGACGCGCGGTCGGAGGAGATCCGCAGGAGACGGACGGGAGAGCGAAGGAGGCGGTTTGCCCGCCTCTTCGACCCTCCATAGTAGGGCCACGGTCGGAGAGTCGGGGGACTCTCCGCCGTCTTGCACGGCCCTACATGTCGGTGGGGTGATTCTGGTGAGCGGAGTCACCCCTCCAAAGGCCGAGGCCTAAAGGCCAATCGCCGGGGTAAGGTGGTGAATGCTAACGCGACCCCATCTTACCCCACCTAGGCGAAGGAGTGCTCACGGGAGGGTTTTTAGTGGGTTCGAGCCCCACACAAACCCCTCCGCCACCCCCGTGGCGAAGGGGCAGTGCGAAGGCATTTTCCCTCCCTAAAAAAAAAAAAAAAAAAAAAAAAAAAAAAAAAAAAAAAAAAAAAAAAAGGTTAGGTTAGGTTAGGTTAGGTTAGGTTAGGTTAGGTTAGGTTAGGTTAGGTTAGGTTAGGTTAGGTTAGGTTAGGTTAGGTTAGGTTAGGTTAGGTTAGGTTAGGTTAGGTTAGGTTAGGTTAGGTTAGGTTAGGTTAGGTTAGGTTAGGTTAGGTTAGGTTAGGTTAGGTTAGGTTAGGTTAGGTTAGGTTTTTTTTTTTTTTTTTTTTTTTTTTTTTTTTTTTTTTTTTTTTTTTTTTTTTTGACGCGTCGCCCTCTGACATGGTGGTCAGAGTCCTTATCTAACTTAATGTAATAAAAGACAGGGATCTTTATTTTTCTCTTTCCCTTTTAGGGTTACAATTGTTTGTGGGACCTAGGGTTTTATACAATGCTATCTATTTTCGGATTATTCTATCTTTACATTTTAGCAACTTATAATTCTATACTTATATTATTTTATATATCTTGTTTTACTTCTCATGTTTTCTAAATGCATATTATACAATTTTATATAATACAATATACATCGCATACTGCTTTATTATACAATATTGTTTTATCCATTTACATACATCTTATTTGTTAATTCTATGCTGATTATATATATATCAATATATATATTACAACATAACTTATTTATCTATTTCTATTTATTACTCTATTCGCTATATTAATACAATATTTTATAATTATTTCTCTACAGGTTAGGTTAGGTTAGGTTAGGTTAGGTTAGGTTAGGTTAGGTTAGGTTAGGTTAGGTTAGGTTAGGTTAGGTTAGGTTAGGTTAGGTTAGGTTAGGTTAGGTTAGGTTAGGTTAGGTTAGGTTAGGTTAGGTTAGGTTAGGTTAGGTTAGGTTAGGTTAGGTTAGGTTAGGTTAGGTTAGGTTAGGTTAGGTTAGGTTAGGTTAGGTTAGGTTAGGTTAGGTTAGGTTAGGTTAGGTTAGGTTAGGTTAGGTTAGGTTAGGTTAGGTTAGGTTAGGTTAGGTTAGGTTAGGTTAGGTTAGGTTAGGTTAGGTTAGGTTAGGTTAGGTTAGGTTAGGTTAGGTTAGGTTAGGTTAGGTTAGGTTAGGTTAGGTTAGGTTAGGTTAGGTTAGGTTAGGTTAGGTTAGGTTAGGTTAGGTTAGGTTAGGTTAGGTTAGGTTAGGTTAGGTTAGGTTAGGTTAGGTTAGGTTAGGTTAGGTTAGGTTAGGTTAGGTTAGGTTAGGTTAGGTTAGGTTAGGTTAGGTTAGGTTAGGTTAGGTTAGGTTAGGTTAGGTTAGGTTAGGTTAGGTTAGGTTAGGTTAGGTTAGGTTAGGTTAGGTTAGGTTAGGTTAGGTTAGGTTTTTTTTTTTTTTTTTTTTTTTTTTTTTTTTTTTTTTATATGCCATCTTTCGATGGCGCCGGTTTTCCCTCTGACATGGGGGTCAGAGTCCTTTTTTATCTTTTTTGTTATTTTTTACTAAGTTACTTTGGAAGGAGAGGTTTGGGTTTGTGTTTTTGACTTTATATTATTGCCATGTTCATTATTTTTCTTTAACTTTACAACATTGCTGTCTTTTTGCGGTCTGTAGTTTGTATTTTTGACTATTGGTGTGTTTTTCTTAAGTATTTTAATTAATTTAAACTTAGTTATTATAATATTTTTCTTATTTTCTTGTTTTCTTATATCTTATGAGCTATATTACTACTTTGTTTGTTATTCTTTTTGTGTAATTTTCTTACTCTAATTAAAATTCTAGTTTGTTTATTTTTATTATTTTCTGCATTTTCTCTTTTAACTGCTATATGGATACATATTTTACATACACTATTCTGCAAATTTCTTAACTCTATTTTGGTTCTTTTTACTATTTTGTTATATAGTTTATGTTGCTTTTATATATCTCAGATATATAATCAACATAAGTTATTCATCCTGTGTTTTTATCTCTTATATATCTTATAATATTTTGCTGTTAGATGTATTGCTAAGGTTTTATTGTTCGGATATTTTAATTGTGTTTTAATCTTTATTTTGATTTATTTGATTTTCTATTTCACCTGTTTGTATCTTGAAGCTGATGCGGTTAGATTCATGCTTACCTAGTTTTATTTAGGTTGTAATCTAGTTTTTTGTTAACTGTTTAATATATTTATCTATGCTGATTTTTTATATATCAAATATAAAGTCAGCATACTTTTTATATCTGTTCTCTATTTATTGTTTTCTATTCTTTGTTTTTTTTTTTTTTTTTTTTTTTTTTTTTGCTATCTTAGTTGAACTAGTTAGGTTTTTATTTTGGATTTAATTTTTTATGTTAGACGTTAATTTATGTTATGTTATTTGTATCTTATTCCTGTATTCTATTTTATCTATTGTGATTTTTGAAACTGTGTCCTTTCATCATGAAAACGACTTCATTTTCTAGGGTTTTGCTGATTGTGGGTGACTAGGTTAGCAATATGCTATGGAGGCTCGAGCCAGTCCATCCCACTTTCTGCGAATCGGGCACTCTGCACTAAACGCGTTGTGGCTGGTCTTCTCCATTTTTGCGTGCATGCAGTTGCAGCAGGTTGGGGTGGCGCCAAGTTCGTGGTCGGGGCAGTCTGCTTTCAAATGGGGTCCCCCACAGTGGCTACATTTCGGCAACGCTTCTTTACAGAAGCGCTTGCCGTGTCCGTAGCCTAGGCACTGCGAGCACTGGACCAATGGCGACTGGTCTGCCACTCTGATGCGTTGTAGGTCGATTTGTACAGTGCTCGAGTTGGTCATTTTTTGCCATAGCTTCGGGGAGACCCTCATTATAATGTCGTGCGCTAGAGGGTTTCTCGTCTGCCTTTTGTACCGGATTTCCAGTTGGTGGTCTTCTGTTCCGGCAAAAATTTCTGAGTTCTGTTTCCTCAGGGCGGTGATAACGTCTTCGTCGGTGTTGTGTTTCAGCACGCTCCTGAGGATAACCATGGGATCTTTGTTTTTCAGGTCTTCAACATTCAGTTCTTCTGCCCCTTTTAGTTTTTCTGTAAATCTTCTCTTTTCTTCTTCTGTTCTACAGCCTACTATGATTTTCCTGTCCTTCGCCTTCCTTATTTTCTCGACAACTATACCTCCTTCCTTCGCATTTATGACACTTCTAATCCTTTCCAGTACTTGTTCTCCCGTTTCCATTTCGTCCCTTGCAGAGATGACTACCGAGTGCAACGCGGTCTGCTCCGGAGCCAGGGTTCTGGTGGGAGCTGCTGCTACACTCGCGTAGGTCTGTCTCTGCAGGGATTCCTGTTGCTTTTCCATGCTTTCCTTTAGACTTTCCATCTTTTCGTTGCTCTCTTTCATAAGTCTAGTATGCTCTTCTATTCTTTCTATCAACTCTCTATTTTCCTTTCTTTCTGTCCTTTGTTCCTTCGTTATCACCTTTGGCGTATTGTCCTCCGATTCCATTTCGTCCTCCATTATTTGCGGTTTGCTGGGTTTGGCTGACTCTGACTCTTTGACCAGTTGGTAGAGTCTGTCCACTGCCAGTAGAACCTCTGTTTTGATCTCCGTTTTGAGATTTCGTGAGTTCCCAAGGTGTTGTTTCGCTTTGAGTAAGCAGGCTCTTGCCTCGGTGAGCCTGTCTGCGTACTTTTTTGTTGGCCTAATTGGGCTCACGATAATCTCTACGGATGGTCTGCGTGATGTTGTTGGTTTGCTAGGCGGTTTTATCTTTGGAGGTTCTACCGACTTGGCTATTTTTGGTGGGCTCTGGAGTTTTCTGTTGGTGTCCTGTTGTCCGGACTCCCACTCTCCGATACTTTTTCGAACGTTGGACTGGTTTGTTCTTCCCGTTTGCGGTGCTGTCTCTATTTCGAAGGTCGTGTTCCCCGTTGTCGCTGCTATGGACTCTTCATCCGGGCTCTGCCCCACTTTTACGGGTGTCCGATACATTTTAAATCAGTCAGAGGGCTTATCTTGTCTAATTTGTTAATTTGTAAAGAATATAGACAGGTGCGTAATTTTTTAACTAAATATCTAATCAACGTAAGTTTGTAAAAGTTGTAAATAATATTATATTATAGTGAAGTTTTTATATCTACTTATTTCTATGTCTTAAACTAACACCCTATCTCTTTTTTGTTTCAGGCTTGCTGCGACCGCCGGTCAACGGTGTACAGGTAAGTATTTTGATGTGGTTTACTAATTATTGTTTCCTTTGTTTCAGGTTCGTCGGGCCGGCTGCAGTTGTGCGTGCAATTCGTGAGTTCAACAAGCGAGAAAGTATGAGAGTAAGTCTTTTAAATGGAAAGAGTCAAGTTGTAGATATATACTAGCGTCTTATAATATATTGTACCTCGGTACCGTAAAACTGGTTAGGTTAGGTTAGGTTAGGTTAGGTTAGGTTAGGTTAGGTTAGGTTAGGTTAGGTTAGGTTAGGTTAGGTTAGGTTAGGTTAGGTTAGGTTAGGTTAGGTTAGGTTAGGTTAGGTTAGGTTAGGTTAGGTTAGGTTAGGTTAGGTTAGGTTAGGTTAGGTTAGGTTAGGTTAGGTTAGGTTAGGTTAGGTTAGGTTAGGTTAGGTTAGGTTAGGTTAGGTTAGGTTAGGTTAGGTTAGGTTAGGTTAGGTTAGGTTAGGTTAGGTTAGGTTAGGTTAGGTTAGGTTAGGTTAGGTTAGGTTAGGTTAGGTTAGGTTAGGTTAGGTTAGGTTAGGTTAGGTTAGGTTAGGTTAGGTTAGGTTAGGTTAGGTTAGGTTAGGTTAGGTTAGGTTAGGTTAGGTTAGGTTAGGTTAGGTTAGGTTAGGTTAGGTTAGGTTAGGTTAGGTTAGGTTAGGTTAGGTTAGGTTAGGTTAGGTTAGGTTAGGTTAGGTTAGGTTAGGTTAGGTTAGGTTAGGTTAGGTTAGGTTAGGTTAGGTTAGGTTAGGTTAGGTTAGGTTAGGTTAGGTTAGGTTAGGTTAGGTTAGGTTAGGTTAGGTTAGGTTAGGTTAGGTTAGGTTAGGTTAGGTTAGGTTAGGTTAGGTTAGGTTAGGTTAGGTTAGGTTGGGGGACCCCCCACAGTGCTTGCGTCCACGTCGCGTCCCCTGGAAACGACTCAGTCTGACCACCGTAACGGAGTGGCAGACTGAGCTCGGCTAAAGTGCACTGTGCGTTGTAGAGTTTTTATGCGGGAATCTACAACACCGGCGGAGGCTATGCCTAAAAAAATTTGTGCGGGACGCCTCCGGGCGTTTCCTAAAAGGCCCTTCTCAGGGCCAACCCAAAGGCCCTTCTCAGGGCCAACCAAAAGGCCCTTCTCAGGGCCAACTCGAAGGCCCTTCTCAGGGCCATACCGACGAGCGCGCGTCGGTTGCGGTGGCTGCATCCGCAGTCAGCCTATTTGGCAGTGCGGGCGAGCTGTCGGACTCCGACAGTGAGTCGGACGTTGGTCCGATCGCGATCGAGGGAGGACCGCTCAAGCGGGCCTTCATGAAGGACGGGTCCAGCTCGGACTCGTCCAGGAAAGGGAGGTCGAGGCGCAAGGTGAAGGCCAAGCCTTCATCTGTAGCTGCCATCGCCGACACCCACGACGTGGGTTTGGAGGACGCGCGACGCCAGCTGAGCCTGACCCGTCGGGCGCAGCTCCAGCAGGACCTGGAGGAGCAGGTCGCTGCCAAGGAGCAGCAGGCGCGCACCGCGCGGGCCAAGGCCGGGTACGGCGCATCCTGCGTGCTGTACGCTGACCACTCCCTGGTCGAGCTGGAGCGCATGGCGCAGGAGGACGCGGAGGAGATCACCCAGGTCGCCTCCAAGTCCTCCAACCTGAAGGGGACTTTCCAGAAGTCCCTGAAAAGTAGGGCCGCGAGCATGCGTGGCATCGTCTGTGAGCTTGTGCAGCGCACAGCCACGGACGAGACGCGGCAGCTGCAGGCGAAAGTCGACCGCCTGCAGTCGGAGGTCAGCCAGCTGCACACGAAGCTGGCTGAAGCCACGGCCCGACCTACGCAGGCGGAGCCTAGGCCGGCGGCGGAAGCCACGGCCCGACCTACGCAGGCGGAGCCTAGGCCGGCGGCGGAAGTTCCCTCTTCCTCCTCCAACCTTGAGGATATCATCCGCAAGGTTGTGATGGAGGAAAGGGCCTTCACAAGAGCCTGCCTCGATGGCATCGAGGACAGGCTCCTGCCCGAAAAGCGCCTCCGACCGCCGCTAGCGGCGGACAAGAGGCAGAATAAGCCGGGGCCATCCTCCCAAAAGGAGGACCCCCTTCTCCCTTCTACCACTCCGTCCAACCAGCCTTGGACGAAAGTGGTCAAGAGGGGAAAGGGCAAGGCCAAGAAGACGGGAACGGCCGCCGCCTCTACCACCCCTGCCCCCACCCCTTCCTGCCCAGGCGACAGGCAAGGGAAGGGGAAAGGGTAAGGGGAAGGGGAAGAAAACGGCCCCCAAGCCCGCCGCCGCTGCCCCTGCAGCGAAAAGGGCCCCCGCCGGTGGGAGGAAACCTTTGGTTCCTCCCAAATCCGCAGCCGTCGTGGTGACGCTCACCGCGGAGGCTGCTGAACGCGGGGAGACGTACGAGTCCGTACTAAAACGGGCTCGTACCAACGCCGATCCCACCCAACTTGGGATCGGAGCGGTCACGTGCCGCCGGACCGCAGCTGGGGCTCGAATCTTCGAGTTCCCGGGGGCCCAGGGTGGCACAAACGCGGACCTCTTCGCAACCAAGTTGCGAGAGGTCATCGCGGACGCGGCCAAGGTGGCCAGACCCGTGAAGTCTGCGGCCTTGGAGGTGACCGATCTGGACGATTCGGTCACCAAAGAGGAGGTGGTGGCGGCGATCGCAGCTGTAGGGGGCTGCGATGTCGCAGCGGTGCAGGGCCGGGACATCAGACCCGGCCGCGGTGGCATGGGCACTATCCGCCTCGAGTGCCCAGTCGTCGCAGCCAAAGCCGTCCTCGCCAAAGGGCGGTTCTCGGTGGGTTTCAGCACCTGCCGAGTCCGAGCACTTGAAGACCAGCCTATGCGCTGCTTCAAGTGCTTCGGAGTCGGACACACGCGGGCCCTCTGTCCGTCCCTGGTGGATAGGACGGACAGCTGCTACCGCTGCGGCCAGGACGGACACAAGTCCGTCTCCTGCACGGCCGCCACGCCGCGCTGCGCAATATGCGCAGCCAGCGGTCGCCCAGCGGGGCACATCATGAAGGGGAGGAACTGCAGGCCTCCCCTAAAGAAGGGCAAAGCGCAGGCGACGGCCCCGCCTGCCGCTGAGACCGCCGACCCCGAAGCGGGAGCCTCGGCGGCTGATGAGGAGGGTGCGATGTCCGAATGATGGATAGGCATCGCATCCTCCAGGCGAACATCAACCACTGCAAAACAGCCCAGGACCTGCTCATGCAGGTCATGGCTGAGTGGTTGGTGGACGTGGCGGTAGTCGCCGAGCCGTACTCGGTCCCCGACAGTTGGTTGGGTGATCGAGACGGCTTGGTAGCTTTGTTGTCGCGGTCTTCCACAGACTCCCCTCCCCTCTCGCTTTTAGAGAGGGGACCGGGATACGTGGCCGCCGCGTGGGGAGAAATAGCCCTGGTGGGCGTGTATTTCTCCCCAAACCGCCCTCTACAGGACTTCGAGAACTTTCTCGAAGTCCTCACCGCTGTTGTCGGGAGGGCGGCGCCGCGCCAGGTCGCCGTGTTGGGCGACCTGAACGCCAAGTCGGCGGCCTGGGGCAACCCGGCCGCCTCTTGTAACGTCCGAGGGCGCGCCGTCGAGTTTTGGGCGGCGTCGTCTGGTGTGTCCCTCCTCAACAGGGGGGCGGTCCACACGTGTGTGCGGCAACGGGGAGGGTCAGTGGTGGACGTCTCGTTCGCCACCCCCGTCTTAGCCGCCCGCGTCGTGAACTGGCGGGTGGAGCTGGTGGAGACTTTGTCGGACCACCGCTACGTGCGGTTCGACGTCTCCACCCAGAGCCCCGGGAGGACGGCCCCTTCGGGCCGATCCCCCTTTCCGCGGTGGGCCCTTACCCGTCTCGATCGAGAGGCGGCTAAGGAGGCGGCGCTTGTCCAGGACTGGCTCGCCCCTCCGGTCGACGTCCTGGACGTGGACTCCGCAGCGGCCCAGCTGCGGAGGTCCCTGACCGAGGTGTGTGACTCCAGCATGCCTCGGTCCCGCCGCCCGCCTCCCCGACGCGCCGTTTATTGGTGGTCGGAGGGGCTAGCGGGGCTCCGGTCTGCCTGCGTGGCGGCAAGGCGGGCGTATGCGCGGAGTCGACGGCGCAGTCGGCGAGACCCCGAGCACGAGGACCTTCTGTACGCCTCCTACGTAGAGGCGAAGAAGGTCCTCAAGGCGGCAATGAGCGCCGCCAAAGACGCGGCGCGAGCCGAGATGCTCGAGGGTCTCGACAGGGACCCGTACGGGAGACCATACAAGGCGGCGCGGAATAAACTGCGCCCCTTTGGTCCCCCACTTACGGAGTCTCTGGAGCCGGCATTGCTGGATAGGGTGGTTCGGTCCCTGTTTCCTTCAGGGACCAACTTCACCCCACCAGTAATGGACCCTCCACGGGGGGCAGCTCCGCCGGAGGAGGAGGTCCCTCCGGTCGAGGCGGAGGAACTTGGCGCGGAGATCATTCGCCTCCGCGCCAAGAAGACGGCCCCAGGGCCGGACGGCGTCCCCGCACGGGTGGTGGCCATCGCCACCACTCATATGGGGCAGAGGTTTCGGGACCTTTTCAGCGCGTGCTTCACGGCTGGAAGGTTCCCGAAACCCTGGAAGGAGGGGCAGTTGTGCCTCCTCCGAAAGGAGGGACGCCCGGCGGACTCCCCCTCGGCTTACCGACCCATCGTATTGCTCGATGAGGTCGGTAAGATGTTCGAGGGGATAATCGCCAGAAGGCTGAATGGCCTTCTGGCGGAGGCGGGGCCGAACCTGTCGGACGCCCAATTCGGTTTCCGAAGGGGGCGTTCGACGGTGGACGCGCTGGCCCGGCTGAAGGGCCAAGTGCGGGAGGCCGTGGAGGTGGGGGACGGGGTTTTGGCTGTGTCATTTGACATAGCCAACGCCTTCAACTCCGTCCCCCACTCTACGATACTTGAGGCACTCCGTTACCACGGGGTGCCTCAATATCTGCGGAGGTTGCTGGCCAGCTACCTGGAGGACCGAGCGGTCCTCCTGGTGGACAAGACTGGCCAGCTGCGGCGGTACGGTGCGGGGTCCGGTGTTCCACAGGGGTCGGTCTTAGGCCCACTCCTGTGGAACATTGGTTTCGACTGGCTCCTGCGGGGAGCTCTCCTCCGGGGCACGAGTGTCATCTGCTATGCAGATGACACTCTCCTCACTGCCCGGGGGAGGGATTTCCGGGAGGCGGCGAGCCTGGCCTCGGCCGGCGGATCCCTGGTCGCAGGAAGGATCCGCCGGCTAGGATTGGGGGTTGCGCTGCACAAGACCGAGGCCGTGTTTTTCCACGGGCCTCGGCAGCGCATCCCCACTGACGCCCACATCGTGGTGGAGGGCGTCAGGGTTGAGGTGAAGGCCCAGATGAAATATCTGGGCCTTATACTCGACAGCAGGTGGCGCTTCAGCCCGCACTTTAGCGGGCTATCAGCGCGCCTGCTGAAGGCCGCGGGGGCGCTTTCGTGGCTCCTCCCAAACCTGGGAGGACCGAAAGCGCGATGCCGGCAGCTGTATGCCGGCATCTTGAAGAGTATGGCCCTGTACGGGGCCCCGATCTGGGCGGACTCCCTCCATAGGAGGGAGAACGCCACCGCGATCCGCAGGCCCCAAAGGGCCATCGCGCAGCGGGTGGCGAGGGCCTACCGCTCGGTAGGCTTCGCGGCCTCATGCGCTCTGGCGGGCACCCCTCCTTGGGAGCTCGAGGCGTGGGTGCTCGCCAGAGTGTATGAGTGGACGGCGGGGCGCAGGGCTCTCGGCGAGCGCCCAGCCCCAGAAGAGCGGGAGGCCGTGCGGCGAGAGGCGAGGGACGCGGTCGTCCAACACTGGACGGAGGACCTCGCCTCTGCCACGTTCGGCCGCAGAACGTTGGACGCTCTCGGGCCAATCCTGCGCGATTGGCTCGAGAGGTCCCACGGCTTCCTCTCTTTCCGTCTGGTGCAGGTACTATCCGGGCATGGATGCTTCGGATCGTACCTGCACCGGATCGGAAGAGAGGGGGACCCGTCGTGCCACGACTGTGGCGCGACGGAGGACACGGCGCAGCACACCCTCGAGGTGTGCCCGTCGTGGTCCGAGCCGCGCCGTGCCCTGGTCGCGGCAGTGGGGCCGGACCTCTCGCTTCCCAGCGTGGTTCATTCCATGCTGGAGAGCGAGGGGGCCTGGGCAGCGGTCGCCTCCTTCTGCGAGGACGTGATGTCCCAGAAGGAGGCGGCAGAGCGCGCGCGGGAGGAAGATCCTCTCGCGGCGCCTCTGCGTAGGCGGAGAAGGGGTGGGAAAAGGCGGCAATAGTCGCCTCCTCCTTCCTCTGGTGATGGATAGCGGGAGGCAGGCGTGGGGACGCCTCCTCCCGCATTGCACATATCCATCACCCCCGTCGGACGGGAACGACTGAGCACTCGCAGTTGTTCCCGGGCCCCCCTCTGCAAGGGGGGGCGTGGAGGCCCCGCTGTCAAGGCGGGCGGTCGTCGGCGGGGGACTGGATGAAAAGGCTCCTGCCGGTTTCCCAGTCCCTCACCACATAGACGACGCCGGAGTGCCGCTGGGTTGTTTAGTGGGTATACCGGTCGTAGGACCGGGGAGTCCCACATACCCCTCCCATCCCCATGGGAGGGGATGCGTAACGCATTTTTCCCAGCGTCAAAAAAAAAAAAAAAAAAAAAAAAAAAAAAAAAGGTTAGGTTAGGTTAGGTTAGGTTAGGTTAGGTTAGGTTAGGTTAGGTTAGGTTAGGTTAGGTTAGGTTAGGTTAGGTTAGGTTAGGTTAGGTTAGGTTAGGTTAGGTTAGGTTAGGTTAGGTTAGGTTAGGTTAGGTTAGGTTAGGTTAGGTTAGGTTAGGTTAGGTTAGGTTAGGTTAGGTTAGGTTAGGTTAGGTTAGGTTAGGTTAGGTTAGGTTAGGTTAGGTTAGGTTAGGTTAGGTTAGGTTAGGTTAGGTTAGGTTAGGTTAGGTTAGGTTAGGTTAGGTTAGGTTAGGTTAGGTTAGGTTAGGTTAGGTTAGGTTAGGTTAGGTTAGGTTAGGTTAGGTTAGGTTAGGTTAGGTTAGGTTAGGTTAGGTTAGGTTAGGTTAGGTTTTTTTTTTTTTTTTTTTTTTTTTTTTTTTTTTTTTAGACGCGTCACCCTCTGACATGGTGGTCAGAGTCCTTATCTAACTTAATGTAATAAAAGACAGGGATCTTTATTTTTCTCTTTCCCTTTTAGGGTTACAATTGTTTGTGGGACCTAGGGTTTTATACAATGCTATCTATTTTCGGATTTTTCTATCTATACATTTTAGCAACTTATAATTCTATACTTATATCTATTTTATATATCTTGTTTTACTTCTCATGTTTTCTAAATGCATATTATACAATTTTATATAATACAATATACATCGCATACTGCTTTATTATACAATATTGTTTTATCCATTTACATACATCTTATTTGTTAATTCTATGCTGATTATATATATATCAATATATATATTACAACATAACTTATTTATCTATTTCTATTTATTACTCTATTCGCTATATTAATACAATATTTTATAATTATTTCTCTACAGCGTTTTTCTCTTATAAGTCTACTTAAGTTTTCTGCTATAATATTTATTTCTATTGTTTCTTCTATTTTGAGTCTCTCTGAGCCGTAGGTTGGGCGTTCTGAAAGGATTTGCACTACAATTTTACTCGTGTTTTGCTTGTGTATGCACGATGGGTTCTCCTTGCACTTGAAATGATTCAGGTACTCTGAGGACCCACCGTACACTGTTTGTGTCTGTGTTAAATTACCGTTAGTATTTATTTTTCTTAAATGGTTGTGTGCGTTCTTTCGGACAGGTGCTGCGCTTTGGACTCTTCGTGGCCTGGTGGTGTCTCTTTTCTTCTGTGCGACGAGCGTCTCGGACCACAACGGCCGGGTAAGTTTACTTTTACTATTCTTATTACTTGGTGTATTGTTGTTGCATGTTTTTATTATTGTTTCTGTGTGGGTTTTTGTCGTGTCTCCTAATTGTATTTTGTTTTTAATGTAATTAATTTCTATTTTGTTTATGGTGTATTCTATCAGAAACTGGGCCGTTTTCTCATAAAACTTGCTGCAGTTTACTTTTTTACTATTGTAGATTATGGTTGTGCTCTTAGCTTTAGTTGGTTTTATTTTTGAGGTAGTTTTGTTGTGGT